>CM044011.1:4090874-4419578 GCA_024085815.1 Flaveria linearis
ATATATAATAAAAAAAAGGGTTTTGCCACTTGTTATCATATTAAACACCTTTTGACACATGTCAAATTTTTAAACAAATATTGCCACTTGTCATCATATTAAACACTCATTTAAACTCCAAAAATTTCTCTTAATTTATTTTCCTAAAATAAAAAGTTTCTAAAGTTTAAATTAATATTATTTTTATTTTATATTCAAATAAATGTTAAAATGGAAACCATTATTTGTATTCCTCATAATTTATTTTGAGAAAATAAAAAGCCATTTTGTAATATATGTACAATGATTTTAAACCAAAATTATGGTAAACAGAATCTGAATTTTCAAACATAATGTTAAGAGATTAGTTTTTCATAATTTAATTTTATATACAATCACAATACAACTTAAGTTGGCATGTTTCTTCACATTTGCAGCTAAGATTGTTATAACATTTTATCAATTTTATGTTTTAATAAATTATTGGCTTTTAAGTTATATGTTGTCACATGACACACTCTCAAAAAGTTATTGCCACGTGTCATTCATATAGCGAAAAGTTATTTTAATGAAAATTTTACATCCCTTAAATTTCGCATTCTTATATATCATTCTTATATATTATTTTTCTAATTGTAAATATTCGTTATTTTAGTTTTTTCAATCCGTGTAACACACGGTACGTTAGGCTAGTAAATAAATAAAGAAGTTCGTGTAATCAAACTGGTATTTTTCATTTTTTTATCAATATCGGTACCACATGACACTAAAATTAGACATTGTTAAATAACGATAACATCATCTTTTTAATTCGCTTGTTTCCAATTCAGTATGATACTAGTACGATATTAATTGTTAGAATATACGTAAACACTTCCTCTATCCCAGGAAATTGGTATTTCTCTCACATACTCGGGTTTTATTATACAATAACATTTATTTAAAACTAACATACCATTTTAACATATCTTGCTAATAAAAATAAAATACATCAAGTGATATAATTTGGCTAAATTTGTGATTATTTCAAAAGAGGGAAATTCTGATAAGAAGAAACAAATTTCACATTTTGCAGGTGGGGTCAGAGAGAGACACTGTCTGTTTTAGAGAGAGAAAGCTAGAGAGAGAAAGCTGTAGCTCTTTGTTATGAAGGTATCTGCAATTTCTGTCTACACTCTATCAAATCACTCTTCTAATCTCTACTTTTTGCTTCTTAATTTCAACTTTTCTTCATCATTTTCGCTTAATCTCTACACTTATGACTCTAATCTCGCAATTCGATCTGTTTTCTGCAGTTTGTAACTGATTCTGTGGTGTAATCGACAGTGCCGACGATGCGATGAACGATTGAGTGCTCGTTCATGAGGTTTGTTCAGTTAAAACGTATGTTTTGTTAATGCGAATGAATTTGCGGTTACTTCGGATCGATTTCTCGTCCACAGAATCCTCAGTAGAGAGTTATTAGCGTTGATTTGAGGTTAGAGGATTTAGAATTACGAAATCGGATTCTGGTAGGGTTTAATTGACCTGATATATCGGGATACTCTAGCGACTATGTGATTTCGGGCGAATTTTAGGTATATGTGGCGAAAATAAACGCTACTTGCACTAGGTTCGGTTTTATGACCTTCAATTGGAGGTAAATCTCTTTCTATTTCTGTATGTTTTTGTTTTACATAACGAATTAACGAGTACTGTGTTAGTGAGTACTGTTTTACCTGTGGTAGGTAGGAATGTAAGATGATCGTTAATGCGGTGTTGTTTTTGCATTTCATTCGTTATATTCGTGGAAGCTATTTGAATCTGCCTTAATTGTTCTTTATTATATCTACCTACAGCATTTAGAAGTGAAATAGCCTGCGGAAAGTACAATTGCGCTTTTGAACTTAGTAATTCCGGTATTATAGAAAAGGTAGAGATCTAGATAAGGAGTAAGAAGTATGAAAGAGGTAGAGAAGAGTGTAGACTCTCGATTATGGCATGCTTGTGCCGGTGGGATGACTCAAATGTCGTTACCGAATTCGAAGGTCTGTTATTTTCCACAAGGTCATGCTGAACACACGCTTACGAATGTGGATTTTGCTCGGATGCCTAGGATTCCACCTTTCATCCTTTGTAGGGTGATTGATGTCAAGTTTTTGGCAGATATAGAAACTGATGAAGTTTATGCTAGGATTATGTTAAGTCCACTTGGAAACAATGTCAATTTTGACAATTTTGATGATGAAAGAAACTTGGTGGAAACTCATACTGGTTTTGAAGCTTCTGATAAACCTAATTCGTTTGCAAAAACATTGACACAATCTGATGCAAACAATGGTGGAGGATTTTCTGTCCCTCGGTACTGTGCAGAGACGATTTTTCCTAAATTGGATTATACAGCTGATCCTCCTGTTCAAACAGTGGTGGCTAAGGATGTTCATGGTGAAATTTGGAAGTTTAGGCATATCTATAGAGGGACGCCTAGGAGACATCTGTTAACCACTGGATGGAGTACTTTTGTGAATCTCAAGAAGCTCGTTGCTGGTGATTCCATTGTGTTCATGCGAGCCGAAAATGGTGACCTTTGTGTTGGAATTAGACGTGCTAAAAGAGGGGGAATTGGTGGACCCAACTCCACGTCAGACTGGAGTTCTTCCTTCTTTCGGGAAACTGGGAATAAATTGATTCAGAATGGTAGAAATGTTAATTGTGGTAGGGGAAAAGTGAGGCCTGAAGATGTTATTGAAGCTACATCACTTGCTGCAAATGGTCAACCATTTGAGGTTACTTATTATCCTCGTGCAAGCACTCCAGAGTTTGTTGTGAAGGCTTCTTCTTTAAACACCGCATTGTGTGTTCGATGGAGTGTTGGAATGAGGTTCAAAATGGCTTTTGAAACAGAGGATTCATCACGCATAAGTTGGTTTATGGGAACTGTATCTGCTGTTCAAGTTGTTGACCCGTTTTTTTGGCCTAATTCTCCATGGCGTCTCCTACAGGTAAGTTAATATCTTAAACTTCCCAAATTTCATTTTCTTAGCATTATGTTATTGTTGTGTACTTGTGTTTGATATGATGTTAATGCATATATGATATAACTGTTGCTTTTATCAGTTATCTGACTTTAACTCCTGAATCAAGTCTTTCACTCATTGATGGTTGCTTATAGATAATTAAATTGTTGTTCCTGACATGAAGAGTGTTTGGCATCATGATAAATTTTTTTTGATACATCTTCGGTATTTACATTCAGTAATTTCTTTCTTGTTTTTTGGTTTGTTGGAAATACAGACTGCTTAATAGTTTCATAGTACTGGTTTGATTGGGTGGTTTATGACTTTAGTCCTTTTGAGATTTAGCCTCTAATATATTAAAGTATTTTCATCTTTCCTAATTATTGTTGGAATTAATTGGTAATGCCACTAGTTGAAACATGAATTTTCTAGGAACTTAAAAGTCTCCGCAACGTCTTTTGCAGAATATTTTTATCAAGACTAAAAAGACGATCCCAAAGGAATATGAATTAGATTAATTCCCCTACTTTATAAGCTTAAGATAAGAACTTTTAGCATCACAAGTCATGCTGTTTAGCTGGAGTTACATGTGGTTAATTGTGTTACTGCTTAACAAACAAATCAACCAAAACCAATATTAAATCTTGCTGGATGTTCTTTTATTTTTCAAGTTGTCTTTTTTAATATTAATGAATTAATAAATATATAATATGCTGTAGGCTGATTGGGATGAGCCAGATTTGTTGCAAAATGTGAAGCGTGTAAGCCCATGGCTAGTTGAATTAGTGTCAAACGTGCCACTAATTCATCTCTCGCCCTTCTCTCCACACAGAAAGAAGCTAAGAATACCTCAATCCCCAGATTTACCAAAAGACAATTTTGCCCTTCCACAATCCTTTTCAGTCAACCCCCAAACGCCCAGCGGTTATTTTCCTGCAGGCATACAGGGAGCCAGGCATGCACAATTTCAGATCCCATTTTCGGATCTTAACCTAACCCACAAACTTCAGTTAAACCTCTTCCCCAAACAGTTTGATTCACCTGAAGATTCTGTTGATGTCATTAATGGCAATAATGATGACATATCATGCTTGCTGACCATTGGTAATCCTAGCTATAAATTGGACAAAACTGAAGACAATGTCAAAACTCCTATTTTCCTACTATTTGGTCAGCCAATACACATTGACCAGCAAAGTTCACAAGTTAACCATTCATCTACTGAAAATGCAAACACGATTCCATGGGACCATGTTGTTCAAGACGAGCTGGTTTCGGGTCATCACTGTGAAGTATTTTTGGAATCTGAGGATGTGGGTCGGACTCTTGATCTTTCTGTTATTGGGTCTTATGAAGATCTTGATAAAACTCTGGCAAGTTGGTTTGGAATCGAACGGTTTAGTGATATGTCATGTGTGATCTACAATGATTCAGAAGGTGTTGTGAAACGAATTGGTGATGAACCTTTCAGGTACTCGCATACTCTTTCATCTGATATATTTTTGTTAATTACCAAACAGTATAACATATAATGATTGATTGTTACTTAAAAGCAAGTGAATAAATTTTCATTCATAGATGCACTAAATTCTAATATATTTTGAATTATTTTCTAATGGTGTAGTGAGTTTGTGTTGAAAGCAAAAAGGCTGACTATTCTAATGGATGTGTGCAGTCGTGATGATGGAAGGTCAATTACATCCTTCTCTTTGTAGTCTGTGTATGACATCTCATTTTTATATATCAAACCCACTTGTATGGTATAACACTTTTGTTTTTTGTGTTGTGGTGTTGCAGAAAATTGATGACAATCATGGGTGGCGCAGGGCACATGTTGGAGTCATCAAAGCGGACGGGACATGCGAGTATATTTGCTTAGGAGCATGGAGTTGTAAGTTGCTTATAATTAGGAATGAACATTTTTGTGGTGTTGGCTAGTTGTTGATTTGGAGACTTTGAACCATATGCATGCATGCATGCACTCTTTTAACAATCAAATAGAATGATGCAACTTCTCTTAATCTCCATATAATCATTGACTGTTACCAAGTCAAACTGTCAAATGGGTTTGAAAGAATATAGTTTTGATGCGTGTAGTTAAACCAGGAGTTGTATTGTGTAGAATAGGGTTACATGAGGTATTGCAAAATACCTTTGGTGATTAGGATTGTCTCATATTTAATTATGAAACGCTACACCGATATCAAATTTTTAGTCAAAACTCCAAAATTGAGAAACAAATCAATCTACGCCCTCAAATGCTTGAATATAGATACCAGATTTACTGGCAAGATATACGGTCAACGAGAATTCTGCATACCGTCACATCATGTATCGACTATCTTTTGTGTGTACTTTCCTTTTATATTTTTATTTAAAGCGATGAACTTACATACCCATTGTTGTTAGGACCGGATCGGACCGGCCGGTCCGACCGGTTCGACCGCGAATCGGTGGCTGGTCCGGTCCGGTCAGGGGTGATTCGTTTTTGGCCATTTGAACCGGCCGGTCCGAACCGAACCGGCGGTTGGACGGCGAACCGGACCGGTTCCGACCGGTTTTCTGATTTTTTTTTTTTTTTTTGATTTTAGTGGGTAAAAACGGGATGTTAAACCAATAATTAGTACGTAGAATATACAAATATTGTTAAGTTTTATATATAACTATAAAATATACGTATAAATCATATATAAATTACTTATATTTAATTACATATATAAATATAATTACAATATAGTTAAATTCGGTCCATCCGGTCCGACCGGTCCGACCACCAAACCAGTAAGGCGTCCGGTTCGACGTCCGATCCGGTTCTGAAAACATTGTACATACCTACTAAACATAATTCGAAACCTACACTATTTGTCAAACAATGAAACTAGAACCCTCAATTAGTTAGGACACAATTCTAACACTTCGGTGCATTTTGTATGTTTTTTTATTTAATGATTTGACTCGAATATTTGTGGTTAATGTTCAAGAACATAGGACATGAACAAATAAATGACTTTATATTAGCAGTTACAACTAAAAAATGTGTTAAAAATGTAATCATATACGGTATACCAGTTCAACGTAAATAAATTAATATGCACTCATAATAACACTCTTTAATATAGATGTTACCTTATTTACTTGATCAAGAGTCCTGTTACCCTCAAACAAAGATTAAGGGAACATCTTCACAGTCACCATTTGAAAATTTAATCTTGATTAAATGAAAAAAGATAATTATTATCATCAGTTTTTGTTAGTTTGATAAAGTTTAAAGTGTATAAAGATCAAGTTTGATTATTTATTTGACTATCTAATAAAGTTTGAGTTGGGTTAATAATAGAACATGTTTAGTATCAGTGGCGGATCCAGAAAATTTTTTCACGGAGGGCGGAAAATTTTTAAAGGTCGGTCGACTAACGCGGTAACGGGTTGGGTCGGGTCGGGTCGGGTTATACGATGAAAGTGGTTTGCGATCAGCAGGGTCCGAATGAAGTGTACCCACGTCAACATATTCGGGAGTTTTAGACGAAGATTCTCCAACTTTACTCTTGAAAAATCGTTCCATAACGTGACTAGTAATTCCTATGTTAACCCAAATTATATCACAATCTTAGAATATAAAATTCAAACCAATATTACAATATATTCCTATATTCAAACCAATCAATCAAACCCTAGTTTCTAACCACAAATAGACAATATAAACATATAATTCTATATTCAAACCAATCAAACCCTAGTTTCTAACCAAAAATAGAAATCAAATAATTAAGATACAAAATTGTACCTTAATCGGAATACGAGGAGGGTTGATGCAAGGGGAGGACCGAGGAGATGCAGAGGCGGTCGCAGCTCGCAGCGCAGGCGCGCAGCTCCGATGTCGGCGGCCGGCGGGGAGGCAGTTGCAGGCGCAGCTCGGCAGGCAGCTCCGATGGGGCGATGGCCCGTGGCCGATGGGCGAGCAGAGGCGGACTGAATTTTTTGAGTGTGGAATGGGGATGGGGCCAATTGGGTTTTTGTTATTTTTTTAAGTAATTGGATTTGATTTTGGGTTGGGTTAATTGTTTAATTTTGGGTTGGGTTAATTGTTTAATTTTGGGCTAAATTTTAATTTGGGCTTGAAAATGGGTTTAAATAGATTGAGTTTTACAAGTCTAGTTTAAATTTCGAGGGGGGGGGGGGCGATTACAAAATTTTACAGGGGGCGGATACAAAAACGAACGTATAATAACATATAAAAAAAATTTAGGGTGGGCGGCTGCTCCCCCTCCCATGGGGTAGGTCCGCCCCTGTTTAGTATAAATAGGGAGTTATAGGGTCATTATTTTATGTGATTTTGAATATCAATATCAATTTTTTTTGTTTTTATTCTTTTGTCAATTATTTGGTGTTAATCTTCCAACACCATTGTCATATATATTGTACCTAAATGCTCAACCCCTCAACTTAAGTTATTTGCTAAGCACCAACATCAGCATCTCCGCCATGACTATCATCGTCGATATCCATGTTTCTGCGTACATTTGTTTCATTAATATATCCTTTAATAAGTAATTTAATAAACACCTAAAAAGTTATGGCTTCTGATTAAACATTTGAAGAATCAAAACCGAACTTATGCAATTTGACTCAACCCGATAAGCGGCTCTAATCCCTCTCTATATAGCTTTTTTATTAAAATATACGAGACTTCGTTAAGAAACAAAAGATATCCAAAGTTCGAGTAATGAAAATATCAAGATGAAACCTCAAATGGTGAGAAATCTTTTGTCGGGCCAACAAGTGTAGCCTGCTTCGTAAGCTTGATTAACTCACCTGATGAACTCGTCGTTTGCATGTTTAATATCTGTCGGATTGATGTAGAACGAGAATGTACTATACGTTTCTGTTGAGAAAGTTGTACTCGCAAATCGCTATAGACCAAACACTTTTGCTTTATAGCTGGAAAACAATCACAACATTTAGTCAACACAATGTTGCATGAAAGAGAAGTTGGTATTGATTACCATAAGCCCTATATAATATAAAGGCTTAACCGCAACCACTTATGCAAATTTTCAACCAAGTTACGTCATTGTAAAACTGTATTCTGCCGATCATTCTTTCGCGACTATCCTAATGACAAGAGTAAGTTTTTCTGATAAGGATTTATATAAAAATAAAAATAATAAAAATTCAAATAACTAATCTTCCCAAAATAACTAAATAACTGAATATGAGTAAGTTTCAACTGTGTGATCTTTTTGGTGAAGCCTGTCACATGTTCAAGATTTCCAACGTACTCATGAAAAAATAAAATAAGCACTGGCACCTTACGCCTAACGTTTTCAAAAGCAGACTGGAAATTTTCGATCCACTGATCGGACCATATTTAAAAACTGGATAATATCATAAATATGTATATATCTAGTTTAAAACAAAATATGATAACCTCTTATGTTTTGATAGATTTGCAATTTAGAGGCTTAAATAAACAAAAAATATGAAAATTGAAGTATTAAATTTATCAGTAAATAAGATTTTAGAGAGAAAAGTTGAAAAAAAGGGTTGAAATCCGGTTCGACCAGTCAGTTCACTGGTTCAAGTGAATAAAGTTTAAACATCATAAATAGACCGGTAAGACACTCTGTTCTTGATGCAGCTGGTCTGCTCTGGTCGTGAAACACTGGTTTACTCAACCCATTCATGATGATTGCATAAAATTTTATTTGGATTGGTTTTCTTTATATTGTCCCTGAGTGGGAAGCCCTAAAATTATGGCTTAAAGCACTGCAATTGAACTGTTCATGACCCATGATTTAGTTTTTTTTTTGAAAGATTAATTTCTTTAATTGTGAAATTCTTTACCAAGTTAGTTGTTAGTGGGGTTCGAACATGTTAGCACCACCACACCACAAGGGGTGGTGTTACCCATGATTTAGTTAGTTTGTGGAAAAAGGACCTTTTTTTAGGCAACCACTAGTGTGATTGACATTTAAAGAATGTTGGTGTTAGTAAAAAAGAAGATAAAAAGCATGTCAACCCACCTAGATCAAGTCTCAATGGACCACATAAACCACATGCCCCTCACTAACCCTTTCAACAATACTAAAAAAATGTTCTAAAAAGCCATCAATTGGACCATTAAGATCAAGATTACGCAAATGACAGAACATAACACCTTTTCAGGATTATTTAAGTAGCAAAAGATGAAACAAACTCTTTTTGGGGATATTTATTTAAAGGCTTAAAGTAGCGCATGAAAGTTGGTTAATGAATCTCGGGTATTAAAATCTGAACTAACTTGCCATTTGGTTTCTTTGTAGCATTTTTTTCTATATTTGTTCAATAGATATCACCTATTGCTATGGGTTTCAAAAACACATGAAACTATCGGCATGGTAATGGGACATGTATGAGTAATCTTAGTCTCATATCCGACTAGAAAAACATGTCTTATAGTTATCGTGTACATGTTAATCATTACACATCACACATCAGGTTTGCAGGTAGTCAGTATACCTGCAAACCTAATAAGTAACGATTAAAAAGTACACCGCTACATTTCTAAAAAAATTATACTTTTGATAATTAAACTTTTTACAACTTATCATAGTATTTGTTATACTGGTCCCACCCCCGATATTTCTAGTTCTAGGTTTTAGATGAAAGTTGCTCAAAGAATCTTGAGTATGAAATTCTGAACTAAATTTGTTTGGCTTCAAGACTTATCATGGATATAAGTTTATCAATGAATGCTTGTATTAATCCAAAACTCTTGAAATCAAAGAATTTCTAATACAAAAAGTAAATAGAACCACTGGAAAAGAATAACCAATATTTCATTGCTTATACAAAAAGAGAATCCCCTAAATCCTAAACGAGATTTACCACTTTGGTTACACACTTTTATCCAAGTGATTTTTCGCTAAACTTCACCAATGGGCAAAGGGTGAAAAAAAAAACATATAAATTATACAAATGACCAATTGACAAAAGAGAAAGCAAGACAATGGACACTACTTTCATCTGCTGCAAGAACCTTCCATGCTACGGCTTGTTCATACGTTACATGACGCCCCATCGTTGACATACAAATTCCACCAGGTAGATGAGCATATCCCTGAAAACCCACACATAACTTAAGAAAAATTGTATGTCTAGTAAAAACATGCATAAAGATATGATCTCTTAGTAAAATGATACCTAAAGTTGTAATCTTTTTAAATTATGATTAAATATTTTTATAATAAAAGTTGAATGTAAAGTACCTGTTGCATTATCTTGGCAAATTCAGGTGCTAATGCCTTTCGACCAGATTCATCGAACATTTTGTCTAGTGTGATGTCTTGTAGAGAAACAAGAGTTGTCTCCAACATGTCGAGACCAGATTGATTTGCAAATATGAAAACAGGCTGTGACTGCAAATCACACCACATACATATATGATTAAAATTACACCTTATGAGAAATCAAAAAAATAAAAAAGATAAGAGGGCGATTTTAATTCATTTAGGGGTGAATTGAGTCTTATTTGATTGTGCTTTATCACATGTCAAACAGGTTAAAAAACATAGAAAGGAACAGGTCATATGGGTCAAAATTGGGTCAGGAAATAACCCCATTAGTATTTTCAATGCATAAAACCTTAAATCTTCACTTCAAAATTTGTTGCTTGTTTAGACCCAAGTACGCTTGATCCGGCTAAATTTACACCTCCAAGTAAAAGATAATGACTTGTTATACCTTTAGAGAACAGCACAAAATGGCATCTTGATGCTGCCAAAGATCTTTTAATAAGGACTCCCCAACCACCGAACCTGAGATTAACAAATCCGCTCCTATATGATACCTGAAAAAAATAACCACAAATCAGAATCAAATGTTTTCAAAATGTTCAATTTGTTTGGGAAAAAAGGGAAAAGTTACATGTAGCTCTGGCAGATCCATTGAGCTAAAGTGAGTGCTTCGGGTGAGCCAGGAGATGTTTTGGGACCCACACACGGGTTCAAACTAGGAGATATAGCCATGGCGACTCTCTGAACCGAGTTGATCACACTTCGAACATATTGTCGAGCCATGGTAGCTACACTTTCGGCTAGACTATTCTCAAAAGGAAACTGAAAGGTGATTGTTAGAACTGATCTTGTTGTTTGGCACGTTGACATATCTGTTGAACCATGGCTAGCTGCAGGTGTCACGTCTAGACTGGAGGTTAGGTCAAGTGTTCTATGTGTGGTTACCAATGCATTGTTAGCATCACCCTGGTTAACATGGATCGGTTAGTGAGCAGGGTCAAAGTAGAGAGAGAAGGGATAAAAAAGAAAAACATGGTTATGAACTCACTGATTTGGGTTCTAATGGGATTATACGAAATCCTGATGGTATGAGCGGTGCATCGTCTGGAAACATTTCATCAATTGGAGCAAATATGAGTTCGGAACAAGCTCCAACAGCATTTTCATCAATTCCGTTGCATAACTAAATCCAAAAGATAACAAGAAAATCATGAGTGTGTTTGCGTTGGTAAAAATAACAGAATAAGATAATCAGTTGTTATGAGGAGTCATACAAGAGACTATTTTGATGTACTTATATTGTTGGGAATTTTAATCATCAGAAAATCAGATGTTTTTGGAGTGTTTGAGAACTTCCAGAAACACAAGTAATAAAAATTTTCCAAATATTGACATCCTTTGATGATAAAATGAGCAAAAAATACCTCAAATTACATTAGTAGAGGCAGTAAATGTGTACTATTTGTATTAACCTTCAAATATCAGTAGAACTTATTATTTGACAGATGTCAGAAACATATTTAAAATAATGAAGATAGAATATTGAAAAAAACCTGCAAGAGATGGATGTCACGCGACATAAAAGGATCTTCTTGTCCAAGTGCTTGACCTTCAAGTCTTACAACTTCAAGCATCTACATGAAAGTAAGTCACTTAGATCTGTACAGATACTTATATATGAAATAAGCATGGAAAAAGATTTTATAAAAATACCTCTTCTTGTTCAATTGTGTGGCCAAGTGGCATAATAATTTGGCTACCAGTGAACCGTGTAGGCCTCATTCCTGGATATGTATTATATGGGTTGGCTTTAACCGATGCAGCAGAATAGGCATCTACATTAAAGTCGGCCCATTCTGACCGATGCTCCCTTAAAAACCGAACCAACACAGCTGGTGGCACGTTCTGGACAATATATAAAGAAAATAATGATCACAAAACACCTTGTAACTAAGTATATCTCCTTTTTAACATGCCAATTATGGGTCAATTACGTTTATGTTCATCTAATGGGTCAATAAGATCAAATCAAAGAATATAACTAGAAGAGAAATTGATTAAACGGATCACAAGTCACCCAAAGTTTGTTTTAGTGCATAAATCCTCCAAAAGCATTGTATTCAAAAGTTAGATTACTTTTAAAATGATATATTTTCCAAATCATATTTGACACACTAAATAAATAAATAAATAAAATAAATTTATACTCAAGAAACGATAATTTTTCCAAAAAACAATAATATAATGAGGAACAAGTATTCTGGATACCCATAGTGTACTTTAATGCATACCCAAAATTTGTTTTCTGTCAGCTTTACCCTTTCAAGTTTTCAACCCTTATTAAAATTTGACCCATACAAGAATTTACCACCTTTTGCCTCCAACCCAATACTTACTTCGAATAGCATGGAAGCCTTTGCACATAGAATCCCTCCAAGATACGAAGGTGAAGCAGATGGATTCATAGAGTTGTTAAGATTCTTGGTTGAATTCACTGCCACAATTACGTCTTCAGCACCATCACAATTCATTAATGACCACCCATCGTCACTAAATCCATTTATGGCGTCGTTAAAGCCTCTGTATTACAAGCAAAAAAGGATAGCTTAAATTACGAAATGATAATAAAGATTTTAACATATAGATAAATATCACAAAATTATGTAGTAGGTACCTGCTTAATCTTTGACTTAGAGTTCTCAAAACAGCCGGTTGTCGTCCCAGTCCATAAACTACCTCTCCACTTGACTCCTGAGCTATTTGCCTAATATACCGCAATGCCTAGAACCAGAAGTCAAATAAAGAAAAGAAGATGATATAAAAAACAATTTTCCCATGGGAAATAATTAGTGTGTCTGAAAGTAAGATTCTACTAACCGCAATGGTCATTTTTTGGGCTACAATTTTGGAAGATTCATAAAGGGGACGAAGAACCTCGGGCACACTCCATGGCTAAATAAAGATTGAAACTTTATTAGCAACACATGTAGAAGTATGTTTACCAAACCAATTAAATGAATATGCCAACAGGAATGATTCATTGGTTTGTCAATAAGAACGACTTATCAAGTTTTTTGCAATAATGGACAAATAATCTTCTGATTTATCTTGAAAACTATATTTAACACCAAATGTGTACTCGGGTAAGTATAGAATAATAATTAATTTACCTCAAGATTTAGGTGATCAACTATGTGTACAATGGAACCACCACCTTCACAAGGCCGAATAAGGTAGCCACTTGGTAGCATTTCCCCTCTTACAAACTGAGTAGCAGCAGCCGGATTTGGGCCGGCACCAGAGCCTGATAAGGATCTCTCACACACCTTACATGTAGGAAACTCGCATCAAATTTAGACATAGACAAATTGATAAAAGCAGAGTAAAATGGAATTATAAACATACCACAAGACTTCCATTTTCTAAACTTGTAGTGTATCTTAAGGTCCAGAAATCCCTTGCTGGAGCTAGTGTGGTTGGAGCAAAAATCTAAAATGCAAAATTAATACATTATTTTTTTGAAAATACAAAATTGCTGCTTCAAATGAGTGTATATATATAGTTAATGATGTATATTTATGTTTACCTGCGTATATACAAGTTCAATTGTCCCCCCATTTCCAGCAGGAAACATTGTAAAAACTTCAAGGCTACGACAGTCACGGAACCAAGAAGGACGATCTTTAAGTATCTCTACAATCTACAAATCATGGAAATCAGTAATAAACACAAATAAGTGTCATAAATCCTTTTGACTTGTTAAAATTAAGGAGAGTAATGTCACCTTTGTGGGCTCTAAACTTACGAGACCACAGGCTCTAGCTGCCACTCCACTGCAACTCTGTGAAATGGCAAAGATCCCAACTGAATCCGGACCAGGCTGCAAAAAAGATTTGATCGTAATCAATTTAGACATTTCAATCAAGATTATTACAGATTAGTCCATAAAGATACAAATTTGATAACCAAATTAAACACTTTAATCATGATTACTACTGTATAATTTAGCCCAAAAAAAATGTAGACTTGGATGCCAATTTCGACATTTTGATCAAGATTATTATTATTAATTAATACAATTAGAGGTAAGGAGATTATAGAAACCTTCATCCCAGGCATCTGGACCCAATCAACAGCAGTTCCTGTGGCCTTTGAAAGGAACTCCGCCAAGGTCTCTTCTGCAATCGAGAGAAGTCTGCCAAAATCGCAAACAATTATCAGATTAGAATTACCAAATAAAGTAAAAATAAACTTTAAAGATAACTGTGATCTATGGAAGCCCGAATTACCCAGCCGGGTTGTTTGCATCTCTTAGAGAATGCTGTGGAGTGGTAATCACAGATTCGCAGCTTGCATCCGTAGCTGCTGAACCCTGAAAAAATATCAATTTTTCATGAATATTTAAGAACTGATAAAAGAATTTATTTCGCTTCGTTTTTTAGTAAACTTCTAGGTATTAAATTTGTATGTCCACATACCGTGTGCAATTGTTGGCGCATATATCCATTTTCACATACAAGCTGAGACACTTGTTTTTGCAGGCGATCATTTTCCTCCATTAATAACTTGTTCATGGCAGATAGCTTCTTGTTAACTGTCTGAAGCCTCGAAGACTCTTTCCTTTGCTTCTCTCGACATCTAAACACAAAATTTTAAAACTAAATCGTAAACCAAATAAAGCAGTTTGACATACATATCATTTTCCCCTTTCAATTCTACACTAAAAAAAATACCATATCTCCCTAACTAGATTATCACATATGTACCGAAATTCAAAGATCGAAATTCCATCTACATCTAAACGTACAAATAATAATATTAAAGTATAAATCATTAAGCAATTTAGCTACATTCATTTCCATTTTGATTATATACCCAAAACTTCAAAATCATTTGTTTACCCTGATCAGTTTATCACATATGCAATGAATTTTAAAGATCCAAATTTGATACAACCAAAATTGGAAGTAAAAGACATAAAATCTAAAACTGACATAGGTGAGCAATGTAATGTACTTCTGTCTTCTGGATTTACCCCTAATGCAATATCTAGTTTAAATAAACAAACAAATTTCAGCGAATAATTTCAGAGATATCAACAACAAACACATATGAGTAACCATAAGAACAATTAAAAACAAATTTAGCATAAATATAAGAGGTACCCAATTGCAGGATCTTATTTATACCTGCGATTTTGAAACCATACTTTGATCTGTTTAGGTTCTATGTTGGACAAAGTAGGGCATTCTCGTATCAACTGTTGTCTTCTCAAAGAACTAGGTTTTGGGCATTCTGCATAAACCCTTTCTAATGCTTCAACTTGCTCCGTTGTATACCGTACATATTTACCGTTATCCAACTGGTGTTTAGTGATGCTGTTATTACCACTGATCTCCTTATACTGCTGATGTTGAACCATCGCCATTATTATTAACCAAAATCAACGAACCCCACCTCAGAAATCACTAATTTCGTTTGTTAATCCACCGATTTCTTTAAAGATTTGAGATGTAAATTGTAAACAGAAGTCGAGGGTTTTCAATGATGTTTTACAAAATGGAAAGTAAATATATTACAAGTGATAAACAGACAAAATACGTTTGATCAAACTGTTTGTACACACTTTCGCTGATGTCACTCGTGTCTTTTCACTAAAATCCCACAAAGTAATCTTCAAGAAACAGAAAGAGAGACGAAATCTTGCGCAAAAAAGAATCGATTTTGATCTTGATTTCAACAAACCCAGAAGAAAGAAAGATTTTGAAGGGCGTGTTGAAGCTCTCCCTAACTTCTTGATGGGTAGAAGAAGAGAGGCAACAAGAGGAGCATTAGTGAAGACTCAAGATTTGAAGGGGGTTGAAACCCTAACCATGGTGTGTGTTTGTGTGTGTTATAGGAGAAATTAAAGAGGAAATCAGAAGCAGAGAGAGAAAACTGAATCAAAAATGGAGGTCTGAGAGAAAGAGAGAGAAGATGTTGGTGTTGGTGTTGGAAATCCAAAAACGACAGAGTTATATGCGCAGCCTCGAGCCAGCCTTCGGCTTGTGAAATAATAATATTCATTACTGTTCTTGTTTTCTTGTTTTAATTTTTTGATATAAAACATTCCTTGTTCCTAATCTTGTTACTGTTTTAAATATATTAAAAAAAACGTTTCATTTCTCTCTTTTGTATATATAGGGATGTATATACAGGATGTATATACAGGGATGGAGAGGTTAGAGACTTGTAATAACCAAGGTGTTGAGAGGGGCTGAAGGGGTGTAGTTCCAGATCGTGCTAAATGTAGAGTCACGAAACTAGTAAACACCCCGGCTAGTATGCCTGAACAAGGCAAAGCCGCGGCAAGGGTCACTCGGCAGGCACGCATAAAGGCGGCCGCGGCTGGGCCAACATTCGGCTGGGTAAACAATAGGATGGGCTATGTTGGCTGAAGCCTGGAACATGGCCGCGGCTGGGCCAACATTCGGCTGGGTAAACAATAGGATGGGCCATGTTGGCTGAAGCCTGGAACATGGCGCGGCTGGTCGCAAGAGAACATAGGCGAACCTAGGCAAAGTTTCACCTGATAAAGGGGTATAGTACCAGACCACACCAAGGACAAAGCCGCGACTAGCATAAGCTAGGCAAAGCCGCGGCTGGGTTTATCTCAGTCGAGCCTCGACCACAGCCCCACTCAAAGAGGCTTAGCCAAGTTGGCCGTGGTTGGTCACGGATGGGCCGCATCGCGGCTAACGCACAGGCAGGCCGCGGCTGGGTGTTTTCAGCCCAAACCATGACAATACTTCTTTTACAACACTTAGAAACTATTCGTAAAAACATGATAAACAGCAAAGGAAGTCTGTTATTGGTTGTCAAAGAATAAGAGAAGAGCATATAACAACAAAGCATAATAAGCCAAAGCCTGAACCAGGTAGAAGGCCAGAGTAGCCACAAACTCCCAAGGTCAACTACAGAGACAAATAACATTAAAATCCTAGTCAGAAACCATTTGCACCAAAAAAGGGTAGAACCTTCTGACTCAGGAGTCTCAGACCCAACTCGTTGACTACAGGTTATCAAAGATAGAATCGAGTTGTATCTTGCCTCAGCTCATAAAATACTATAAATACTCCCTTCACTCAACAGGTATCATCATCTGATCTTACTCTCAACACTCTCACTTCAATCTATCTTGTTAAACTCTCCTATGAGATATACTTATTCTCACGCCGGAGTGTGGTCACGGGGAGAAATCCCTTCTGCCCGTGGCGAGGCTCACGGTGTTGTCTTTGTTATGCATGCATCTTTGCTAATCCAATCCCAGGATCAGTCACAGCTGAACAACCCAAACCCTCCCCAGTCAAAGTTCCAAGTCCTGAATCACAGCCTTAACCTTTGGTAATAACTCCACCCTTGCACTGTTACCGAACCTTAATCTCTTGATTAGGATTTGTGTAGCAACATTTGGCGCCATCCGTGGGACCACGAGCAAATGTGTTTCATGCTCTCTGCACGACGCACGACTAGATCTGTGCGTATTATGCGTTGTGCATGACATCCAGATCTATATCCATGACTCTTAAGTTACAGGTTCCAAATCTCAAACTTTCTCCTCCATAGTATGCTAACATCATTTTTGCTCATGTGTTGATATTGATTTGTTAGATCTCTAAAAACTAATAATGTTACATATTCCAAAAAGCAAATGTTATGGTAAATGAACCACAAAGGATCTATAGCCCACAAAGTGACACATCTAAGACTCTTTGTTTTTATAACGCCCAAGGAAAAAGATAACAAAAAATAATAATAAATAAAGTCAGTTTTGCGGTCTTAATCCTGGGTTGCTAAGAGTGGTTTGTGCATAATTTACTTCAAGTTGGTATCGAATCTTGGGTGTGGGTCAAATGTATTGGTGTGTCATTTCTATCATTAACAAAACATGCATATACTAAAAAAGACTACAACTTAGTTCATGCAATGTAACATCCGTAAAATTTAATATTCGTTTAAATTAATAAGAGTAGTGTCCAGTTGCATGATAAACATGCGAATGAATCTCAGTCGCACGCCTTACGTGCGTATGAGGCTCAATCGCACGATTAACAGACGTATGGGCTCAGTCACACGATTGAGTCGTGCGAATGGGTCCAGTCGTGCGACTGAGTATGGCGGCTAAAATAAGCATGTTGGGATAAGTAAGGCGGTTAAGGATGTTCAAAAGCAGCTTTCTATCTGCATTATCCCTATCCCCTTGTTTCT
The DNA here is from genome assembly GCA_024085815.1 of Flaveria linearis. Classification (NCBI taxonomy): domain Eukaryota; kingdom Viridiplantae; phylum Streptophyta; class Magnoliopsida; order Asterales; family Asteraceae; genus Flaveria; species Flaveria linearis. The sequence continues at coordinate 4,109,371 of CM044011.1, forward strand.
CTCGAACCCAAACACCCCTGTTCTTGCCAAATCAACGATTTCGGCTCCGTTTTGGTAAGTCTCGCTTAGCACGGATCGATATTTGAATACATTAAGCTATGTATATGGTTGAATTTGATCCAAAAACAAGTTTAAATCTGAGTTTTGATTCAATCTTTCTGTTAAGTTGAAAACCGAGGATTCGGATCCTAGTTTTCGCGAAGTTTGACGAAATAAGGACCCGAAATGGTTGTAAATGAGGTGTATATGTTCTGTTTTGAATATGGCATAATTGAATGGTTAAAACTTGAGTTTTGGATCAAATATGTCAAGAACACAGCTGCTGATCCGTTTCAGGCGAATGAGCCCAGTCGCATGACCCATTCGTGCGAATGAGCCAGTCGCATTGCTCAATCGTGCGACTGAAGCTCAGTCGCATGAGCCAATCGCACGAATGGAGGTCATTTGTACAAACCCTGTCGTATGGTTCATTCGTACGACTAAGCTTAGTCGCATGTTTAATCGTACGAATGAGTCCAGTCGTATAGCCTCAGTCGCATAAAGTGATCTGTAGGAAATGATTTGACTAAGTTAGGGTTATTGTTATAGATTTGCATTGAGAAGGAAAGTTTTAGTTGCCTTAGTGTATTTGGATTGGTAAACACTTGCTGAAAACATTAAGGTAGGTTCTAATTGCCCTTTTTATGTGTTAATGCTGTTTGACAATGTTGTTTGATAAATCGGGCACTGGCATGCATATAAATGAATAAAGATATAAACGAGAATTTGGAAGTGGTAAATTGTGGTGAATGGCGAGGTGGAGTTTTGACCCACCAACTATAGACGGAGTTTTGACCCGTCAACGCCAATTATAGACGGAGTTTTGACCCGTCAACGCGCGAGGTGGAGTTTTGACCCACCAACTATAAACGGAGTTTTGACCCGTACGATCGAGGTGGAGTTTTGACCCACCAAAATGAATTGATAAAAAGAGGTCCATAATTACCTTGTGGGTATTCGATATGCATATCAATACTGGGATAAATAAATGGACTAGTGGATGTTTGTGAATTATTCGATGTTATAACAGTTGATAAATGATTATTATTGAAATGTGGAGTTTGTTAGAACTCACCAGTTTATCTGATTTAGTGTTTATTTTCTTATGCATGCCAGGTAATAATAGAGGTGTTCGTGATGGTGCCCCATCGAGTTAAAGTTTGGTTCTGGTGTATGATACTGGCTATAATGTTGGGTTTTGGGAAAAATGTACATGAATTTTGATAAAGTTTTAATATGTCGGTTAAAGTGTTGTAGTAATTTTAATGATGTAAATAGTTTTAATGTATGAAAATTCCACTGTGCTTATAATCTCTGAAATGTTATAATAACCCAACTCGTAGCACCCTCCCTATTATATTAATATGAAATTGAGGGTGTTACAAGTTGGTATCAGAGCTTGGTTAAAGAGATTTGAACAATTGATTGTTTCAAACTTTAACTGAATATGTGAGAAGTGCCAGTATCTACAACCAGAAGTGGGGTGAAATATTATGTAGATGAGTATTTAATTGTTAGTGATAATTTAATCGATTGATAAATAAAAGCAATTGTTTAGATTGAAGATTAGTATTGTGTGTATACATGATTCTGTGGTTTAGATAGAATTAGAAATAAACTATGAAAGGATAATGAGAAGAGGCAGAATGGTGTGAATAAGTAAATAATTGATAACACCTGGCCGATGTTATGAGCAATTTACATTATATGCAACATCCTGGTATCACTCATTATTTGATTATGGTTTATTTCTTATCGTAGATGGAGGAAACTGGTAATAAAAACTCTAGACCTGAAGCTAGGATCTCAGGTGATGAACTTAAGGCGGCTATAGGTGATGAGGTCGCCCGAGTGTTGCGTACTACCTTACCTGAAATGTTGAGTGACCTTATGAGAGGTGGTGAATCATCTTCCCAACCAACTCCTCCGCCTGTTGTTGTTGAGCCTGTAGTGGAGAAATCAGTGTCATATAAGCATTTTAAGGAATGTGACCCGCCTAAGTTTGAAGGCCAAAAAGATGTAGTAGTAACTTATAAGTGGCTACGAGAGATGGAAGCAGCGTTTAAACTTAGTAGATGCAAGGAAGATCAGAAGGTGGGCTTTGCAGTGCATTCGTTCCAAGCAGAAGCTTTGTACTGGTGGGATACAGTGGAACAAGCAATGGACGAGACTGCTGTGAGTCAGATGACGTGGGAAACTTTTAAAGCACTGGTGATCGAAAAGTTCTGTCCAAAAGGCGAGATGGGCAGAATTGAGATTAAGTTTTTATAATTTCAGGCTTGCAGTTTAAGCCATAAGGAGTATACGTCCAGATTTGAAGAAATGGCTCGTCTGGTGCCTCATTTGGTAACTCCTGAGGCGAAGAGGATTACTAGGTATATTCAGGGACTACCCCCTAAAGTGAGAATGCTGCTAAAATCCAATTCCCTTTCTACCTATCAAGCCACGGTAAATTTGGCTGCGGACATGTATGAGGAAGTCGCTGAGTCTGAGAAACCTGTGGTGAAAGAGGAAGTGATTAGCCGTCGGGAAACTTCATGGAGTTCTAAGCCTATATATGGACAGAGTGTTCCACAGAAGAGAAAGTTTAATGCTAGGGGTTTTGTAGGTCCCCCTCCTCGGTGTAATAAATGTGGGAAATTTCATAGGGGAGAATGTAGATTGAATCACACAGCATGTCATAAATGCGGGAAGTCTGAGCATTTTGTTTCTAGGTGTCCAGAAATTCGGTGTCATGAATGCGGTGAGATGGGACATATGAAATCCGAGTGTCCAAAGTTTAGACCTGGACCAATTCCTATTCGTGCCGTGGGAGGACCGAGTAAAGTCAGCGCGAGTGGTAGTAGTGGTACTACGGGGAGAGCATTTACAATGACTACGAAGGAGGCTAAGGCATTACCGGATGTTGTGTCGGGTACGTTTCTTGTTAATGATGTACCTGCTAGAATTTTATTTGATTCGGGGGCTAATAGAAGTTTTATATTAATAAAATTCCATGCCTTAATAAAAGTTAGACCATCAAAGTTAGATATTGCTTTTTCAGTAGAGACCGCCTCTAATGAATTCATAGTTGTTAGTGAAGTAATAGACGATTGCTTTGTCGAATTAGAAGGTGTAAAATTTCCTGCTAGATTACACATGATGAAGTTAGGAGGTTTTGATGTAGTATTGGGAATGGATTGGTTATCTATGTTTGAGGCTCAGATAATATGTAAAAGAAAGATGATTGTGTTACGAACACCAGAAGGTAATTCGGTAACGATTTTTGGTGATAATCATGATAGTGTAGTAAAAGTTAATGATAGTGTAGTAAAAGTTATATCTATGATCAAAGCCAAGAAATTATTAAGTAGGGGTTGTGAATCATTTTGGCATATGTCGTTGATACCGCTAAAGAGACGAGGAAATTAGAAGATGTTCCAGTAGTTTGTGACTTCCCTGATGTATTTCCTGAAGATTTACCAGGTATACCTCCTGATCGAGAAATTGAGTTTAGGATTGACTTAATACCTGAGGCAAAACCTGTCGCTAAGACTCCTTATAGACTTGCACCAGCTGAGCTGAAGGAACTCCCGAAGCAATTGCAGGAACTATTAGACAAGGGCTTTATTCGACTAAGCTCTTCGCCGTGGGGTGCTCCTGTTCTGTTTGTAAAGAAGAAGGATGGCAGTTTAAGGATGTGCATAGATTATAGGGAGCTAAACAAACTAACTATCAAGAATAAATATCCGTCACCACATATAGACGATTTATTTGATCAACTCCAAGGTGCTAATTGGTTCTCAAAGATAGATCTTAGATCCGGATACCATCAATTAAAGGTGAAAGAAGAGGACACACCAAAGACGGCTTTTCGTACACGACATGAGCATTATGAATTTTTAGTGATGTCGTTTGGGTTAACGAATGCTCCTGCTGCATTCATGGATTTGATGAACAGAGTATGTAAACCGATGCTGGATAAATCGGTGATTGTGTTTATAGATGATATTTTGATCTATTCTAAGAACGAAGGAGACCATGCTTGTCACATTCAAGAAGTATTGGAAACATTAAGGAAGAATAAGTTGTATGCAAAATTCTCAAAGTGTGAATTCTGGTTAAGGGAAGTGCAATTTTTGGGCCATGTGGTGAATGCGGATGGAATATTAGTAGATCCTGCAAAGATTGAAGCTGTGATGAATTGGGAAATTCCTAAAAGTCTTTCAGAAATTCGTAGTTTCTTAGGGCTGGCAGGATACTATAGAAGATTTATTCAAGATTTTGCTAAAATTGCTTCTCCGTTAACGAAGTTAACCCGAAAGGATGTTAAGTATGAATGGAATAAAGAACAAGAAGTTGCTTTTCAGGAACTAAAGAATCGGTTAACTCAAGCCCCAGTATTGGCAATACCAGAAGGTGCAGATGATTTAGTAATATATTCTGATGCATCATATCAGGGATTGGGATGTGTTTTGATGCAACGTGGGGGAGTTATTGCTTATGCTTCTAGACAATTGAAGACCCATGAAGTTAATTACCCAACCCACGATTTAGAATTAGCGGCTGTAGTTTTTGCTCTTAAAATATGGCGACATTATTGATATGGAGTGAGATGTACCATCTTTACCGATCATAAGAGCCTGAAGTATTTCTTTGAGCAAAAAGATCTGAATATGAGGCAAAGGCGATGGTTGGAATTAATTAAATATTATGATTGTGAAATTCTGTATCACCCCGGGAAAGCAAATGTGGTTGCTGATGCATTGAGCAGAAAGGAGAAATATTAACCGATTAAGGTCAAAGCGTATAAACTTGTAATTACTCCTGACTTTATGCAACAATTAAGAGAAGCCCAATTAGAAGCACTAAAGGAAGAAAGTATAAAGCAGGAAAGAATGATTGGTCAGGAAAAGTATTTAGAAGAAAATAGTTATGGTGTTAAAATCAGGTTTGGTCGAATGTGAGTTCCGTTGGCCTTACGTGATATGGTACTTGATGAAGCTCACAAATCTAGGTATTCCGCTCACCCAGGCATGACCAAGATGTATCAAGATTTGAAGCGTGATTATTGGTGGCCAGGAATGAAATTTAATGTGATGAAGTATGTAAATAAATGTATGACGTGTGCCCAAGTGAAAGCTGAACATCAGAAACCGTATGGATTATTGCAACCCTTAGCTATTCCAGCCTGGAAGTTGGACGATCTGACCATGGATTTTATAACTAAACTACCTCGTACACCAAAAGGCTATGATACTATTTGGGTAGTAGTAGACCAACTAACCAAGAGTGCTTTATTTTTACCTATACGGGAAACCTATTCGGTGGAAAGGCTAGCTGATATCTTTACAAAAGAAATAGTTAGACTGCATGGAGTTCCAAAAAGTATCACGTTTGATAGGGATGCCAGGTTTACCTCTAGATATTGGAGGAGGTTTCATGAGGCAATGGGGACTAAACTTTATTTTAGTACAGCCTATCACTCCCAAACAGATGGCCAAAGTGAAAGAACTATTCAGACATTAGAGGATATGCTGCGGGCATGTAGTATTGATTTTGGAGGTAGGTGGGATAGTCATCTTCCTTTAGCTGAATTTGCATACAACAACAGTTATCAAGCTACCCTTCAGATGTCCCCGTTTGAGATGTTGTACGGAAGAAAGTGCAGAACTCCACTTTATTGGGGAGATATGGGGCAACGTGAATTGGGGAACAGTGAAATAGTTGAAGAAACAATGTCAAAGTTTGAAGTCGTTAAAAATCGCATTAGAGAGGCGAAAAGCCGGCAGAAATCGTATGCAGATCGTAGAAGGAAACCATTAGAATTTAAAGTTGGGGATTTTGTTTTGTTGAAAGTTTCTCCATGGAAAGGCATTATTCGATTTAGAAGGTGGGGCAAACTAAGTCCACGTTTTATTGGACCTTTTCGAATAATAGAGAAAGTGGGGTATGTAGCATATAAATTAGATCTACTAGAAGAACTAAGTACTATTCATCCAACCTTTCATGTCTCTCAGTTACGAAAGTGTTTAGCTAATGAAACTCAATACATACCCTTGGATGATATTGAGGTTGATGAGAGGCTCAATTATGTGGAACAACCTGTGGCCATTATAGATCGTAAGGAGAAGAAACTTAGAAATAAGAGCATTAGCTTAGTCCGGGTGCAGTGGGCACATCGCCAGGGATCTGAATCAACCTGGGAACCAGAAGAAGAAATGAGGCGAAACCACCCCCATTTGTTTTAGTCAGGTTTCGAGGACGAAACCTTAAATAAGGTGGGTAGACTTGTAACATCCGTAAAATTTAATATTCATTTAAATTAGTGAGAGTAGTGTCCAGTCGCATGATAAACATGCGAATGAATCTCAGTCGCACGGTTTACGTGCGTATGAGGCTCAATCGCACGATTAACAGGCGTATGGGCTCAGTCGCATGATTGAGTCGTGCGAATGGGTCCAGTCATGCGACTGAGTATGGCGGCTAAATAAGCATGTGGGGATAAGTAAGGCGGTTAAGGATGTTCAAAAGCAGATTTCTATCTACATTATCCCTATCCCCTTGTTTCTCTCGAACCCAAACACCCCTGTTCTTGCCAAATCAACGATTTCGGCAGTCTCGCTTAGCACGGATCGATATTTGAATACATTAAGCTGTGTATATGGTTGAATTTGATCCAAAGACAAGTTTAAATCTGAGTTTTGATTCAATCTTTCTGTTAAGTTGAAAACCGAGGATTCGGATCCTAGTTTTCGCGAAGTTTGACGAAATAAGGACCCGAAATGGTTGTAAATGAGGTGTATATGTTCTGTTTTGAATATGGCGTAATTGAATGGTTAAAACTTGAGTTTTTGGATCAAATATGTCAAGAACACAACTGCTGATCCGTTTCAGGCGAATGAGCCCAGTCGCATGACCCATTCGTGCGAATGAGCCAGTCGCATTGCTCAATCGTGCGACTGAAGCTCAGTCGCATGAGCCAATCGCACGAATGGAGGTCATTTGTACAAACCCTGTTATAGCTCATTCGCACCCCTGTCGTATGGTTCATTCGTACGACTAAGCTTAGACGCATGTTTAATCGTACGAATGAGTCCAGTCGTATAGCCTCAGTCGCATAAAGTGATCTGTAGGAAATGATTTGACTAAGTTAGGGTTATTGTTGTAGATTTGCATTGAGAAGGAAAGTTTTAGCTGCCTTAGTGTATTTGGATTGGTAAACACTTGCTAAAAACATTAAGGTGAGTTCTAATTGCCCTTTTTATGTGTTAATGTTGTTTGATAATGTTGTTTGATAAATCGGGCACTGGCATGCATATAAATGAATAAAGATGTAAAAGAGAATTTGGAAGTGGTAAATTGTGGTGAATGGCGAGGTGGAGTTTTGACCCACCAACTATAGACGGAGTTTTGACCCGTCAACGCGTGAGGTGGAGTTTTGACCCACCAACTATAAACGGAGTTTTGACCCGTACGCGCGAGGTGGAGTTTTGACCCACCAAAATGAATTGATAAAAAGAGGTCCATAATTACCTTGTGGGTATTCGATATGCATATCAATACTGGGATAAATAAATGGACTAGTGGATGTTTGTGAATTATTCGATGTTATAACAGTTGATAAATGATTATTATTGAAATGTGGAGTTTGTTAGAACTCACCAGTTTATCTGATTTAGTGTTTATTTTCTTATGCATGTCAGGTAATAATAGAGGTGTTCGTGATGGTGCCCCGTCGAGTTAAAGTTTGGTTCTGGTGTATGATACTGGCTATAATGTTGGGTTTTGGGAAAAATGTACATGAAGTTTGATAAAGTTTTAATATGTCGGTTAAAGTGTTGTAGTAACTTTAATGATGTAAATAGTTTTAATGTATGAAAATTCCGCTGTGCTTATAATCTCTGAAATGTTATAATAACCCAACTCGTAACACCCTCCCTATTATATTAATATGAAATTGAGGGTGTTACATGCAAACACATACGGAGCGAGTTTCTAAATATTTAATGAGCTTTTTATCTAGATCACTTGCTCCATATTTGACTTCGAGTAGCACTAGCTAGAGTAAGCACATAACTTCTAATTTGTTCATGACATTATATACATAGGATGTGCAATGTATATTTCGGGAAAAGGGATATGTAGATTTTTATGTATGTTTGGTACGTACATAAAATAGAGAAAACTAGTATATTACGTTGTCGTCCTCTTATTTTCTACAAGAACAATATCTTAAAATGTTAAATAGGACGTATTATGTAAATTATTATAGTTAGTGGTGATAAAATATTATGCCTACATTGCCATATATGATAAAGCAAATGGCTAAAGATTAAAAGCAGGTTGACCTCTTGTTGCATATAGTATGTGTGTTGAGAATTCATTGCAGGCTTATTTTGTTTCTAGCTTATGGTGCCTGTGATTGTACAACCATATTCAAGTTATCATGTTTTTAGGGTGTTAGAAAAAAAATGATTTTAAGACCTCTCGAGACAGAAAACCTTAAAATCAAATATACTGATTTCATTTTGTACGTATATGGTTTTTGGAACCCCTCGGTTCCTTCAGTTCGGATGCCCCTCTCGTTGCTTAGCAAACACTTCAATTCATTTTAGTTTCTAGCTGGCAACTTCGTTTCAACCAGAGCCAAGGTCATATTATCTTATTTGAAGCAACTCTTTGTAGAGCTTCAATTTTATAAGAGCTCGTCTAATCCATTGCTAGAGATCACATGAGTCGCAGCCTTGAGCCGCAGCCTTGAGCCACGGCTTGCATGGTACCCAGGTCCTTCAAACTGGTCGCAGCTTACATGGAGTTACCCTATATCACTCCTTTCTCCTCGCGGTGTTATATGCCCTGTTATCTCGTAAGCCGGGGCTTGGGCACACTCCCTAACCTTCTAATAGTTCCAACACACCATAACCAACTATTCGTTGGTTTATCTAGCCTCTCGAGTTGCAGTTTGGACTTGTTATCCTTACGGTTCTAGTACAATTTTTATACTTAACTAAAAAATGAGTTTGTGTATAAAATAGAAAACATCATCTCGAAAACCCAAATAGAGAAATCGATTTGCAAGTTTCCTTCCATTCTTATTTTGGGTTTTATTGTTCAAAATTATTCAAAAATCAAACACTTATACTCTTGTCCACTTGAGCCGTGGCTTGATGGGTGTTTTTAAGTATTAAATATCATGTGTTAGTAATTGCCAATTAAAGTCAAAACAAAGTTGTAATTTGCGATATAATCCGCGGCTCAATTGATGTACTGTGAGTTGCGGCTGAGCTTGTGGGTAAGTCCCACCCAGTCGAGAATTAATTTTAAGTTGGGGTTTAGTTTTTTATGGACAGGAAAGAGATAGAGTCGGAATCTTTGTTTACTATTTATTTTAAGTGTTTGAGTCAATACGATTCTCGTAATTAGCTAGTATAAATACATGATAGAGTCCATCATATTGTGATTTTTTAAATACAAAGATTCGTACTAGTTCGCGTAATCATATTGTAAATATCATGTCCCTTAGATTTCTTGCATACAAGTGGGTTGGAGATGTATTTATTTTATAGAAGGATAGATATTAGTTTTCCTTTTTCCTATTTATTTTAAGTAGAAATCTCATATTTAAATTGACAATTAGTTCAAGCAATGTTTACAACTACTATGTAATTTTAAAAACGGCATTAAAACTTTTCATATGATATTAGTTTAACTCATCTCGATCAACCAGCGCAATGATACGTTGGATTTCATTTATTCGCTTAACCTAATGGCCATAATAGCTCCTTTTGAGCCACCGTTATGTTATGCCTTAGCATTACTATATAATTTATTTCCTTAGTTTTGCTAGCGTGTTACACATTTGTCTTAATCTTGTGGGTTATTCACTAACTGCAACACCCCAACCCGGAGAGGCTGACGTGTTACTATTACAGATATCAAATCAAAAACCAAATCCATAATATTAAAGAGATAATTTCAAGCAAACCAGATAATCCGAAAGAACCTAATTAAGTTATTCATTACATCAAATAAAGAAAAATACAATCTTGATCTTCAACCACTCTTCACTGATTTCCCGGAATACCCTGATTACCTAAAATCAAATAAGAAAACACCACAAACGAAAATACGGCTGAGCCAAAAGTTGCTCAGTGACGGAAATAACAATAGTAATGATACGAAACATAAAATATTGATATCTGATGCTGAACTGATCATATGGTACTGATACGGAAATCTGATTCTAAACATATAATACTGATACTGAACTGAACATGTAATACTGAACTGAACATGTAATACTGAACTGAACTGATCTACACGACGCGTATATACAAACAAAATAAGTCGTGTAATATAAGAAGTACCCAGAGCCAAAACTGAACTGATAAGTACATAACTAGCTAGACTATGCACTAATGAGATGGTGTGTGGGGCGTACACACATGATTCCATCCCCCGGAACTGAACGGAACTGAACTGAACTAGGATCGATCCATCCGCCTCCCAGATATTATGGCCAAAGTACTACCTGAGTACTAACGTGTTAACGGAGACGCCGTGAACTATTTATTACACACCGTCACGAAAAGTGTCACATCATTGACGCCACAATGACATGTCGGAGAGCTCGGGTAACAGAGTATCAAATCAAATGGTAGTACAACTACCAACATATAATCAATAGAACATTTATAGGAACATGCAATAATGAGCACAAACTTATAAAATATATATTGCATGCTGTAAACCTTCAACAAGTAAAAATTAACAAGTCGAACGAGTCATAGCATAACAAATAATGTTAGGCGACTAGTAAAATACCAAAGGCCAAACGAGTTATATTAACGGAAACATGGTATCAAAATCTGTACTACAAAGTAACAGAACATAATTTATACTATGATAAAGGTAACCAAGAATCCGTACTACAAAGTAACGGAAACAAGTGAATACTATGATAAACAAAGGAACAGAATCCGTACCTTATACATGAATGACAATAATCAGAAATAAGATCTAGGCTCGGTTAACGTCGCGAGAACCTACGATAACGAACGCAAATTATAGTTTGAAAAATTTCCAGTTCTGCCCCTGTCTTTTCGCACTCGTTAAAAATACTAAACAATGTTTAAAAATTCTGAAAATCTCCAGTTTACTAGATTAGTGGTTTCTAAACAACTTTCATTTAGAAAAATTTCTGATTTGGATTACCGAAATATGAGAAAAACGTGGTTCTTTACAGCTGCGCAGAACTGCTAGCTGTTACGAAAACGACTATTTGGAGGTCTAAACGAATGAGTTTTTCGATGTTTTATATATCAACAGATTCGTTTTTCGACGAACTTCATCATGGACATAAAGTTTAACTGATTTGAATCTGTTATGAAAGAGTTAGGCTCTCTGTAAGTTGGCTGTAAAAATACGAGCTTAATTCAACAAAATAACCTATTTATAACGTTTGTTAATAATATAAGTATAAATTGTTAAGGTTTTTAACAAACTAATTTACAGGAAATTAATTTGGCACTTTTATAAAAGAAGTCTTATATTTAATCTGATTTTTACCATTTATTTAAAAGATTCCATAAAAATAATTAAACTAAATGTCTTTGTTATATTGTTTTATAAAGGTTTAAATCTAAGAAAAATTACAGAAACTAAGGTTGATGATTTTAAAAATAAACGGAGTTTATAAAAGGATTTTTATAATTTTTAGGAATTTTTACATAATTTTTAAAGGATAAATAGGGCTTTAAAAAAAATATGGCAGGGGCTCGGGTTCGAACCCGTGACCCCTTGCCTATCCCTCTTACGCTTTAACCAGCAGGCTAGGGCGCCTGCGCCTGAAATGAATTGATTTTAATTTCTTTTAACCAAACCCAAATCCAAAAATCCCTAATTTCACATCATAAACCCTAGAAACAGTTTCGATTCAATTGAACATCAAATCGATGTTAATAGCCAAATCAATGTTGGGGCTTTCATTCCTAGACTAAAATCGAGTATGTAGGTAGCTTTAATTACCTGTTTTGAAGTCGATTCGATGATGAACACTCGAAGCACAAGCCGCGACTGAGGTGTAATCGGTTCAGGTTGTAATTGTTGATGGAAATCAAATTCCTTGTACAGGAAGTTTCTAATGAACTAGAGGATGAAAAGCCCTCTATCAATTTCAGTATAACCGGCTCGGAAGGTGGATTTCGAAAGAGTTGCAGGTCCGCGACGAGGTGGAGATCGAATGGTGTTGTTTTCGATTGTTTTGATGAAATTGAGTTCATAAAAAGTTGTAAACGATTAAATGATTGTATATATTAAGTTAATTTCATTATTGTTGGTTGAATGCGCGACAATAGAGGTGTAAAGTGACCGAAAGTTTAAATCCCACTAACCGACTCTAATCATCGAATTAATGTGGGGTACAATGTTCGAATCCCCACTCGAAGGTGTCGGGAACCATTGATTGAACCGAAATCGAATAAAATGGTAGTTTGGGGGGTCGCCGGAGCCGGAATGGAGTCGGCCAACGGGAAGAGAGAAACAGAATGGTTTTCAACTTTTTACAAAAATGGTCCCTGTGGTTTAAGCTCCTTTCATTATGTGCACAAACTTAAATAATTTAAGTTTTCAAATGTCAAAAATGCCCCCTGGACCTTTTATTATTATTATTATTATTATTATTAATATTATGGGTATTATAATTCTCCCCCCTTTAAAACAATTTCGTTCGCGAAATTGCTAGGTACAGTTCGAACAAAGATATGACATAACGTACGCGGAGTAATGAAAATCAACAAGTGAACGAAATCACTCATAATTATTCAATTGCTGAAACAGAATCGATTCGATAAACGAAATCGTATAAGAGCTGACTAATGTGATGTTCAAGAAACAGATAACTGATAACTTCATAACTGATAACAGAAACATATAAAAGATAATAACTAAGAGGTAAATAGATACGGATATTGTGAACGAATTTCATCTTCTATCTCCCATGTAGCTTCGCGTTCGGAATGGTTTTTCCATAATACTTTAATAAAAGGAATAGTTTTCCTACGCATAATGCGTTCTTGTCGGTCAAGTATGGCCTCGGGTTCTTCCTCAAACGATAAGTCTTCACGAATCAATGAAGTGGATAGTTAACCACGTGAATAGGATGATAATTGTATCCCCTTAAAAGAGATACATGGAAGACATTATGCACATGTGACAGTTGAGGTGGTAAAGCCAAACAATACGAAACCTCACAAACTCTTTCTAGGATTTCAAAGGGTCCGATAAATCGTGGACTAAGTTTCCCTTTTAGACCAAAACGTCGTACGCCTTTGCAAGGCGAAACCTTCAGGAATACTTTGTCACCGACCTTAAACTCTAAAAGTCGACGGTGTCGGTCTGTATAGCTTTTCTGTCTACTTTGAGCTTCCTTTAACTTTTCTCTAGCAATAGCAACTTTCTCATTCGTGATCTGAACTAACTCGGGTCCTTCGATGACTCTTTCACCGACATCTTCCCAACAAATAGGTGCTCTACATTTACGACCATACAATAATTCGAAAGGTGCCATGCCAATGCTAGCTTGCCAACTATTGTTGTAAGCAAACTCGACCAAACACAAGTACTCATCCCAGTTCCCAGTCCACTCTAGGGCACAAGCTCGAAGCATGTCCTCAAGTGTCTGAATAGTACGCTCCGACTGACCGTCAGTCTGAGGATGGAACGCCGTACTAAACCTCAACTTGGTGCCCCATGCAGCTTGCAAACCCTTCCAAAAGCGAGAAGTGAACCTCGGGTCTCGATCAGACACGATAGACACCGGAGTGCCATGAAGTCTAACAATCTCTTGTGTAAACACTTCAGATAGTTTGCTAACTGAAAATCCTTGCTGAATTGGGAGAAAGTGAGCCGACTTTGACAATCTGTCAACTACAACCCATATTGTATCATTCTTCTTAAATGTTCTTGGCAACCCTGTCACAAAATCCATGGAAATATCATCCCATTTCCATACAAGAATAGGTAGTGGCTGAAGCAAACCACTAGCTCTCTGATGTTCAATCTTGACCTGTTGACAAGTAAGGCAACGGCTAACATACTTAGCCACATCCTCTTTCATTCCATTCCACCAAAAGTTCTGACGAAGATCACGATACATCTTAGTAGATCCAGGATGGATAGAAAACGGAGAACTATGTGCCTCAGCTAATAACGATTCTCGAAGAGAAGAATCATTAGGCACACATAAACGTTTACCACACCAGATTACTCCATGTTCATCTAGTCGGAATTCTGATTGTTTACCAATCTCCACATTCTGTAAGATTGCCCAGAGTTCACCATCGTCTTTCTGTGCGTTCTTAATCCGGGATATTAAGTCTGACTCAATCTGGAGTGTAGCGAGATATCCGTTGCTCTTGCCAATATGTAGGCCAATACCCAATCTATCGAGTTCTGTAATGTTCTGAGGCTGTAGCTGTAGGGAGGCTACTGTTCCTGAGCTTTTCCTGCTAAGAGCATCAGCTACCACATTGGACTTTCCCGGATGATACTGAATATTGGCATCATAATCTTTTAACAACTCTAACCATCTTCTCTGCCTCATGTTTAGTTCTTTTTGTGTGAAGATATATTTCAAGCTCTTGTGATCAGTAAAAATATCACAAGTCTCTCCGTAAAGATAGTGACGCCATATTTTCAACGTGAAAATAACAACAGCGAGTTCAAGATCATGCGTAGGATAATTAACCTCGTAAGGTTTCAACTGCCGTGAAGCATAAGCAATGACCTTACCATACTGCATTAGCACACATCCAAGTCCTTTTTTAGAGGCATCGCTGTAAATCTGATATCCACCCATGCCCGATGGAAGTGTGAGAACAGGAGTAGACACCAATCTTTTCTTGAGCTCTTCAAAACTTTTCTCTCGTTCGTCATTCCAAGAGTACTTAACCCCTTTCCCTAACAGTTGCGTAAGGGGTAGAGCTATAACAGAAAAACCTTCGACAAATCTGCGGTAGTACCCAGCAAGGCCAAGGAAACTACGGACTTCTGTGGCTGAGGTCGGTCTAGGCCACTTAGTGATCGCCTCTATTTTAGAAGGGTCCATCATAATACCATCCGCAGAAACGACATGACCCAAGAAGGCTACCTTGCTCAGCTAAAATTCACACTTTGAAAATTTAGCATAAAGCTTCTTTTCACGTAGTGTCTCGAGCACGATACGAAGATGATTCTCATGCTCCTCCTTACTTTTAGAATAAATTAAGACATCGTCGATAAATACAATGACGAACTTATCGAGGAACTGGCGAAAGACTCGGTTCATTAGATCCATGAATACGGCCGGGGCATTAGTTAACCCGAACGGCATAACCAAGAATTTATAATGACCATACCGAGTACGGAAGGCAGATTTAGGGACGTCAGAATCTTTGATCTTTAGCTGATGGTAACCAGACCTCAGATAGATTTTAGAGAAACACTTTGCACCCTGAAGCTGATCAAATAAATCATCAATACGAGGCAAAGGGTAACGATTACGGATAGTGATCTTGTTGAGCTCTCTGTAGTCAATGCAGAGTCTCATAAAACCATCTTTCTTCTTCACGAATAGGACCGGTGCGCCCTAGGCGAGACGCTTGGTCTAATAAATCCCAAATCCAGTAATTCCTGTAACTGCTCCTTTAACTCCTTAAGCTCCATAGGCGCCATACGATACGGTGCCTTAGAAATCGGCTCAGCACCTGGAATAAGATCAATAGTGAATTCTACTCGCGATCTGGTGGAAGTTCGGGTAACTCCTCAGGAAACACGTCAGGAAAATCACATACAATCGGATAATCAGATATGTTCGGCTTTTCAGAAGATGTAGCTTTCACTGAAGCTAGGAATCCCACGCAACCGTGCGATAAGAGTTTCTGGGCTTTAAACGCAGAGATGATTTTCAACGATTTCCGAGGCTGAGTCCCTTGATAAACGAGTTCAGGGCATTGAGGATTTCCAAATAAAACACGACGAGTCTGGCATTCTATAGTAACGTGATGTCGAGTTAACCAGTCCATACCAAGTATGACATCAAAGTCACTCATTTGCATAGGAAACAAATCAGCTTTACGAATAATAGACTCGATTCTGATCGGACAATCTCTATAGACATGCGAGATGATAGTCGACTCTCCTAATGGAGTCGTAATAGCCAAAGCGTGCTCTAACGCAGTCGGTGCAGTCCTTAAGTACTTAGCAAACAAAAGAGATACGACAGAATGCGTAGCGCCCGTATCAAATAAGACATAAATATCCCGCTTTCCTATGCAAAGGGTACCGGAGATCATACCTAGGGCGTTTATTATCAGTATCGGATAAGACATATATATGCATATAATACGTTGCTAACTAAGGGTGTCAGAAATATACTTGGTGCGTTAGCCGCTTCATTTGCAGTGAGTGCAAAAACTCGTCCTCCAGTTGCAGGTTTAGCTTGATTCCCTCCAGAGTTATTACGAGGGTCTCGCTGAGGGCAATCCCTAATCATGTGTCCTGCACGTCCGCATCTGAAACATAATCCTCCGGCCAGACGACAAGCTCCCTTATGAAGTTTCCCGCATGTGTTACACTGAGGGATAGCATTCCGATCCTGATTAGGGTGCTGCTGATTTGGTGGTTGAGCACGAGTAGGAGCCTGCTGAGTCTGATTATGAGTTGATTTCTGATTCTGGTTTCGATTCTTCCATGATCGAGAGTTATTGTTATTATTGCGATCAAAACGGTTTCGACGATCTCGTGGTGGTGAAGACTGATTCTTATTCGTATGAGAAGAAGACTGATCCTGGTCATTCTCTCTAGGCCGCTTGCGGTTATCATCATACGACTTCTTTCTATTCTTCTTATCATTATATAAGTTTTTAACAGCATCAACCACTTCATTAATATCTTTAAACCGATGATTCAATATAAACTTTCGATCTCTTTCACATATGGCCCACTGAAAATTTTCTGTCTGCTCATGCGGTGAGCCTGCAGATGCACCAAGAAAACTCACTAACCGCGTAAATTGTGTCTTGAAATCTGTTATGTGCTCGTCATCCCTCTGTCTAATATTAGCATACTGTCTACGATACTCAGTGCGGTCAGCAGCAGTGAAGTATTCCTGATATGTGAAAAATTACACATGTTAAGAATACATATCTTTTCCTATTTTAAGTGATTTTTGTTTCAAATTAATCTTTAGCGATACTTAATTGTGATTAATTTGATTTTTGTAGCTTCGAATGGTGGTTTGATGATTTCAAAAGGAAAAGCCAAGGAATTCATGAAGAGTTTGGGAGTTTAGAAGCTGTCATGGCCATGACAGGAGCTGTCAAGACCATAACAAGCTGCAGACCCCCCTTTTTGAGCGCAATATGGCCATGACAAACTGGGTCATGGGCATGACACGCATCAGGTCCCCTTTTTAACCCCTTCTTCTTCTTCATTGAAGGGGGGACGAATTTTGAAGATCAACCCTAGTTTTTCTTCATCTTTGAAGGAGATTTGAAGGAAGTTTCTCAAGAGTTCAAGAGAGGTTAAAGATCAAGCATTTCAAAGAAAGATTCAACTTCACACAACCCATCCTCACTCATCTTTGGTTTGAAAATCTCTAGACCTAACATGTTTTCTTCCATTTCTATGAGTTTGGTTGTGACTTTTGTAAGCCTCATGGGCTAAATACTCTTAATCACTTAGATTAGATGAAGCTTAGCATACTTTGACATTTTGTATGAAACCTTGGTGGTGTTTATGTCAATGCTCATTACAAAGCTATGAATGTCCTTTAATGGTGGTGTGTTCTTGTTTAACTTGATGAAATATTGAATCTTGTGGGTGTTGCAACCACATTATGTTGGAAAACCATGTGTGTTGGAACATTTATTCATGAATTGCATAACCTAGTATGTAGTTTATGGCATTTGACTAGAAATAGTGAATGAATGGTTGAATATCTAGTAAAGTTGAACAAGTATGCATCCTTATACATGTGTTTGTGAAAACCATTGTGTTTGTTATGAATACCTCCTAACTTTGTTATGTAAAACCATAGATAATGCGCAAATTTATGGTTAATAATCATGTTAGGATATTCATAAATTGAAGGATATATATAGGTATTGTTACATTACGTGAATTGAGGTGGTTGCCATGTGTTCATCGTGTTAACTTTCCAAAGATTTGTGGGTTTGGTATCCTTGACGGGAGTCCAAATCATAATTAACATTGACATAATATTATCATTAGTTCTTCATGGCATAACTTTCGGTGGCTATTGTGTGTTTATCGTCTTAGCTTTCCAAAGAGTTATATAATTAGATAACTTTGACAAGAGTCTAGTTTATATCCATGTTTCATGTGTAGAAAATGATCTCACCATAGGTTCATACATGTCGTCATTGTTTTGCTAAGCGGATTCAAAGTCTAAGTGATACCTTCCTCTGATTGGTTATCTTCATCTTTATCTACTTTCTTCAATTAGTTTAATTGTTAGTTAAATTAGTTAACGATAATATTCATAAATCCTCTTTCATCGGCTAGATAATGATAAAGACTTAGTATCAGGAGCTCTCGTGTCCATGGATCGATACTTGTTTCTTACCAAAAGCTATACTACTAATCGATAGGTACACTTGCCTATTGTGTGTGTAGTTAGTCATAAGGTGAAAATCATTTTATAAATTTAAAGCTTAATATGTAAAATTTGTTGCTAAAGTTTATATATCAAAACACACATCAAGTTTTTGGCGCCGTTGCCGGGGACACGGCAATTCTGAGAAAGATCCGAGTCATTACTTTAGCCAATCCTTTGTATTTACTATTTTAATTTAATTTAATTTTTTTGTTACCTTTATCTTTCTTTACGCGTTTGGTAGTGTTTGTGTTTCAGGAAGCTTATGTCCGCATCTTCACCGGTTGATGATCTTGTAGAGCCTTATTCTGAACCCGAAAAAGTAATCAGGAGAAACTTGAGGGCAAGATCCCACAAAGTAGCACAAGAAATCAAAGGTGAAGCGACGAGGCTAGAGTACTCAAACGAGACTGAAAGTGAAAAGGAGGATACAAACGGAACAGAAAGTGAAGAAGAGCACACCGAAGACACAATGGCGGGGCAAGAAGATAGAAGAACAATCTATGATTTTGCCAAACCATCTTTAGAAGGTGCAAAACCTAGCATTGTACGACCGAATGTGCAAGCAAACAACTTTGAAATCAAGTCTAGCACAATTCAAATGATCCAAAACAATTGTCAATTTGATGATGACCCAAACTTTCACCTTGCAAACTTTCTTGAGATATGTGATACCTTCAAGATTAATGGAGTTAGTGATGATGCAATTAGACTCCGATTATTCTCTTTCTCATTACGTGATAGAGCAAAGCAATGGTTGAACACACTTCCTGTTGGTTCCATCACCACTTGGAATCAAATGGCCGAAAAATTTCTCTTGAAGTATTTTCCGCCATCGAAAACCGCTAGATTAAGGAACTTGATCACATCATTTATGCAAGATGAAGGAGAATCACTATATGAAGCATGGAAAGGTACAAAGATTCAATGAGGAAGTGTCCACACCATGGATTGGAACCTTGGTTTCAAATCCAAACATTTTACAACGGGTTATGTCCGGAAAGTCGTCAGATTATTGATGCATCTTCGCGAGGTGCATTTTGGGATAAAACACCCGAGGAGGCACATGAGTTGATTGAAGATTTGGCTAACAACAGTTGTTCATGGCAAGCTCCAAGAACAAGGCAACCTAGACAGGGTGTTCATCAAGTTGATACATATCATTCTTTATCTGCACAAGTTGAAGCACTTACAAATCGAATGAATCAAATGCAGGTAAACAGAGCCCAAGTAGTTTGTGATATGTGTGGGGGACCACATATGAGTGCAGATTGTCAACAAAGGGAAATGTTCAACCCTCCGGAACAAGTTGATTATATGGGAAGTCAAGTTCGTCCTCAAAATAACCCATATAGTAACACATATAATGTGGGTTGGAAAAATCATCCAAATTTTAGTTGGAAGGCAAGTGGTAGCAACCAACCCCCGGGATTTCAACCAAGACCAACATATCAAAACCATCAACAACAAGGCTATCAACCGTATCAACAACAAACTCACAATCAATTCCGCTCCCAAAATCAAAATCAATATCAACAATTCCAACATCAAGGATCAAGTAGTGGTTCACAACCAGAAAAGAAACCCAATTTGGAAGAGATGATGGCACAATTTCTATCTACAGCCGAAAGTCGTCATCAAAGTTCGGAAGCTCGTCACCAACAACACGAAATGGAATTGAGAAACCATCGAGCCACAATGCAAAGTATAGAAGCTCAAGTGGGAGAAATTTCAAGGCAATTATCCGAAAGGCAACCTGGTGGTCTTCCGAGTAACACCGAGCCTAATCCTAAAGCTCATGTGAAGGCAGTCACGACTAGAAGTGGCAAGACCACTCATTCGGATAACTTAGCTTCTACATCCGAGCCAATTGATGAAGAGGAAGTTGAGGTTCAAGACGAGGTGCAACATACTAGGCAAAGCCCATCAAGTACCGCACAAGTCAAGGAACCATTGAGAGTTTACAAGCCCACTATTCCTTATCCCGGTAGATTGAAAAAGGAAAAGATGGAAGAACAATATGGTAAATTTCTCGAACTTTTTAAGCAATTGCATATTAACTTACCATTTGTTGAAGCTTTATCACAGATGCCAAAGTATGCCAAGTTTCTTAAAGACATTCTAACAAACAAGAAGAAACTCGAGGAGCTTTCGCATGTGACTTTGAATGAAGAATGCTCGGCGGTTTTGCAAAACAAGCTACCGAAGAAAATGACCGATCCAGGGAGTTTTACTATTCCTTGTTTAATTGGTAGTTTATCTGTTAGCAATGCATTGGCCGACTTAGGTGCTAGCATCAATTTGATGCCCTACTCGGTATTTGCAAAATTAGACCTAGGTGAGCCTAGACCGACCCGAATGAGCATCCAACTTGCCGATCGATCTGTAAAGTACCCTAGAGGCATAGTTGAGAACATGTTGGTTAAAATTGATAAATTTGTGTTTCCGGTTGATTTTGTAATTCTTGACATGGATGAAGATAAAAATGTACCACTTATCTTAGGTCGCCCATTCTTAGCTACCTCTAGAGCCTTAATTGATGTATGTAATGGTAAATTAACTCTAAAGGTAGATGAAGAAGAGGTAGTCTTTGATATTAAAAATTCCATGCAACATCACAAAATCATGATGATTCATTATATTTTATTGATACTATTGACTCATATGTGGATCATTATCTGCAGGAAAGTTGTGAACAAAATGCTTTGGACACACAATTGCTTGATGGGGAAAACTTTGACATTTGTCACGTGCAAGTTGTTGATGAGTTAGCTTGCTCGTTGACCAATGAACCATCCTCAAGTCCAAAAGTATTTGAAGTATCGGAAAGCGATGAAGCAAATAAGGCTAAACCATCTGTTGAGGAACCACCATCGTTGGAACTTAAGGAGCTACCATCTCATTTGGAGTATGCCTACTTGGATGAGGATTCCAAATTACCCGTCATTATCGCTACCGATTTGACAAATGATGAAAAGGTGAAGCTCTTAGAGGTGTTAAAGACGCACAAGAAAGCTATGGCTTGGAAGATCATGTATATAAAAGGAATACATCCTTCATTTTGTACCCATAAGATCTTAATGGAAGATGAGTACAAGCCGGTGGTGCAACACCAACGTCGCCTTAACCCTAACATGCAAGAAGTTGTAAAGAAGGAAGTAATCAAGCTACTTGATGCGGGCTTAATCTATCCGATTTCCGATTCCCCATGGGTTAGCCCGGTTCAAGTGGTACTAAAGAAAGGAGGTATGACGGTGGTGACGAATAAAAAAAATGAGCTTATACCCACAAGAACCGTCACGGGTTGGAGAGTTTGCATCGATTACCGCAAGCTCAACGATGCAACAAGAAAAGATCATTTTCCTTTACCTTTCATTGATCAAATGTTAGAACGTTTATCTGGGAACATGTTTTATTGTTTTCTTGATGGTTTTTCAGGATACTTTCAAATTCCTATTGCACCCGAGGACCAAGAAAAGACGACATTTACATGTCCTTATGGCACTTTCGCATACAGAAGAATGCCATTTGGGTTATGTAATGCACCGGCCACGTTTCAAAGATGTATGGTTGCCATATTTCATGACATGATCGAAGACTCAATGGAAGTGTTCATGGATGATTTCTCGGTCTTTGGAAATTCATTTGATCATTGTTTAAGTAACTTGGAAAGGATGCTTGCAAGATGCGAGGAATCAAATCTTGTTTTGAATTGGGAGAAATGCCACTTCATGGTGAAGGAAGGCATTGTCTTAGGTCATAAGATTTCCAATGCGGGGCTAGAGGTAGATAGGGCAAAAGTGGAAACCATTTCGAAACTACCACCACCAAATTCTGTCAAAGCAATAAGAAGTTTCTTAGGTCATGCCGGCTTTTATAGACGTTTTATCAAAGACTTCTCAAAAATAGCAAGACCTATGACCCAACTTCTTGAAAAAGATGTGCCTTTTGTTTTTAATGATGAATGCTTGGTTGCATTTAATCTGTTAAAAGAGAAATTAATAAATGCACCCATAATGGTAGCCCGGGATTGGAACTCCCATTTGAACTAATGTGTGATGCTAGTGACTATGCAGTTGGAGCAGTTTTAGGGCAACGAAAGGAAAGACATTTTCATCCAATCTACTACGCAAGCAAAACCCTAAATGATGCTCAAGAGAACTACACAACAACTGAAAAAGAATTGCTTGCTGTGGTTTTTGCTTTTGATAAATTTCGTTCTTACCTTGTTTTATCGAAAACTGTTGTTTATACTGATCATGCAGCTCTCAGATACCTTTTTGGAAAACAAGATGCAAAACCGAGATTGATTCGATGGATCTTGCTTTTACAAGAGTTTGACATAGAGATACAAGACAAAAAGGGGGCTGAGAACGTCGCAGCTGACCATCTTTCTCGTCTCGAGAACCCGTCTTTAGAAGAACTCCGGGAATCCAACATAAATGACAATTTTCCACATGAATTTCTTTTGCAGGTTCAAGAGATTGATGATCATCCTTGGTTCGCAGATTTTGCAAACTACCTTGCGGGTGGGGTTCTCGTTAAAGGAATGACCTACCAACAGAAAAAGAAATTCTTTACTGATTTAAAGCACTACTTTTGGGAAGACCCGCATCTGTTTAAGGTATGTGCAGATCAAGTGGTGAGAAGATGTGTGTATGGTAGTGAGGCGATGAGCATTATTCGCCATTGTCATGAAGGACCCACTGGTGGACATCATGGGGCTAATTACACCGCCAAGAAGGTTTACAACTCTGGATTCTATTGGCCCACCATTTTTAAGGATGCACATGCATTGGTAAAAGCTTGTGATGCTTGCCAACGAGCAGGTAACATCTCATCCCGTGATGAGATGCCCCAAAACGGGATTCAGGTATGTGAGGTATTTGATATTTGGGGCATCGACTTCATGGGACCATTTCCATCTTCACGAGGACACAAATACATCCTAGTTGCTGTTGATTATGTCTCAAAATGGGCAGAAGCACAGGCATTGCCCACAAACGATGCTAGGGTTGTTGTGAAGTTTTTGAGAAAGTTGTTCACACGGTTTGGAACCCCCAAGGCCTTAATTAGTGACAGAGGCACTCATTTCTGTAACTCATTACTTGAAAAAGCTTTATCACACTATGGTGTTCACCATAGATTTTCAACGGCGTATCATCCACAAACGAGTGGACAAGTGGAAGTCACTAATCGAGGCCTTAAACGCATTCTGGAGCGAACAGTGGGGCAAAACCGAAAGATTTGGTCAGATAAACTAGATGATGCTTTATGGGCTTTTCGAACCGCTTACAAAACACCAATAGGCACAACACCATTTAAGTTGGTTTACGGAAAAGCTTGTCATCTACCATTTGAAATTGAGCACAAAGCATATTGGGCTTTAAAATCAGTTAACCTTGACTTAAGATGTGCAGGTGAAAACAGATGGTTGCAGGTTCATGAGCTTGAAGAATTGAGAAATCAAGCTTACGAGAACTCTCGAATCTACAAGGAACGAACAAAGCAATCACACGACAATCACTTGAAGGATAACAAACAATTTCAAGTAGGAGAGCGTGTCTTGCTTTACAATTCAAGACTTCGGTTGTTTCCAGGAAAGTTAAAATCACAATGGACAGGTCCTTACCTTGTGAAACAAGTATTTCCATATGGCACTGTTGAAATAGAACATCCGGACGGAAGAGTTTTCAAAGTGAATGGTCATCGATTGAAACATTACATCGAAGGCCCGGTGGATGAGGAATTGGAGATTGTGAATCTTCACCCCAAGAACAATTAATGCGGGGTCGAGTCAAGCTAAAGACTCGTTAATAAACTAAGCGCTTCCGGGTGGCAACCCGAGGGTTTGAACGCATTATGGTATTTTATGTTCTCTTTTTACGGGCTCTATAATGTTTTGATTTTTAGGAAATCGTTGTTTTTCTTATAGCATGATGAAACTCGAGATTTAATTACCGGCGTCACTCGGTAAGTATTTCTTAAGTGATTATGCTAATCATTCGACCAAAACTAAATTTTGAAATCATTATCTTTTGGTATAACCCGTTAAATATTTATATTAAAAAGCAAAAAAAAAAAAAAAATTAGATGATAAGATAAATTTTCTTATTAATAAAAAAAAAAAAATTGAAAATGTATTTGTCATGACCATGACACAAAAGTAATGCCCATGACATTTGCATTGTCAGGAGCTCAAAAGCTACTGTCATGACTATGACCATTTTTGTCATGGCCATATCCTGGTCAAACTTTCAGGTCAAAAAAAAAAAAATTGAAAAAGAAATAACCCTCAATCTCATCAGATCATCTTCTCCATCTCTTTCATTCCACACCTTCCTCTTTCTTCTCTTAACCTCACAAATCACAACCATCAACATCACAAATCACAACCACCATCCATCGCGACAACCACCTCGCGACAGCCCCTCCGCCGCAGCCATCATCGCGACAGCCCCTCCGACCGCAACCCTCACCCACAACCACTTCCAGCCGCGCGACACCCCGCAGCCACCACCACACATTTCGCGACCCACTTCCCGCAGCCGTCGCCACCCTCACCCACAGCCCAACTGCCGTCGCCACCACCACCCCGCGCGACTAGCACCTCCGACCAGCAACCTCGTGCGACCATAGCCACCATCCACAGCCATCCTCGCGACAGCCACCTGAAACCACAACCACCAGCAGCCTCAATTCCACCTCATTTCCCTTCTCTTCTCTTTGATTTTTCTCCTACAAAGGTATATAACTAGCATTTTTTTTTTCTCTTTTATTTCTTTTATTTTCCTTTTGTTAGTTCTTATTTTTGTTAGACTACAAGAATGATGCTGATTTTGTTAGATTCAAAACATTTTCATGATAGGTTTTGTTGAAAATTGGTTTGGCTTGGTGAAATTGAACCATAGTATGATATTTCACATGTATTTTGGGGTTGAATGGGTTACGAATATATATCTTTTTGTTGCAATTGTTGAGATGAGACTTGGGTTATTTTGATTTAATTTGGTGCAGGTGTGTTTAATGATTCTTGTTTGAATGCATCACATTAGCTCATACGACAATTGCAAATTCATATTGTTCCACTCTTGGTGTGTAGTTACCATCGTTATAGCAAGTTCATTTCTATTTGTTGGATGACTACTTGGACTTGTTATTTCATCTACATTTTGGACAAAGTCATGGGGTAGTGTTTAAAGCATGTTATCCACTTCATTTTTGTGTCTTGAAGATTGAAAGTTAGTATAATGTGTCTCATAAGTTTGGTAGTTATTGTTTGAATTTTGTGATATCGGTTAATCAATTTTAGGTTTATAATATTTTGATGTGTGACTATTGATGTATGTGTGTGTGTATGTGTATATATATATTTATATATGTGTCTACATATACACACATATATTGTTTAACTCATTATCTCACATTTTCATTTTTGCAGGTGATGGCGAATGACGATCTTCATCGGTTTCTTCAATTTGAGCAAGGCAGCGAGAGGGCTAAGCGATATGAAGCCATTCGCTTAAGGAACTTTGAGCCATCACGTACGATTTGCATGTCCACCTTGGAAGCTCTTGGAGAGAAGACTCGTGTTGACGCGATGCTCACGAAACCATGGCAACGTTTCTTCTCAATTCGTCAGCCTCAGTACAAAGAGCTAGTGTTGGAATTCTGTGCTACTTATCGGTTTGCTCACCCGGTTACTGACTTACATGATAAGAATGCCATTTCTTTCCGATTGGGTGGTGAGGAACGCAAGCTTTCTGTTGCTCAGCTTGGGAGCGCGCTTGGTATTTATACTAAATCTGAGCTGAAAAGATCGCCATTTCTTCAAAGTTTAAAGAAGGTTGATCAGGGAACGTTATCTGCTTTCTGGCGTGAAATTGGCACGGGCAATCATTCCCCAAAGCTATCGATGAGTACACAGCTGAAAGATCCGCTTCATCGTTATTTTCACCGTGTGATTTCACATTCGATCTGTGGTAGGAAAAACAGCACGGGTGTGGTGACTCGTAAGGATTTGTTCTTCCTGTATTCTTTAATCAAGCAAGTGCCTTGTAATCTGGCTTACGCTATGGCACAATTCTTCTCATCGTGCATCGGAACAAAGCCCGCTAGTTACATCTGTGGTGGTTCTTTCATTACACAGTTGGCTTTGTCTTTTGATTTCATGACTAATGATGTTATTTCAGGATTAACACCTTTATTTCCTACAATGGTTATTAGCACATCAATGCTGGAAAACATGAGTTTGGCTGCACACTTTGGTGACGAAGGATGGAAGTTTATTGATGAAGATGGAAATCCATGGCAGCCTGCTCATCTACGTCGCGAAGAACCATCCGCATTACCATTAGAGAAGAAGCACCAACCCCTCCTCCACATGTTGACTTGGCGACACGCATTGATCAAATTGCTCAAACTCAAGCGATACTTGTCAAATCCGTTTCTCAGATGTCAGATTCCATTCAGTGGATAGTTGAGGAGTTGCAGCAGGCTGCTCGTGCAGCCGGACGGGAGCCACATCCTTTCCCGCACCAGCCTTCTGGAGATGATCTCATGGAGGACTAATTTTATTGAACTCTTGGTTACATGAATTGCGCGGCTGCTTTGTTTTATTTTTGGAATCTGATCGCGCGCGACCAGAAATCTTTTGATAAGGGGAGTTCTTTTGTTCTCTTTCATTCTCACTTGCATGTTAATTGCATCTACTTGCATTGTTTTTACTTATCTTGACACATTGAGGACAATGTATCGTTCAAGTGTGGGGATGTTAGGGATTTTTGTTTGATTTCATCAAAACCACCGATCTTATATTTTTGCTTCTAACAAATTCCTCTTTTTGGCTTAATTTTTTATGGTGTTCATTTTGCTTAAACAGTAGATTTTTAAGCATAAGCTCAATTTTGAAATCACATTTCTAAGAGAATCCAACGAAAATGCAAAAACAATGTTGAAAATATCGTAATAATTGTCATGTTGATTGAAAGATTTTTATGCCAAAGTTTGCATCGATTCCTACCACCCCGTTTCCGTAAGTAAAAACTCTTGTGCCTTTCGAGCATTGGTTATTCACTATATATCACATGCTCACGTTTTGTTAATTATGGAGTGGCTCGAATGTTGTAACATTTTAGAACTTGCTTAGGTGATTCATTTCAAAATCATGAACTAAGTTGTTGCATGAAAATGATTGAGGCGTTAGGAAAACTCACCTTGTTTACTCCATTTCGTTTCTCTTCTCATGCCCGATCATCACCCTTAGTCGCCCTTGTTGAGCCTAGACCTCATGTTTTTTGTTTTACCACCGTGAATAACCTAATTAGCCAAATAGCCTCCTTCCTTTTAATCTTTGTGTTAAAATTCGGATTTTGTTAGTTGTCTAACTTATATTATATAGTTGTAATTATGTTTAGAACAATTGTGTTATTGTTTATTAGCGTAGCATATGTTGTATTCAAAAAAAAAAAAAAAAAAAAAAGAGAGAGAGAAAAGAAAAAGAAAAAAAATATGAAAAAAAAAAAAAAAAAAAATTAGTGAATTATTTTCTTTGTTTGTTTTAGGAGAAATCAATTAAAAATGAACAAAATTTTGTATGTTATAATGAGAAACCATTATGATAACTCATTATACGTATGTTCATATTAGTTTATTTTAGTTTGTGCATTCTTCTTATGTTTTGTATTTGTTCGTAGAAAGCATCTAGCGATTCCGGATTTTTAACATTTTAACCACTTTTTCGCCAAAATCCACACCTTCAACCGTAGCCCCGTTACAACCTTTAAAGACCTCTTGATTTGTGCAACTTTCTTATGTTATGTGGTGGAGAATTTGATCCCTAATCAAGCTTATGATAATGTTGCTCATTATGTGCTTTGAGTGATTTACATACCTACTTCCATATATACATCCGAGTGTTGAGCGAATCATTGTGAGAAGTGCAAGTTAAGGCATAAATTTCTTTTCATAAACTGTCAGATCTATTTAGATATTCTCACACGTTGGAAATTGATTGACTCGTTGGTTTCCTTTTTAAATGTGCAATTCTTAAAAATCTTATGCATTTAAATCTTTAGCTTATTTGTGAACTACCTATAAATATTATTAATGCCAATGGGAATCTTGTCAAATCTTTTGTCATTTTGCTTGAGGGCAAGCAAACCTTAAGTGTGGGGATATTTGATATGTGAAAAATTACACATGTTAAGAATACATATCTTTCCTATTTTAAGTGATTTTTGTTTCAAATTAATCTTTAGCGATACTTAATTGTGATTAATTTGATTTTTGTAGCTTCGAATGGTGGTTTGATGATTTCAAAAGGAAAAGCCAAGGAATTCATGAAGAGTTTGGGAGTTTAGAAGCTGTCATGGCCATGACAGGAGCTGTCAAGACCATAACAAGCTGCAGACCCCCCTTTTTGAGCGCAATATGGCCATGACAAACTGGGTCATGGGCATGACACGCATCAGGTCCCCTTTTTAACCCCTTCTTCTTCTTCATTGAAGGGGGACGAATTTTGAAGATCAAACCCTAGTTTTTCTTCATCTTTGAAGGAGATTTGAAGGAAGTTTCTCAAGAGTTCAAGAGAGGTTAAAGATCAAGCATTTCAAAGAAAGATTCAACTTCACACAACCCATCCTCACTCATCTTTGGTTTGAAAATCTCTAGACCTAACATGTTTTTTTCCATTTCTATGAGTTTGGTTGTGACTTTTGTAAGCCTCATGGGCTAAATACTCTTAATCACTTAGATTAGATGAAGCTTAGCATACTTTGACATTTTGTATGAAACCTTGGTGGTGTTTATGTCAATGCTCATTACAAAGCTATGAATGTCCTTTAATGGTGGTGTGTTCTTGTTTAACTTGATGAAATATTGAATCTTGTGGGTGTTGCAACCACATTATGTTGGAAAACCATGTGTGTTGGAACATTTATTCATGAATTGCATAACCTAGTATGTAGTTTATGGCATTTGACTAGAAATAGTGAATGAATGGTTGAATATCTAGTAAAGTTGAACAAGTATGCATCCTTATACATGTGTTTGTGAAAACCATTGTGTTTGTTATGAATACCTCCTAACTTTGTTATGTAAAACCATAGATAATGCGCAAATTTATGGTTAATAAATTCATGTTAGGATATTCATAAATTGAAGGATATATATAGGTATTGTTACATTACGTGAATTGAGGTGGTTGCCATGTGTTCATCGTGTTAACTTTCCAAAGATTTGTGGGTTTGGTATCCTTGACGGGAGTCCAAATCATAATTAACATTGACATAATATTATCATTAGTTCTTCATGGCATAACTTTCGGTGGCTATTGTGTGTTTATCGTCTTAGCTTTCCAAGAGTTATATAATTAGATAACTTTGACAAGAGTCTAGTTTATATCCATGTTTCATGTGTAGAAAATGATCTCACCATAGGTTCATACATGTCGTCATTGTTTTGCTAAGCGGATTCAAAGTCTAAGTGATACCTTCCTCTGATTGGTTATCTTCATCTTTATCTACTTTCTTCAATTAGTTTAATTGTTAGTTAAATTAGTTAACGATAATATTCATAAATCCTCTTTCATCGGCTAGATAATGATAAAGACTTAGTATCAGGAGCTCTCGTGTCCATGGATCGATACTTGTTTCTTACCAAAAGCTATACTACTAATCGATAGGTACACTTGCCTATTGTGTGTGTAGTTAGTCATAAGGTGAAAATCATTTTATAAATTTAAAGCTTAATTGTGTAAAATTTGTTGCTAAAGTTTATATATCAAAAACACACATCAATTCCTCATAAAACATTCCTCGGAATTTATCCCAAGGAAGTGTAGCTGCATATTCGTTTCCTCCTCTAGCTTGTTTCACAGTCGTCCACCATCTGTGAGCATCATCTTCCAACTTGTATGTAGCCAACCTTACTTTTTATACGTCCTCAACACCTAGTACCTCAAACAATTTCTCAATATGACTGATCCAGTTTTGCACCTCGACCGGATCATTGGAAGTACTGAAAGACTTAGGCCTCTGCTTCTGAAAACGTTCCAACCAGACATGAATATCATCACGGGTGGTGGTGTATTATCACCGGAAGGTGCTCCTGTGTTGTTCCCGCCAGACGGTGGCTCTGAGTTATTTCCACCGGGTGGAGGTCCTGTGTTGTTTCCCTCCGAATTTGCCTGTTGCATCTGCTGGATGACTGTTTGAGCAGTCTGAGTCATCAGGTTAGGGAGTATCCCAGAAATAGCAGCGTTTACAGCATTAGCAACGAGGGTTTCAAGAGGAGTATCAGATGAGGGGCCATTCGAGTTATTGCGGTTGTTCACACGTCTCTTAGAAGCCATCTGAAATGAAGATACACGTGTGAATACTGGAATTTAGATTGGGAACAAAATTAGATCCTAACCCAACGTCTACCCATTACCTCACAAGTTTATTTTAATGTTTAAGTTTTCTACAGGAAAGAGCCTTTGCTCTGATACCATAACTGCAACACCCCAACCCGGAGAGGCTGACGTGTTACTGTTACAGATATCAAATCAAAAACCAAATCCATAATATTAAAGAGATAATTTCAAGCAAACCAGATAATCCGAAAGAACCTAATTAAGTTATTCATTACATCAAATAAAGAAAAATACAATCTTGATCTTCAACCACTCTTCACTGATTTCCCGGAATACCCTGATTACCTAAAATCAAATAAGAAAACACCACAAACGAAAATACGGCTGAGCCAAAAGTTGCTCAGTGACGGAAATAACAATAGTAATGATACGAAACATAAAATATTGATATCTGATGCTGAACTGATCATATGGTACTGATACGGAAATCTGATTCTAAACATATAATACTGATACTGAACTGAACATGTAATACTGAACTGAACATGTAATACTGAACTGAACATGTAATACTGAACTGAACTGATCTACACGACGCGTATATACAAACAAAATAAGTCGTGTAATATAAGAAGTACCCAGAGCCAAAACTGAACTGATAAGTACATAGCTAGCTAGACTATGCACTAATGAGATGGTGTGTGGGGCGTACACACATGATTCCATCCCCCGGAACTGAACTGAACTGAACTGAACTAGGATCGATCCATCCGCCTCCCAGATATTATGGCCAAAGTACTACCTGAGTACTAACGTGTTAACGGAGACGCCGTGAACTATTTATTACACACCGTCACGAAAAGTGTCACATCATTGACGCCACAATGATATGTCGGAGAGCTCGGGTAACAGAGTATCAAATCAAATGGTAGTACAACTACCAACATATAACGTATCAATAGAACATTTACAGGAACATGCAATAATGAGCACAAACTTATAAAATATATATTGCATGCTGTAAACCTTCAACAAGTAAAAATTAACAAGTCGAACGAGTCATAGCATAACAAATAATGTTAGGCGACTAGTAAAATACCAAAGGCCAAACGAGTTATATTAACGGAAACATGGTATCAAAATCTGTACTACAAAGTAACAGAACATAATTTATACTATGATAAAGGTAACCAAGAATCCGTACTACAAAGTAACGGAAACAAGTGAATACTATGATAAACAAAGGAACAGAATCCGTACCTTATACATGAATGAAAATAATCAGAAATAAGATCTAGGCTCGGTTAACGCCGCGAGAACCTACGATAACGAACGCAAATTATAGTTTGAAAAATTTCCAGTTCTGCCCCTGTCTTTTCGCACTCGTTAAAAATACTAAACAACGTTTAAAAATTCTGAAAATCTCCAGTTTATTAGATTATGGTTTCTAAACAACTTTCATTTAGAAAAATTTCTGATTTGGATTACTGAAATATGAGAAAAACGTTGTTCTTTACAGCTGCGCAGAACTGCTAGCTGTTACGAAAACGACTATTTGGAGGTCTAAACGAATGAGTTTTTCGATGTTTTATATATCAACAGATTCGTTTTTCGACGAACTTCATCATGGACATAAAGTTTAACTGATTTGAATCTGTTATGAAAGAGTTAGGCTCTCTGTAAGTTGGTTATAAAAATACGAGCTTAATTCAACAAAATAACCTATTTATAACGTTTGTTAATAATATAAATATAAATTGTTAAGGTTTTTAACAAACTAATTTACAGGAAATTAATTGGGCACTTTTATAAAAGAAGTCTTATATTTAATCTGATTTTTACCATTTATTTAAAAGATTCCATAAAAATAATTAAACTAAATGTCTTTGTTATATTGTTTTATAAAGGTTTAAATCTAAGAAAAATTACAGAAACTAAGGTTGATGATTTTAAAAATAAACGGAGTTTATAAAAGGATTTTTATAATTTTTAGGAATTTTTACATAATTTTTAAAGGCTAAATAGGGCTTTAAAAAAATATGGCAGGGGCTCGGGTTCAAACCCGTGACCCCTTGCCTATCCCTCTTACGCTTTAACCAGCAGGCTAGGGCGCCTGCGCCTGAAATGAATTGATTTTAATTTCTTTTAACCAAACCCAAATCCAAAAATCCCCAATTTCATGTCATAAACCCTAGAAACAGTTTCGATTCAATTGAACATCAAATCGATGTTAATAGCCAAATCAATGTTGGGGCTTTCATTCCTAGACTAAAATTGAGTATGTAGGTAGCTTTAATTACCTGTTTTGAAGTCGATTCGATGATGAACACTCGAAGCACAAGCCGCGACTGAGGTGTAATAGGTTCAGGTTGCAATTGTTGATGGAAATCAAATTCCTTGTACAGGAAGTTTCTAATGAACTAGAGGATGAAAAGCCCTCTATCAATTTCAGTATAACCGGCTCGGAAGGTGGATTTCGAAAGAGTTGCAGGTCCGCGACGAGGTGGAGATCGAATGGTGTTGTTTTCGATTGTTTTGATGAAATTGAGTTCATAGGAAAGTTGTAAACGATTAAATGATTGTATATATTAAGTTAATTTCATTATTGTTGGTTGAGTGCGCGACAATGGAGGTGTAAAGTGACCGAAAGTTTAAATCCCACTAACCGACTCTAATCATCGAATTAATGTGGGGTACAATGTTCGAATCCCCACTCGAAGGTGTCGGGAACCATTGATTGAACCGAAATCGAATAAAATGGTAGTTTGGGGGGTCGCCGGAGCCGCCGGTGAAGTGGCCGGAATGGAGTCGGCCGACGGGAAGAGAGAAACAGAATGGTTTTCAACTTTTTACAAAAATGGTCCCTGTGGTTTAAGCTCCTTTCATTATGTGCACAAACTTAAATAATTTAAGTTTTCAAAATGTCAAAAATGCCCCCTGAACCTTTTATTATTATTATTATTATTATTATTATTATTATTATGGGTATTATACTAGTAGTTTTTTACCCTAAGGAATTCCAACATTAAAGTTGATAATAGACCCATGATAGATGACTGAACCTAGCAGTCGGCCTTGTCCAAGCTTAATATCCTTGAATTGTGGATCTTGAAAGCAGATCATTAAGAAACATAGTAGTTACTTTAAGTGACATTTAAAGTTCTCAACCATAACTATAACTTGTATGTCACTACTTCGGTTGTTGGTCATGACACCTATCCTAAGTGTGTCGCCTCTAGAATCCTCCTTGGTAAATAAGTGTGCATATAAATTCTCATAAGAACGAAGATTTATTCACCACTTCAAAAACCATGATTTATGATATGCATTAAGAACAGTGGATACAAAAAGCTCATGTAAAAACAATACTAGAATCCGTCCCTCAAAATTTTCCGTTAGGAATTTTCTCCCTTTTTTAATACTATCTTTTCACCGGTATTTATTGACGTCCTACGTATAATGAAAAACGTAAAAGTGGAATCTCTAAGTTTGTATTAGGTTAAAATATGTTAGAATACACTAACTCGAAGCAAGTATATAAAACCAAGAACGCACACTTGACACACAACTATGTATATTTCTAAATGAACGTTGAAAAACTTGAACACTAACAAGACTACTACCGGTTACATGAAATAACAATGAAAAATATTTGGTAGTAATTGCTGAAGAAAACTACCATTAAGCTAATGATAAGCCACCACTATCATATTAAAGATTACCCCTAACATAATAAGAAGGTTTAAGAAAACATGGATAGATCATAGGTTAAAAGATCATGGACATAAACAAGACTTGGGCCGCAACTAGAAGCAGGAGCTTCGACTGGGATGAGTTGCGGCTGATGCTGAGCTGCGGCTCGTGTAAGCTTCGGCTGGAATGAGTTGTGAGTGATGCTAAGCTGCGGCTTGCGTAAGCTTCAACTTGTGCTAAAATACGGCCGGTGCTGAGCTGCGACTGATGTGAGCTTTGCTAGTGTTTTGTTTCGGCCGGTATGTGCTATTGCAGCTGATGGTCAATTGCACTTTTAATAAGATTCAAAGGAACCTAACATCTGGTGGGTTATAGCAAAGTCACGAATCAATGGATTCGATGAAAAATGTTAGTTCTACCTTCTGAATCATCTAGTTTGAGTCAAACTTATAATTTCCAGTTACAAGACTCGAGTATACCACTTCTGATAAATCTATTACAATTAAAGGGTCATTATTAAAGAAACCTGAATCCATGAAGGGAGCAGCGTCATAGATGCTACATACTTAGCTCTAGATGTCATTTGTATGCTACATACTTAGCTCACCACCATCCTGCATACATGGAATACATGTATTTATATGTAACTAAATGATGTATTTCAACTTTTAAAGTAGATAAGCCACCCAACCACGTCTGGGTAAACAACGCTGAAAGAAATTAAGTCACCCAGACATCTCTGGGTGGACAACTTTGAAAACAATTAAGTTACCTAGCCACGTCTAGGTGAAAAACACTGAAAGCACCTAAGTCAGCCAGCCACGTCTAGTAGACAACTTTCAAAGCACTTAAGTCACTCGACCAAGCTTGGGTAGATGATGTTACGAGCAACCAAGTAACAGTCAATCATGTCTGAGTTAGTAGCCATGAAATCAAGCAAGTAACCAAGCTTGAGTAGATAATGTTGCATACAACCAGGTAACTCAATCATGTTTGACTCAACTAACCGTGAAATCAAGCAAGTAACCAAGCTTGGGAAGATGATGTTACAAGTAACCAAGTACCTCAATCATATATGTGTTAATAACCATGAAATAAAGCAAGTAACCAAGCTTGAGTATATGATGTTATAAGCATAATCGAAGTAACTCAATCATGGTTTGATTTTAGTAACCATTAAATCAAGCAAGTAACCAAGCTTGAGTACATGATGTTACAAGCAACCAAGTAGCTAAATCATATTAAAGTTTAGTAACCGTGAAATCAAGCAAGTAACCAAGCTTGGGTAGATGATGTTACAAGCAACTAAGTAACAGTCAAATCTGAGTTAAATAACCATGAAATCAAGCAAGTAACCAGGCTTGGATAGACAAGGTTACAAGCAACCAAGTAACTCAATCATAAAGTTTGGTAACCGTGAAATCAAGCAAGTAACCAAGCTTGGGTAGATGATGTTACAAGCAACCAAGTAACAATCAATCATGTATGATTTAGTAGCCACGAGGTCAAACAAGTAACCTGGCTTGGGTATATGATGTTAAAAGCAATCACGTAACTCACTTATGTTTGATTTAGTAACCATGAGATCAAGCGAGTAACCATGTTTAGGTGGATGATGTCAAAGCAAACAAATTACTTGACCATTCTTGAGCTAGTAATCATGAAAATTGAATCACCCAACGACGCTTGGGTAGATAACGCAGTAAAAAAAACTCACCCAGGTCTAAGTCAATAACCATGGAAATGATTAAAACAACCAGCCATTTTTGGGTAGATAAGTTTGAATCCATCTGAATCACTCAACCATGTTTGAGTCGATAAATTGAAATCATTTAAATCAACCATGTTTGAGTTGATAATATCAATGTCAATTCCACAACCATATCTGAAGTACCCAAATCATCCTACCATGTCTGGGTAGAAAGCATTACAAGCTGATTAATTGCTCAACTATGTTTGAGTAGATAATATTGAAATCAATTAAAATACTTACCCATATTTAGGCAGATAATGCAAAGAGGTTATTTAGCCAGAAACCTACTATCACGTAATTGCACAAACATGAGGAAACCTAACTAGTCGTAACACGGCGGATGTCCATATCAGCTACAGGTCAATCCTTAAACGCATCCAAATAATCTCTTCAAGTGTCAAGTTTTGGCATACATTTCGAGCAAAAAGCAATATCGTCTTAAAGAAATGAAAAAGAAAGTAGAAAATGATACGCGATCTTCAAGTGTTGGTTATAGATGAGGTTAGTCCTCCAAGAAAACATAAGAAATAAGATATGGTGATATAAACCACTATCGCAACACAGGTCACTATGCTGATTTCAATCAAAATTCTTTGCACAAAATCATAACTTGGCACCAATCATACCTCCAACTAATAGCCTTGGCCGAGATCCTATGTGTTGCAAGCCGCAGCTGAGATGATAATCTTGGCATATTAGTCGAGATCGACGTCACAATAGCTCAAGGCGTGTTCAGACATTTAACAGGTAATTACTATCCCAAAAAATACCATTACTTGCCATGTTCATACGTTAGTCCGAACATGAGCGACAAAAGTTTATTCTAAAGAAGAACGTAAACTGACAAGAATTCCATTAGCACATAAATAAAAAAAACAATGGAAAGGATCCTCAAGTAAAACTATTCAAAATTCAGAACGAGTGAGGAAAGCTTGTATATCTGCAAGACTCGAATCAGATATAGCAACAATGGTGTTCAAAGTAATCAGAAAGGACGATGTGTTGTCCTTCCAATGATAGTGATGAATGTAAACAGTGCGAATGATGAAAGAAGAACAAAGGAAAGCATGAAAAACTAAACCTTTTCTTTTTATTATTCCAATGATATGGTGAAAACCATAACATTGGACTGGGGGGACATGAAGGGGTGTAGTCCCAGATCGTGCTAAAGGTAGAGTCACGAAACTAGTAAACACCGCGGATAGTATGCCTGAACAAGGCAAAGCCGCGGTAAGGGTCACTCGGCAGGCACACATAAAGGCGGGCCGTGGCTGGGCCAACATTCGGCTGGGTAAACAATCGGATGGGCCATGTTGGTTGAAGCCTGGAACATGGTCGTGACTGGTCGCAAGAGAACATAGGCGAACCTAGGTAAAGTTTCATCTGATGAAGGGGTATAGTACCAGACCACACAAAGGACAAAGCCGCGACTAGCATAAGCCAGGCAAATCCGCGGCTGGGTTTATCTCAGTCGAGCCTCGACCACAGCCCCACTCAAAGAGGCTTAGCCAAATTGGCCGTGGCTGGTCACAGATGGGCCGCATCGCGGCTAACGCACAGGCAGGCCGCGGCTGGGTGTTTTCAGCCCAAACCATGACAATACTTCTTTTACAACACTTAGAAACTATTCGTAAAAATATGATAAACAGCAAAGGAAGTCTGTTATTGGTTGTCAAAGAATAAGAGAAGAGCAATAACAACAAAGCATAACAAGCCAAAGCCTGAACCAGGTAGAAGGCCAGAGTAGCCCACAAACTCCTAAGGTCAACTACAGAGACAAAAATATTAATTTCTAGTCAAAAACCCTTTGCACCAAAAACGGGTAGAACCTTCTGACTCAGGAGTCTCAGACCCAGCTCGTTGACTGCAGGTTATCAAAGATAGAATCGAGTTGTATCTTGCCTCAGCTCACAAAATACTATAAATACTCCCTTCACTCAACAGGTATCATCATCTGATCTTACTCTCAACACTCTCACTTCAATCTATCTTGTTAAACTCTCCTAGGAGATATACTTATTCTCACGCCGGAGTGTGGTCACGGGGAGAAATCCCTTCTGCCCGTGACGAGGCTCACGGTGTTCTCTTTGTTGTGCAGACATCTTTGCTAATCCAAGCCTAGGCTCAGTCACAGCTGAACAACCCAAACCCTCCCCAGTCAAAGTTTCAAGTCCTGAATCACAGCCTTAACCTTTGGTAATAACTCCACCCTTGCACTGTTACCGAACCTTAATCTCTTGATTAGGATTTGTGTAGCAACTGGGGCCATACCCGTGTGGCTGATTAGTCTGGTCGTGAACACCGCAATACTAGGACGTGTTTAGAGGTGTGATGGCTAGGGCGTGAGGGGGCTTGCGAAGGTAAACTAGCCGTTGGGGGCATTGGGAAAGAAATAGAGTCATTGGCTCATTTAAAAAAATAAAAAATTACATTTCACCTCTATAAATAGTATCTCATTTCTTATAAAAATTTTCATTCATATCTACTCTTTTTTCTTCATATTTAAAATTTATAAAATATACTCTCACTAGAAAATATTGGGTAATTGGGATGGTTCGCTTCAACCAAGTTTTGACCTTATGGACGACGAGACTTTTACAAACTTTACGTTTAATCCATTTGATAATCCCGACGAGCAGTGACAGAGCTTGAACTACACTATAAGGGGCGTAATAGAAAGTAACTATTTTAGGATGGGCAGACTCTATAATCATTAAAAGTTTTACACCACAGGACTAAAAAATTATACTATTGTACCGAAAATTAACACTACTAACGGAAAAAGAGGGGGCGGGTGTAACATTTGACCCATTTTCAAAATGCAAACCCGAATCCATTTTTAGAATATTTTTTTTAATGAATTAAATGTAACATGGTGTAGTTTAATCAATATTATAAATTATTTTTCATCTATTTTAAACAATGGAACAATTTATAAAAATGTTATGATTCATAAATACTATTATTAAGTTGAAATTTTTATAAATCATTCTATATTAAATAACTAAACTTAAAAGTCTTATTAAAAATTTATAAAAGTTTATAATATTTTGTAAATAGATGGAATTATTGTTTAAATTAAGTTTAGGGTGGAAAGTGGCAATTATAAAACTTGAATTACAAGTTTTCACATAAAATAACCACTACTCTAAACTACAGGGGCTAAACCTGTAAATTCTTTAAAACACCACCCAACCCCCCGCCACTTCCCCCTCGCCGGCCGACCACCGTCCGGTCACCCTCCGGCACCCCCCGAAACCTCGATTTCCACTAAATCGATGCAATTAAACCA
The DNA here is from genome assembly GCA_024085815.1 of Flaveria linearis. Taxonomy (NCBI): domain Eukaryota; kingdom Viridiplantae; phylum Streptophyta; class Magnoliopsida; order Asterales; family Asteraceae; genus Flaveria; species Flaveria linearis. The sequence continues at coordinate 4,149,140 of CM044011.1, forward strand.
GTTCTACCCGTTGGAAAGACTGTTTCGAACCGTGAATCAATTTTAAATGCGAGTTTAAGTGCTGTTATCACTCGGTCGGACCCAAAACCGAAATCCACATTCAAATCCTAATGATTTCAGCGTGTTTCAAGTCGAAATAAACAAATTAAACAGGCGTTAGAATCCTATAATCGTTATGAAATCGAAACTACTCTTAATTGTGCTTTGAAAGGTGTTAATCACTGATAATCAAACCGAAACTTCCAAACCGAAGCTATTGACTCGATCGACTAGTATCAGAGCAAAATTGGATCTATTTAAGTAGATCAAAACACTCCCTTTGACATCTTAGAACTATTGAAACTCTCAATTTCATCTAAAACACTCACACATATCATTGTCGACGATCAACTCCACATCGCGACCTGCAACTAATCGACCACCATATTCGAGGCAACCTCAACAGAAATTGATTGAGGGCTTTTGATCATCTGGTCCCATTGAAGCTTTCTGCACAATTAATTCGATTTTGATCAACAGAATCAACTCCAATCGACTACCACCGTCGAGACTCGTTCAAGTTTTCTTAAATCATCGATTCTATCTCAAACCAGGTAATTAGATACATTATTACGCTCGTTTTTGGATGCTAATCAAAAGCCCTATGATTGATTTGGTTATTGATTTAGATTTCATGTTCAATTTGATACAAATTGAATCTAGGGTTTATGTTTAATTTGGGGTTTTTGCCAAAACAATGTTATTATTAATTAAAACCAAATTAAAACAGAAAGTGGGCTTTGGCCCAGCGGTAACACACACAGAATATGCATGGGCGACCCAGGTTCGAACCTGGGCACCCACATGCATTATTTTTAAATCATTTTTTTTATATATTTATCAAATTAAATTTCAAAAATCATTATAACAGTTGTTTTGTTAATTAATATTATCCTAGAAATTATTTATTAATTTCTGAAAATTTTAAAAAATTATAATCACACTTTTATTAAAGGTTTAAATGTTATAAAAAAAATGGTTAATTATTAATTTTAATGTTATATAAAGAAAATTCACATTTAAACAAATTTAAACTATTTCAAATCATTTTAAATTAATATTTTATAAAATCTAAATAATTAACTATTCATTTAATTATTTTGACCAAGAGTTCAAGTAATTTATTTAAAATTAATTATTTAACTTCTACACCTTAAAATTTATTCAAACGTTTTATTAAAAGTTTTGAACATATTTAGTCACTCTATTCCAATTATTATCAATCAATATTTCTTTTATTTATATTCATTCCCTCTATTTTATTTAATCATATTAAATCAAATACATTAGTTTAAATTATTTGCAAACCCTAAACCCCAAATTAGAACCCTAGTTTTTCAAGTCAATCTAGTCTTCAATCATTACATTGTTTTAAAATTAAGGCTATTCTTTAGGTTGAACCTCGAGGAGTTTCCTTTGGTGTCACGTCTATCATTCTATTATTTTCAACACGCTTATAATTTCCATGTGAGTATTCATTGCCCATTTTTCATGTTTTATTATTTGGGGAAATCATGTGATATCATACGCAACCATGCTTATACATTTTTATTCTATTTCATGCTAATATTCAATTCAATACGTGTTATGTTATTTACTTGCAATTATGTGTTCGTATTTAGATAAACTTGATAACATGATCATTAATTTACACAACCACGGTAACAATGATAGATCTATTGGTTTGACAACCCACCCCATTTGTTTAGTCGCGTGGTGATTGAAACCGGAATCATACATTCTATAAGGCTTCGTCTGTGGACCGAGTCAATTCAGTCATTAGGTTTGATCGTGTTGTTTGTCATTTATGATACATTGTTGCATGTTAGTTATAACATTACCATGTGAATTGAATTGTTTAAAAGTTATTCAATCAAATTTTGTGTGTGTTTAAACCTGTGATTACTCGCCGGCTAATTCTTTAGCTGACTCGTTTCTTTTTCACATGATTTAGGAAATGCTAATTAGTGGAATTCTCTCTGCTCACATAGGATTGGACCTAGTCAAAAATAAAGAAGACAATATTATATTTCATGTTTTTATTTTTGTGATGTAATGTGTGACTTGAATGGTATTATTCAATAAATAAATGGCTATTAAATGTTATATCAACGTATTTATTACCTTGTGCTATGAACAATCGATTCACATTCGTCCGCCTCGATGATTCCGCCATCGGTCGGGGTGTGACAGATTGGTATCAGAGCCAAGGTTATAGGGAATTAGGTTATTAGAAATGGAATGACCTAGACTATAACTAAGTACCTTTACACATGAGTCCTCTCATGTATTCTATATGTTTAGATAGGGCTTATATGTGTCACTTATGTCTATTATGTTTATATGATTATCACATTCTCTTATATCTTGATTCTTACCTTTCACATACAAATTCTCAAATCATATTATATGGCATTATGTGCCTAAATCAATTGTTTTCAAATTTTAAATTTTGATTTGTTATTCATGATTTTCAAATCTCGTCAAAGTCCGTGTCACATGACCGAGAACATGCAATGCTGGAAGAGTGGGATACCTGTATCTTAAGGTGTTCTGTCTAGGCAAGGTATTCATACAACTTGATTACCTTACCTGGGAACCCTCGAGATGAGTATTCGCTTATAGGTACGCATGTCCTCATTAAGGTTGTGGTGGACACAAATACTTTGATAAGTCAACGTATTCGCTTTGGTTTGCGAACCGAACGTTTACACTCCTAACCTCTCATTGTTATTCTAAACAATCTCATTAACGATTTTACCATTTTGAAAAGTTTTAAAACCCCATTACCCGTTTCTCATAAAGGTTTTTCCATATCATACAGCATGTCTTCTCGTCAAAACCGCTCCCGATCTAGAAGCTCTGGCCGCAAGATTGCTGCTATAGTGGCACTTGAAGTTGCTGCGGTCATCCCAACACTGCTTACTCATTTGAACCAAGGCAACAACGTTGTTCAAAATCAAGCTGCACCAAACCCTCCACGAGTTTGTACTTACAAGCACTTCAGTTCTTGCAATCCCACTAAGTTTAGCGGAACCGAAGGAGCCACTGGTCTTTTACAGTGGTTTGAGAGTATCGAGAACACTTTTCTCAATAGTGAGTGTCCCGAGAATCTCAAGGTTCGCTATGCTACGAGTGTTCTTCAAAAGAGAGCACTCACTTGGTGGAACGGGGAGAAACGAACCCGTGGAACTGATGCTGCCTTGGCATTAACGTGGGAAGAAGTCAAAGAACTCATGACACGGGAATTCTGTCCAAGAAATGAGATCAAGAAGTTAGAAGCTGAGTTCTGGGACTTAGCTCAAGAAAGTGGAGAAAATCTAGCTTACACCAACCGATTTCATGAATTGAGCCTACTTGTTCCCCACTTGGTTACCCCATTATCCCGGGCCATTGAAAAGTACATCGGTGGTCTACCCATGAAAATCCAAGACACGGTGTGGGGTAGGAATCCTGCAACTCTGGAAGATACCATCCGGTTAGCTGCTCAGTTAACTGACAATCATGTTAAGGCTGGAACCCTGACTAGGAAGGGTGCTAAGAAGGTGCCCGAGAAACCCTCCGCTGAACCCCCTAAGGAGGAGAAACCTGAACCTTCTCAAAACAAGAAGAGGAAGGTTAAATCCCAAAACTTTGCTGTGGTTACCCCTACTGTTCCAGTTAATCAAGTCGCACCAAGCTACCAACCAGTCTCCAACAATCAAGTCCCGGCAAAGAAACCTTACACTGGAACTTTCCCACAGTGCAATATTTGCAAGTACCACCACCCTACTAATGCACAATGCCGTCGCTGCACCAACTGTGGTCGTTTCGGTCATACTTTCAACGTGTGTAAAAGCGCAGCTAAGACTCCGGCTACCGCACCTGTTCTGCAACATCCTCCTGCAATTACCCAGGGTCGTGCATGCTACCAATGTGGTGATCCAAACCACTACCGCAATCGATGCCCTCAACTTGTCAGCACGGTGCCTACGGCTCAAGGACGTGCTTTTAACATCAATGCTCATCAAGCGCAAACCAATAGCGATGTGGTGAACGGTATGTTTTTAATCAATAATCATTATGCGTCAGTTTTATTTGATACCGGCGCCGACAAAAGTTTTGTGTCCTTAGAATTTGAGCCCTTACTTGCTAGTGCACGGACTAAGTTGAGAAAACCATTTACGGTAGAGATAGCCGACGGGAAACCTATCACAATCGATTCAATTATTCCAAACTGTATCCTTAGTCTTAGCGAGCATGATTTTCCTATCGATCTCACACCGATGCAACTTGGAAATTTCGACGTCATTATAGGCATGGATTGGCTATCTAAGAACCATGCTGAAGTTGTTTGTTACGAGAAAATCATCCGGATCCCTCTTGCGCCCGAAAAGGTGTTAAATATTTATGGAGAAAAACCTTCCAAAGGCCTTCGACTTATGTCATGTACCAAAGCTCAAAAGTACCTTCGCAAGCATTATGTGGCTTTCTTAGCACATATCGTGAAAACGAATGAGAAGTCAAAGAAAGTCGAGGATATTCCGATCATTCGTGATTTTCCGGAAGTGTTCCCCGATGACTTAACTGGACTCCCTCCTGTTCGTCAAGTCGAGTTTCGTATCGATCTTGTGCCTGGTGCAACACCTGTAGCAAAATCTCCATATCGTCTTGCACCATCTGAGATGCAAGAACTTGCTAGTCAACTTCAAGAACTTTCCGATAAAGGTTTCATTCGACCAAGTTCCTCACCTTGGGGAGCCCCGGTATTGTTTGTGAAGAAGAAAGATGGCTCATTTCGTATGTGTATCGATTATCGGGAGCTCAACAAGCTTACTGTTAAGAACCGGTATCCTCTACCAAGAATCGATGATTTGTTTGACCAACTTCAAGGCGCTTCATACTTTTCCAAGATTGATCTTCGTTCTGGTTATCATCAACTACGGGTGCATGATGATGACATTCCCAAAACAGCCTTCCGTACAAGATATGGTCATTACGAATTTCTGGTTATGCCATTTGGTTTGACCAACGCACCAGCTGTGTTCATGGATTTAATGAACCGCGTGTGTAAACCATACCTGGACAAGTTCGTGATCGTCTTCATCGACGACATTCTGATTTATTCAAAATCAAGATCCGAGCATGAACATCATCTTCGTTTGACTCTTGAACTGTTGAAAAAGGAGAAACTATATGCCAAATTCTCTAAGTGTGAATTTTGGTTGAAGGAGGTACAATTCCTTGGTCACATCGTAAATGATAAAGGAATTCATGTGGATCCTGCAAAGATTGAGGCGGTAAAGAGTTGGGTGGAACCTAAAACTCCCACTGAGATCCGTTCATTCCTTGGCTTGGCCGGCTACTATCGGCGTTTCATGCCAAATTTCTCAAAGATCGCTGTGCCTCTTACTGCCTTGACCCACAAGGATAAGTCTTTCCAGTGGGGACCAGATCAAGAAAAAGCATTCCAAACACTTAAACAAAAGTTATGCAATGCTCCAATCTTGACCCTCCCTGATGGAAATGATGATTTTGTTGTTTACTGCGATGCTTCCAAGCAAGGTCTTGGTTGTGTCCTCATGCAACGAGGAAAAGTCATAGCCTATGCCTCAAGACAGCTCAAAATCCATGAGAAAAATTACACAACTCATGATCTCGAATTAGGAGCTGTGGTTTCGCACTCAAAATCTGGAGACACTATCTTTACGGCACCAAGTGTGTTGTATTCACTGACCATAAGAGTCTTCAGCACATTTTCAATCAAAAAGAACTAAACATGAGACAACGGCGATGGGTTGAGTTACTCAATGACTACGATTGTGAAATTCGCTACCACCCTGGAAAAGCGAATGTCGTAGCCGATGCATTGAGTCGTAAGGATTATGTCATACTCCAAAGTGTTACGATTCAATCCGAACTTAAAACTCGAATTCTCGAAGCCCAACACGAGTCAGTCACTGAGGGTAACATGTACGATGAAATGTCATGTGGCGCTGAACTTCAATTGGAAACAAAACCTGATGGTTTGTTGCATTTTCTGGATCGTCTTTGGATTCCTAAATGCAATGATCTTCGAATCCTCATCATGAGCGAGGCTCACAAGACTCGTTATTCCATCCATCCCGGTGCGGATAAGATGTTTATGAATCTCCGTAATCAGTATTGGTGGCCCGGCATGAAAAAGGATATAGCTTTGTATGTGTCCAAATGCCTCACCTGTTCAAAAGTTAAAGCCGAACATCAACGTCCGTCTGGATTACTTGTTCAACCTGATATTCCAGTGTGGAAGTGGGAAGACATATCCATGGATTTCATTACCAAATTGCCTCGAACCTCTAGCGGTTATGATAGTATTTGGGTCATCGTTGATCGATTGACTAAATCGGCACACTTCATACCGATTCGTGAAGATTTTCGAGTTGAGAAATTAGCTCGTATCTATATTAATGAAATAGTCAGCCGTCATGGCGTGCCATTAAATATTATCTCCGATCGTGATGGTCGATTCATCTCCCATTTCTGGCAAAGTCTTCAATCGTCTTTGGGAACCCGACTCAATCTCAGCACAGCTTATCACCCTCAAACCGATGGGCAGACTGAAAGAACAATACAGACTCTCGAGGATATGCTTCGAGCATGTGTCATTGACTTTAGTGGCTCTTGGGATTCTCATCTACCGTTAATCGAATTTTCATACAACAACAGTTACCATACAAGTATCCAAATGGCACCATTTGAAGCTTTGTACGGTCGCAAGTGTCGATCTCCCATATGTTGGTCTGAGATAGGAGATGCACAAATCACCGGTCCTGAACTGATTCAGGAATCAAACGATAAGATTCACAAGATTCGTGATAACTTGCTGGCTGCTAGAAATCGTCAGAAGCATTATGCTGATAAGGGACGGAAACCCATGGAATACAACGTCGGTGATCTCGTACTCCTAAAGGTATCACCTTGGAAAGGGGTGATCCGTTTTGGGAAGAAAGGAAAGCTAGCACCTCGTTATGTGGGTCCATTCAAAGTGCTTGAGCGTATTGGGAAAGTAGCTTACAAGCTTGAACTGCCTCAAGAACTCAGCAACATTCACCCAACATTTCATGTTTCCAACCTCAAGAAATGCCTTGCTGATGAGAACCTCCGCATTCCACTCGATGAAGTTCAAATTGATGAATCCATGCACTTTATCGAAAGGCCTGTGGAGATCATGGACCGTGAAATCAAACAACTCAAGCGTAGCCGAATCCCTATCGTCAAAGTTCGTTGGGAGTCTAAACGTGGCCCAGAGTTCACTTGGGAGCGTGAAGACCAAATGAAATCCAAGTATCCTCACCTTTTTGTCTCAGCCTCTTCGTGATCGAATTTCGGGACGAAATTCCTTAAAGTAGGGGAGACTGTAACATTTGACCCATTTTCAAAATGCAAACCCGAATCCATTTTTAGAATATTTATTTCAATGAATTAAATGTAACATGGTGTAGTTTAATCAATATTATAAATTATTTTTCATCTATTTTAAACAATGGAACAATTTATAAAAATGTTATGATTCATAAATACTATTATTAAGTTGAAATTTTTATAAATCATTCTATATTAAATAACTAAACTTAAAAGTCTTATTAAAAATTTATAAAAGTTTATAAATATTTTGTAAATAGATGGAATTATTGTTTAAATTAAGTTTAGGGTGGAAAGTGGCAATTATAAAACTTGAATTACAAGTTTTCACATAAAATAACCACTACTCTAAACTACAGGGGCTAAACCTGTAAATTCTTTAAAACACCACCCAACCCCCCGCCACTTCCCCCTCGCCGGCCGACCACCGTCCGGTCACCCTCCGGCACCCCCCGAAACCTCGATTTCCACTAAATCGATGCAATTAAACCAGTTCTACCCGTTGGAAAGACTGTTTCGAACCGTGAATCAATTTTAAATGCGAGTTTAAGTGCTGTTATCACTCGGTCGGACCCAAAACCGAAATCCACATTCAAATCCTAATGATTTCAGCGTGTTTCAAGTCGAAATAAACAAATTAAACAGGCGTTAGAATCCTATAATCGTTATGAAATCGAAACTACTCTTAATTGTGCTTTGAAAGGTGTTAATCACTGATAATCAAACCGAAACTTCCAAACCGAAGCTATTGACTCGATCGACTAGTATCAGAGCAAAATTGGATCTATTTAAGTAGATCAAAACACTCCCTTTGACATCTTAGAACTATTGAAACTCTCAATTTCATCTAAAACACTCACACATATCATTGTCGACGATCAACTCCACATCGCGACCTGCAACTAATCGACCACCATATTCGAGGCAACCTCAACAGAAATTGATTGAGGGCTTTTGATCATCTGGTCCCATTGAAGCTTTCTGCACAATTAATTCGATTTTGATCAACAGAATCAACTCCAATCGACTACCACCGTCGCGACTCGTTCAAGTTTTCTTAAATCATCGATTCTATCTCAAACCAGGTAATTAGATACATTATTACGCTCGTTTTTGGATGCTAATCAAAAGCCCTATGATTGATTTGGTTATTGATTTAGATTTCATGTTCAATTTGATACAAATTGAATCTAGGGTTTATGTTTAATTTGGGGTTTTTGCCAAAACAATGTTATTATTAATTAAAACCAAATTAAAACAGAAAGTGGGCTTTGGCCCAGCGGTAACACACACAGAATATGCATGGGCGACCCAGGTTCGAACCTGGGCACCCACATGCATTATTTTAAATCATTTTTTTTATATATTTATAAAATTAAATTTCAAAAATCATTATAACAGTTGTTTTGTTAATTAATATTATCCTAGAAATTATTTATTAATTTCTGAAAATTTTAAAAAAATTATAATCACACTTTTATTAAAGGTTTAAATGTTATAAAAAAAGGGTTAATTATTAATTTTAATGTTATATAAAGAAAATTCACATTTAAACAAATTTAAACTATTTCAAATCATTTTAAATTAATATTTTATAAAATCTAAATAATTAACTATTCATTTAATTATTTTGACCAAGAGTTCAAGTAATTTATTTAAAATTAATTATTTAACTTCTACACCTTAAAATTTATTCAAACGTTTTATTAAAAGTTTTGAACATATTTAGTCACTCTATTCCAATTATTATCAATCAATATTTCTTTTATTTATATTCATTCCCTCTATTTTATTTAATCATATTAAATCAAATACATTAGTTTAAATTATTTGCAAACCCTAAACCCCAAATTAGAACCCTAGTTTTTCAAGTCAATCTAGTCTTCAATCATTACATTGTTTTAAAATTAAGGCTATTCTTTAGGTTGAACCTCGAGGAGTTTCCTTTGGTGTCACGTCTATCATTCTATTATTTTCAACACGCTTATAATTTCTATGTGAGTATTCATTGCCCATTTTTCATGTTTTATTATTTGGGGAAATCATATGATATCATACGCAACCATGCTTATACATTTTTATTCTATTTCATGCTAATATTCAATTCAATACGTGTTATGTTATTTACTTGCAATTATGTGTTCGTATTTAGATAAACTTGATAACATGATCATTAATTTACACAACCACGGTAACAATGATAGATCTATTGGTTTGACAACCCACCCCATTTGTTTAGTCGCGTGGTGATTGAAACCGGAATCATACATTCTATAAGGCTTCGTCTGTGGACCGAGTCAATTCAGTCATTAGGTTTGATCGTGTTGTTTGTCATTTATGATACATTGTTGCATGTTAGTTATAACATTACCATGTGAATTGAATTGTTTAAAAGTTATTCAATCAAATTTTGTGTGTGTGTTTAAACCTGTGATTACTCGCCGGCTAATTCTTTAGCTGACTCATTTCTTTTTCACATGATTTTAGGAAATGCTAATTAGTGGAATTCTCTCTGCTCACATAGGATTGGACCTAGTCAAAAATAAAGAAGACAATATTATATTTCATGTTTTTATTTTTGTGATGTAATGTGTGACTTGAATGGTATTATTCAATAAATAAATGGCTATTAAATGTTATATCAACGTATTTATTACCTTGTGCTATGAACAATCGATTCACATTCGTCCGCCTCGATGATTCCGCCATCGGTCGGGGTGTGACAGATTGGTATCAGAGCCAAGGTTATGGGGAATTAGGTTATTAGAAATGGAATGACCTAGACTATAACTAAGTACCTTTACACATGAGTCCTCTCATGTATTCTATATGTTTAGATAGGGCTTATATGTGTCACTTATGTCTATTATGTTTATATGATTATCACATTCTCTTATATCTTGATTCTTACCTTTCACATACAAATTCTCAAATCATATTATATGGCATTATGTGCCTAAATCAATTGTTTTCAAATTTTAAATTTTGATTTGTTATTCATGATTTTCAAATCTCGTCAAAGTCCGTGTCACATGACCGAGAACATGCAATGCTGGAAGAGTGGGATACCTGTATCTTAAGGTGTTCTGTCTAGGCAAGGTATTCATACAACTTGATTACCTTACCTGGGAACCCTCGAGATGAGTATTCGCTTATAGGTACGCATGTCCTCATTAAGGTTGTGGTGGACACAAATACTTTGATAAGTCAACGTATTCGCTTTGGTTTGCGAACCGAACGTTTACACTCCTAACCTCTCATTGTTATTCTAAACAATCTCATTAACGATTTTACCATTTTGAAAAGTTTTAAAACCCCATTACCCGTTTCTCATAAAGGTTTTTCCATATCATACAGCATGTCTTCTCGTCAAAACCGCTCCCGATCTAGAAGCTCTGGCCGCAAGATTGCTGCTATAGTGGCACGTGAAGTTGCTGCGGTCATCCCAACACTGCTTACTCATTTGAACCAAGGCAACAACGTTGTTCAAAATCAAGCTGCACCAAACCCTCCACGAGTTTGTACTTACAAGCACTTCAGTTCTTGCAATCCCACTAAGTTTAGCGGAACCGAAGGAGCCACTGGTCTTTTACAGTGGTTTGAGAGTATCGAGAACACTTTTCTCAATAGTGAGTGTCCCGAGAATCTCAAGGTTCGCTATGCTACGAGTGTTCTTCAAAAGAGAGCACTCACTTGGTGGAACGGGGAGAAACGAACCCGTGGAACTGATGCTGCCTTGGCATTAACGTGGGAAGAAGTCAAAGAACTCATGACACGGGAATTCTGTCCAAGAAATGAGATCAAGAAGTTAGAAGCTGAGTTCTGGGACTTAGCTCAAGAAAGTGGAGAAAATCTAGCTTACACCAACCGATTTCATGAATTGAGCCTACTTGTTCCCCACTTGGTTACCCCATTATCCCGGGCCATTGAAAAGTACATCGGTGGTCTACCCATGAAAATCCAAGACACGGTGTGGGGTAGGAATCCTGCAACTCTGGAAGATACCATCCGGTTAGCTGCTCAGTTAACTGACAATCATGTTAAGGCTGGAACCCTGACTAGGAAGGGTGCTAAGAAGGTGCCCGAGAAACCCTCCGCTGAACCCCCTAAGGAGGAGAAACCTGAACCTTCTCAAAACAAGAAGAGGAAGGTTAAATCCCAAAACTTTGCTGTGGTTACCCCTACTGTTCCAGTTAATCAAGTCGCACCAAGCTACCAACCAGTCTCCAACAATCAAGTCCCGGCAAAGAAACCTTACACTGGAACTTTCCCACAGTGCAATATTTGCAAGTACCACCACCCTACTAATGCACAATGCCGTCGCTGCACCAACTGTGGTCGTTTCGGTCATACTTTCAACGTGTGTAAAAGCGCAGCTAAGACTCCGGCTACCGCACCTGTTCTGCAACATCCTCCTGCAATTACCCAGGGTCGTGCATGCTACCAATGTGGTGATCCAAACCACTACCGCAATCGATGCCCTCAACTTGTCAGCACGGTGCCTACGGCTCAAGGACGTGCTTTTAACATCAATGCTCATCAAGCGCAAACCAATAGCGATGTGGTGAACGGTATGTTTTTAATCAATAATCATTATGCGTCAGTTTTATTTGATACCGGCGCCGACAAAAGTTTTGTGTCCTTAGAATTTGAGCCCTTACTTGCTAGTTTCACTCCTGGTCACCTGATCCGTAACAGGGTCAGACTATTTGACCAGGGGTTCTATCCAATGACAGTCAGCGTCATATATAGCAATACTACATGATAACTTCACGTAAGCCTTTATCCCACAACACCCAATCTAAAATAACCAATGTCTAAATAATATATTTAGTATGAAAAATAATAATAAGTGAACCCTTGATTTTGCTCAAGGCCATAAGGTTAGTTTAGCTCAACTAATCTTGTTTAGTTGTTTATAAATGTTACCCTAATAGTGATCGTTTACTAAATTGTTTTGTATGTTCTTTTCTATATAAGAGTTATTAGTCTCTCCATGAATGTCTTTTATCTTATGAGATGGAAGAAAAGTTTGTATAGATTCACATAAAAAGTTTTTAAATAAGTATTTTTAAACTCGCTAGAAATAGTTTATATTATATATAAATTAATTTTCTCAAACGTCTATAAATAATTTACTATCTTGCGATAACAAATGAAAAGATATGGGAGATGGGGGTGAATATTTTTTATTAAATTAGGATTGCAGGGCAGAGACTCACTTTATCTGTGTCAAATCCAATCTTGATGCAGCTCAGTATGGCCCATCACCTCCCCCTACCATATTTAGCCCCCTAACTATTATACTATTCTACAATTTTAAATTTAAATAGAAACTAAGAACTAACCCGTTTGTTTTAAACAGGTAATTGAATCATTGCTGATTAATCAATATGATCATCTCCATCACTTAAGATTAAACTTATATTATGTGAAAAAATCTTCTAATCCCTCTTGAACCCATTTTTGATATTTGACACATGTGTAAGTTAAACACAAGATATCTACTTATTTTTATGATTAATCATTGGATACTTTTCACCTTAACTGTTTGAGCTAACTTTTTTGGTAAGAATTAACCTTGGCGTGATTTTATGTTTTGTAAACTTTGTTACTTGTGTTGTGTTGGTAATAATGACATGATTAAGTATGTAAAAAAATATGAAGCTATAACGACTCAATTTTATAAATTGAAACATTGATAGAAAACAACATCATGTGTCGGAAGTTATGGCGTAAACAAGTCTTAAGTCGTTAAAAAAATATTAATAAAGAAAATAAAACGATTTTTTAAATACTAAAAAAGTAAGTTAAATGTAAAATATATGTGGCGGCGTAGCTTGTTGCCCGCCTACCTGCTATCATGATGTAATATTTCAAGGTTTTATATAATTTTGCTTATTTAGTAAAATATATAAAAGATAAAAACAAAAAAGATCAAAGCAAAAAACAAAATAAATAAATAAATGTTTTCGCATAGGCAATGTTCAAACCCATGCGAAGGGCCTTAAATACTTTATATTGTGTGTCAGTTTAGTTTTTATTTTAATACGGGATTAAATATATTAATAATATGTGATAATATATGGTATATCAGATTTATACTTTGTGTTTTATGTTCAAACTCTTTTTAGTTTCAACTTAGGTCACACAATATTCAATCACAACTCGTGAATTATTTACTGGTTTTTTACAAGACCATTCTAACACTATAAGACGATTATGTATGTTATTTCGACTAGATTCTTCCTATATCTGAAAATTACTTACTTAGCACAGCAAGCAATGCAATGTTGCATTATATTGTTAATATTATGGGTGAAAGTTAAAGCAATTAACCCAACTATAACTAAAATAACAGAGCAATTAACTAAATAATGGCCTCGTCATAAATTTCCCATTTAATCAAGTTGTATATGCGTTTTGTGTTTATCCACTCCATCTATAATATTTTCACAGAACTTGCAAATCTTCTGACCAACTAATACAAGACATTAAAAATTATAAAATAAATAAGAATTCGATACAAAACGAATACTATAATTTCAAGAAAATCCAACTCAAGCATTTGGTCCCATATAAAAACATTAAGTGTTTGGATGATTAAATATTAATAAAATACATACAGAGGAAAAGGGTCCTGGACCATGGTGGATAACAACACGACATAACTATGGTTTCTTAATTTCGGACCAACATTATACAATTAAAACCCATTAGCGTTTGTGATTTTAAAGTAATAATATACATAACAAGAAAAAATCACATAAATCATGTTTGTATCTACCCTGAATACACAACTTATGTTCAAGGACTCATTTGTGTAATACAGTTTATGGGTTTAACTCTTAAACACAAGAACATGATCAACATAATACCCATACGCTCTAAAAGAAGTTTCAGTTAGCTTATGTAATACAAACGTTACTTACAGCTTCTGAGCTTATATATCCAAATAAGCTTTCTTTAGAAGCCACCTCACATATAACTAGTTAAAAATAACTCATTTAACTAACATATAGTTGGATGTATCCCGATGACGTAAAGAAATGTTACAATCATCTAAAGAGGTCTTGGAGAGCCAAGATGGAATTGATCCCATCGAGTGTGGTTTTGGCAAAGAGAAACATCAACGTGGGATCAATTTTTATGCAAATACGTGGTGAATACCCGAAAACAACGGAGCACTTGTTTGTGCATTGCGGAGTAGTGAAGCACTTGCGGTTTGCAATATCTGGGTGGTGCAAAATTTCATCCATTTTCGCTTTCTATCCGTGATTTACTTCCTTTCTAGTAGGGCTGTTCACGAGCCGAGCCGAACCGAGCGGACCTTTGCTCGTGCTTGGCTCGTTTTCAAACCGAACCGAGCCGATCGGCTCGTTTACAACCGAGTGAAAAATTGAACGAGCATTTTTCGAGCGTTAAATTTTCGAGCGAGCGTCGAGTGAGCGCAAACGAGCGGCAAACAATTTATACAACCCAACTATCTTGTGTGATACGATTTATATGGTAGCGAATAAGGTTTAATAACTTAAAAATCAGTCACAGTTCATTAGATAAAATTCCATCCAACAGTATGTTGTGGCTGGCGATTAGTTTAGGGCTGTAGCGTAAAAGCTGAGAGCGTATTGAAGATAATAATAACGGTGAGAGCGGGAGATGATCGAAAAAATATCTTTTAACGGTTTAGGATTTTACTTTTATGTTTAATGTAGAAATTTTTATTAGATTGATTGATCAAGTATGCATAAATATTTTACATGATTTGTATATAATGGGTCAAATCTACTAGAGTGCTACGTATAAACTATATATGCATATTAATTCGATCCGAACCGAAGCGAGCAGAGCTTTGCTTGTGCTTGGCTCGTTTACAAACCGATCCGAGCCGATCTACTCTTTTACAACCGAACAAAAAATCGAACGAGCATTTTTCGAGCAAATTCCGAACGAACGTCGAGCGATCGTCGAGCGTAGAGCGCTTTGAACAGCCCTACTTTCTAGGACCATAGTTGTGGTAGTATGATCAAGATGAACGCAACAAGTGCAATGGTGTTTGCGTCTTGCTGTGTAAAATGGAGAACGAGAAATATATGAAGTTGTTTTGTAGAGCGTGAGTCTATCGTTCGTCAGTTTGGATGAGAATGTTAAAGCTATAAGCTTCACGTGGATAGAAATGGAGCTAGACTGGATTGATTGGTCTAGATGCTCCTTTTGATGAGAATGTTTTGTACCATGAAGTTTAGACCCTTGCTAGGCCATGAAGTTTTTTTACAAAAGATTTGTCATTCAAACAAAAACTAAATGGGAGGAAAGAAAGTAACCTTTTGATTTCATATCCAATTTTATATACATACGAACAGTTCACATGTTACATTAAAACAAAAAACATGTTAATATCATTTATGAGTATTAAACGGAACATGTCCATGTGTTGTGAGATTGGAACGAACCCAAAACCCATAATATTAACACGAATCTAAATTTGTATCAGAAACAAAAATTCAAACAACAGTCATGTATGACATATTCTAGTGCTGACTAAGGGTGTTTAAAAATATCTGAATAATATCCGTAAATCTGAAATTTCATCATTCCGAATTCCAAAATCTTACATTATTAATTAAATGTTACTAAATATGTTTATTTTTATACTCTCTAGTAATTTTATACGAATAAGCAAGTTAACTCACAAGTTCGCTAGATTGGCGTCAAAGTTGAAGCTAGTCCGTTTAGCTGGGTATGTTTACAAGTCTGACCCAAAACTAATGAAGGCTTGTCTCATCTAAATTATAAGCTCGTAAACATCTTATTACAACTTGTCATATCGAAATTCTAGTCTTTAATATTGAACTAGTTTGGTACCCGGACGCGCGTTGCGCGTTATAAGGATGGGCTAAACAGAGGCTCAGAACTCTATCATCATAGACACAAGCTAACACTTTTAACAAACGATGAGAGTTGATGATAGGAGGCAACATGATCAGAATATTGCTTCTCAAAACTAATGGTTGATGTCGACTAAAGTATGTCGACACATAGCAACAATTCATACTCCACGTCAAAGCTCAGACTCGTTTTTACGTGTCATAGACAACAATATTCAACAATAATAGCAGTACCCAAATCAAATTCATGACACAAGTAAATACAATGACAAATCCAGTATTACCAATGATACCCATAGCCCTCAGATGCGCCCAACGACCATCGTCATCAAGCAAACTATGAAAGGCAAACTTGTAAGTATAAGAGCACAAATGCTATAAGGCTCAGAAGCAGTTGTTTGTTACGGCTGCAAACATCAAGTTTACCTCGCCGTAACAACAAACATAACCTTCTTTTCATCATCATCGCTTCAAAACCATCCAACATTAACCTCTAAACACTTAATAAACAACCGACAGCATGCATACGGTCTCAGATGAGGTTACGCTCATCGTCATCGACTACTACACCATCAAAGAGTCAAGTCCAGTGATACCAACGGCTGACTGACCCCAAGAAGAGGCCTTCACGCTTCCTCGGCTAAGGAACTCAGAGCCCCCCCTTCAACACGAAACCCACTGCTGAAACCCTAACAACAATAACCTCTAACACCACCGCCAAAACATGGTTTGCGTAGGTGGAATCGATCCAGCGGGCCAGAAACAACCAGTAACAGAACCAGAACCCTAAAAGGGTATGAAAGAAACCACGATGATATGCTAAATCACCAAACCCGTGTGGCGCAACCAACGTCGGCGACCACGATGACCGGTAACAACACCGAACCCGAAGGCTCTACCTCTCTTTCTAGATAATAGATGAACTTCCGGTAGAAAGAAAGTGAAGAGACATGGAAATGAGACTTCAAGTCTTGAAGAACTCATAAAAGGAACATGCACAAAGAAGAAGCTTACACGTATCGTCATACGTGTAAGACTCACTTTAAACCACCATCCATAAATGGCAACTAACCTGGATGCCAAAATGTAAACCCAAGATAATTCAGTGGTTAAAATGCCAAACTAAAAACCCTACTATTCCTTCCCTTACTAAATTAAGAGTATAATGATAAAAGTACTTAAAAATATAAAGACGTAACTATAATTCACATATGTCGAGCAAATTAAGTGTTGGTACTCTAAAATGTCTCTTTATCTTTGATTGTGATGGATAATAATAATTTTCTTTGGGTTTGACAAGATAATGATTTGTTTTCACATGTAATGTTTTATAATATAGCGTTGTTTATTTTTAATTTTATGAAAAAAGCAATCAAACAACTTACATTCTTATAATAACAGCAAATTAAACGAATGTGACATGAGTAGATATAGAAAAAAAATCAACCGAAACAATATCATCTAAAAAATAACGTCGATACAATGAAAAAGAGGGTGAAATGTCCATTTTAGTTCGATGGGAAATATTTAAAGTTATCCGATCATTGTGCTTTACATGAAAACGGTTAAAGACTTAAAACGCATGGTGCGAAAGCATTTATAGTTACTTACAATAACTTAAATCAACTACGTTTTATCCTTTTAGAGACTCTTTATTCATTTATATTCTTTACATATGTTTTACTTGAAAATATACATCAAACCACATTAGCAAAAGTAAATGAATATGTAGATGGTTTAGACTCGAAAACATTTGGAAAACCCTAAAATATTTTTTAAACTGGACGTAAAATGACACAGTTATGTAATTAAAAACCTGAATACGTATGTGAAGTTCTGAGCTATTTATTCTGAAGCCACTATATGACAATCAAAATCAAACACAATTTAGCAAATTAAGAAGCACATAATTAACTATATAAAACCCTTTGACATAGATGTGTTAGGCCATACACTGGCCGCTTTTGACATCATATGACTATGTGATTCTCTTCCATAAAATCGTGTATGCCCTTCTTTAAAATCAACTGTTTTCCCTTTCGAATTAAGATATCAATATGATTCAAATCCACATGATGTTTGTGACTTTATGTGGAAGTCACACTAACGATACGTTTAAGAGGGACAAAACCATATACGTGTGCGGTAATTTAATTGTAACTTGTAAGAAATAACTTTTCACATCATGAGCTTAGCTCCCAAATAGTCTGATAATTGCCTCAAATCCTGAAGCACCTATGGTTGATTTATAATTCAACTAGTATGCACAATTTGGTACTTGTTATCATTTAATGGTTCTCTTATCAATTTATCATTCCATTATATATGATCAATTCAACGCTAATTAGTCAATCTCGAATTTTAACATCATAAGTATCAAACATGGATTTTGGCCTTACTAGAGCACACACGTAATTGAGTCTATATTTTTATTTTTATTTTCATATCCATCTTTATTGTTTAGAGAATTTATGTATATGCTCCATCAACATCTTCAACTCTATTTTTTAAATTTAGAATTTTATGAAGAGTGATTCTTTAAACATAAATATCTAGTATCCATCAATCTTTATATATTTATACGTATCTAAGTAAAAAAAACAATAATAAAATAAGTGTTCATGAGGGAGATAGAGACAGAGATGATGAATAACACGTGAGATGTTAAACAACATTTAGAAATAAATCTAAAGAAATGTAAATATTTTGCTAAATTATAAAAGAGATGTTAGCTCTTAGCTCAACTTCAACCTCACCTGTCCATTTTAAACAAAAAACTAGACATACCTTTGACCCTCTCCCATATCAACTTAAATGTTAAAATTACTCAAGTGGTGCTTGTTTTTTATAAGGTCCATGCAGCTATTATGTATGCGTCACCACTAGTTTATTTTAGCAGCCCGCAGACATTAAAAAAGCATTATTCTTCTTATAGACTTCAGATATTTGATCCACCTCTTCTTTTACACATGTCTAGAGATGTGATCTGCAAACTACATAAATTTTCTGTAGACATTTTACCTCTGAAAAAACAAATTGTACCTTATCGAAAGTAATCAATATTTCAAAGCCATTTTTTCCAAAGCGGTCAATCAATTCATAAAATTGTCATCCCACATAATTATTTTTTCACAATCATTGTTTTAATGTAAGGTCCCAGTTACAATTAAGTCAGCGTTTATTGTCCAAGTCAGTTCTAAATGATTTCAAACAATTTTTCATCATAGTTGATACATAAAACAAAACAAAAACAAAAAAACTTAAAATACGTTTGCGATCAAAAATGGCCAAAGTTTTCATCAATAAACCGTGTACTCATATATTAATCAGGCTATATAACTAGAATTAATTCTAATGCAATTTTCACATCATCATAAGAGAAGTTTTAAGCTACTAGATGTTATGCAATTAATATTTTTCAGATTTATTAGCTGGGAATAAACCCCTTCTTAAAAGCTTTATAAATTAAAAAAATTAGTGACGAAAAATAACTTACCAATTACCAAGTTAATATTCTTCCCTTCTAAATTAAATACATTAAATCAATAATCAAATGATGAACTTAACATATCAACCTTAAGCGGCCAAGAATATTCAGGGAATCCGAAGTTGTTTAGTTGTAAAGGTAACCCTTGAGATTGTCTGATTTGGAATTTAAACATTCTTTTAAAGAAGGATTAATGAAGAAATTGATCCATATGATATGATCTACAGTTAATACTTTTAGAAATAAATACATACCATATTCTTTATCAACAGTAAGTAATTTGATTTCACTCATAAGCATAAAAAAATATTTTTTACTTCATGTGAAACTATTATTTAACCATTTACTTCCAAATGCAAAATAATATGATTTTGACCATTTAAGCTGATTTGTTAATTGTTACTCATATTAAAACTTTGTAATTACAAAAATAGTACGCGAATATGATATAGTGATATACATACATAATTGCTTATTCCGTAAAAGAAGATAAATAAATAATCAAGGTTAGAGTACCAATTCAATTACTAAACTACTAATTAAACTAGCAAATTGTCAAAATTGAATTGTGGAAAAAACTCAATCTCAAACGAGTTTAACCAACTAATTTTTACTTTTAACTCAAGAGTAAGAACAACACTAAATAGCACACAGCTTTAATCGGTTTGTAAATATATAACAAAGAATCTAATTATCAAGTAACACTATATTAAACAAGAAATTGTAGTTTTAATTTACATAAACATAATTTCACAATCAAATCAAAGTGCACCTTTTTAATATTAGTTTGGCGCCGCGAGCCGGGCCCGTTTCTTTTTCACAATCCCTTCTTTCCGTCCACTTCTTATATTATTATATATTTATATTAATTTATTAATTTATTAATTATTAATTATTAATTATCAAATTTTAAAATTCTTCATTAACTTTTGAATTAATTTGATGAAAAGCTGAAACATTACTGTAATTTTTAAAATATCACAAGCCTCCAAGATAAAATTTTGTTGGAGCACCTTAGTTATATGATAAACGGTGAAACACGTAATTTATTAGAAGTCATTTATTTGTGAGAAAACCGTAAAAGCAAACTTTTTAAAATAAATCACATAATTTATAATTTTATTATTTTTTGAAGGATATGTGAGTAAATTATGACTATTACTTTAGATGTTTTAGATTGGCAATTTACACACACATCTACTTATACTGGTAAACAATATCAACTCCTAATTTATCATATGTGAAGATTTAAACATTATTATTCTTTAAAATGTATTTGGCTGTTACCACTGGATTACAACCCGAACATTGTTGTTCTTTAAATAGTCTTGACTTTTAACACTAGACTACAACCAAAATGGCCACTACTTTGCTTTATTGTTGGATCGCCGACGCAAACACAGTGGTCTCTAACCAGGACCAAGAACCAATTCAAATTTTGATCTTGACATGTCGGTGGTTTTTAAACGTAGGCATTTAGCCAGGAAGTTGGTGGGCTCGTAATGAATTAGGTTGGATTTTTAGTTAATTATAAGTATTTTCATTTAAATCCATCCATTTACGACGGAAAAACGATTGAGTTAAACATATGTAACATGTATGAATTTATAGTTTTGCATATCAAACTCCTACAAATAATTTTTATATTAGTGCCGTAAGTTAGTATTATTTTTTTTTGTATAGACCCTTCAATATACATGTATGTGTATCTTCTAGTAAAAGAATATGAAATATGAATGATAAAATAAAAAATAATGGGAGATAATTAGCATGCGGGAAAAGAGTCTCACGTGCTCTCCACCTGTCAGCTATACACATATTATATATATTCATGTGTATATTAAATTATATTAATATTAATATTAATATTAATATTAATATTAACATTAATATTAATATTAATATTAACATTAATATTAATATTAACATTAATATTAATATTAATATTAACATTAATATTAATATTAATATTAATATTAATGTTAATATTAATATTAATATTAATGTTAATATTAATATTAATGTTAATATTAATATTAATATTAATATTAATATTAATATTAATATTAATATTAATATTAATATTAATATTAATATTAATATTAATATTAATATTATATAGGCAGTAGGCTAACCCCAAAGTTTCAAGTAAATAGAGACTATGGCCTCGGATTAAGTTGCTACCAAAACCATATTTATTTTACGTATTTTTGTCATAACCCAAAGTTACATGCAATTTTGTAACTAATATGGTAAAGTGGGTAAAATAATCTGCATCTAAAACACAAATATATTATAATAACATTCACTTCAGAACCAATACATATACACATATATTCAAATAAGAACCAATAACAATCACAAACCGAGATGTTTATAATCCATTTGAATATTGGGTTAGGTTCTATTATTGCCTTAGAAAATTAAATACTTTGAACTCTACTAAAATCGAGGAACTATATCTATTTTACTTTTTACTTTTAGAAATTAGTTATAGGCTTTTTAAATAAAAGTTGTTGATATCTTTTATTGCATCTCAAGCAATGAAGCAGAAAGGAGTCAGAATAGTATTATTCTGTAGGGGAATAGGGTTAAATTTAATCTTTTGGATTCAATGATTTGTATATTTTATATAATATTTTGTATTATAAATAAAGAAGTGGGATTATAAAGTATGATCAAACAAATCACAGAATCTTTTAGTAATTAAACTGAATAAATATATGATTGGATTCATGGTATGACGGAAAGGGATACGAATAAAGGAACAAAAGAAGATAAAATAAATCCAGATAAAGGAATTAATTTAATTAAATGATTATAATACCCGTCAGTGAATAATAAGTATAAACAGTTTCTTTATCGTGAATAGATTCATATATTTTTTAAGTTTTCCAATTATGTAGATTCACTTAATAATTTTTAACTTTCTTCTATGTGTTTTCTTATTCTTCAAGTAACATACTATGTACTTTTTACCCTCACAACATTTATATTTAGATGATATAGGTTTTTAAATGAAATAGTCAAGGTTAATGACACATACATGACATATACGTCGAAATCCGTATATAGGCTTTAAGTGATGTACTATGTAAATATGCAATATATTATTTAACGATATATTAAAAAGTAAATATAATTAGAGAAATCAATTCTAGTGAAGACACAAAAATTTACACTTAGAAGCATCAACGTTTTACTTGGTTTTGGTTTGATGCCTACGTGTAACGTATCCCTTCACAAATCCATCACGACCAAACCCGCATGGTCTAAGCGAAGATGTATCGAGCATCTAAAAAATATAAAAGCTTTTATTTAAAATGCGTAAAACTTATACATTCCCGGATATTAACACCCTTTATGTTAATTTTACTGAACGTATTCTTATTCACCTTGAAAAATAGTTATTTTATCTATTTATTTTTACTTAATATGGTGCACCTTCAACATATATAGATGGGTTCGGTTTATCCTATCCCATTATTCATTGTATTCATATATTGTTTTAAGTTTGTATAACAAAATTATTATAAACTGTAAATATTTAATAATTTATTATTTTTTTAACCGAAGACAAACGTGACTTTGCGCGTTGTCTCCTCTAAGACACGCGAACAAGAGAAAAGTTAAAAAGAGAAATTGACTTTTATCCACACTCAAAGTTATCACACCACTGCAGTAATGGGCTTCTCTTTTTGGATTGTAATTTATAAATTTTTATTCAAATACAAAAAGATATTAGAATTTAAAATCAAAATGGCCATTCGTGAGGAAAAAATTGTATTATCTATTCTATTTAAAACCTTTGGTCGGTGGGGTTCTTCTGGACACTTCTTCTTCTTCTTCCTTCGGTTCCCGCTTTGCTTCCTCCTTGCTTCTGGACACCTCTTCTTCTTCTTCCTTCGGGACATTTCTTCACTCAGGTGTGTATTTTCATAACAGAGGGCATCGTTTCATCGATAACCCAGGTGGGTATTACTCTCGTATGCTCTGATTTCATCTGTCCGATTTCAAGTGTTTTGGGGGTGGGTTTTTAGGTGGAGGAGAAGATTGATCAGGTGCAGACGGTGGGTTCTGATGTGATTGAGATAACGGGGAATGTGGTGAAGACGGTGGCGGAGTTTCTGTCGCCGGCGATGGAAGTGGCGATGCCGGTGCTGAAACAGTCCGGAGGAGAGGCGGTGAAGATCGCGACGCCGGTGATCACCGAGGCGTCGAAGAAAGCTCAAGAAGTGATTCAGAGCTCTGGGTTTGATACTCAGCCTGTGTATACTGCTGCTAAGGTACCTTGATTGAAATCCCCAATTTGGATTGAGAAGGTGAGATTCTTCCACTGCTATAAGAGAGGTGTTGACAGGGTGTTTGTCGATCACCCGATGTTTCTTGAGAAGGTACTAGTGTCGTTTTCTATTATTACATCACATTTGCATTCAGTTGTGCTTAAATCAGTCGGTTTTTGATGAAATTTGTGTGTTTTCAGGTTTGGGGAAAGACTGCTTCAAAGGTCTATGGACCGGTTGCTGGAATAGACTACCAAGATAATCAGATCAGATTTAGCTTATTATGCCAGGTTCAATATCATCTTCCCAACGTGTTTTGGTTTAGAGCCATGTAAAAAGCTTGAATTTGTGAATTTCAGGCGGCTTTGGCAGCCCCAAGGGTGTTGAACCTGAATAGTAGTGAATATTTCTCAGGGCCATACGGTATGAATATGATTGATCTTCTCTATATAAACGTGTAACTTATAAACAATTTAAACTTAATAAAATTTGGTGTAGGTTGAGCATGATGAAGATTCAGAGACTTGAACGGCGTATTGACTGTAACATGAGATCAAATCCATCATTGTTTGTGGGTTTTTGTGATCTAAAGGGGGGTGTTCATGAGGAGGAAGAAGGGGGAATATGAATGTGAATATGATGAAGATGAAGAAGAAGGTGAATATTTTCATGGGTAATCATCGTTTCTATTAGGATTCCCCTTTTCTCTTAAACCAATCGAAGCCGTAAGCTTTCAATCCATTTTGTATGTTCTTATGCACTTTTGCTTTTAATTTATAGTTTACTTTCACTTGATTGTTTTGTGACTTTTTTTAATCTTTAATATACCGAGTGTCAACAGTGAGAAGATGAATTGTGTTGATGATGATTTCAGTGACGACTCTCTGAACCTGAAAAACTTGAAAACAACGTCAAGAAAATGTAAGTAAAGATTATGGTTTTAGACTTTAGATCGATTTCTCAATTTATCGGTTAAAATTTCTCGAAGACGCATACTCGCAACGACTTCTAATTGCATCGAGCAGATGAGGAGTTTTCAGGGTGAAATTCATATTTTTGTTTGTTTTTTTGTCTTTGTACCGTTATAAAGCAATTAATTCTTTGTATTTTGTTGTCCCATATGTTATAGAAGTTACTGTAAACTGTGTTTGTTTCTTCGTTTGGTTGTTCAGTCATTTGATTTAAAATCGTTCGTGTTTCTAGGTGTTAAAGTTACCTAACGAAAGCCTTAAGGTCGTAGTTGAAGATTTTTTGGCTTCTTCATACTTCGCAGGTATCAAGTGTGTAGATTTTTATGGTTTGTGATTTTAAGCTTCTTCATATTTTCTGTTGTTGCTATGGAAGGTAATGCTTATGCCAATGAAAACTGAAACTTCATAGGGAATTTTTTAAGTAGAAAAGCCTTAACATATGAAGGTTGCAAGAGATTTAATGGTGAGGAACTAATCGATTCTACAATCCTTTCGTTTCTCGATGAAATACCCTGCTGGGTAAGGTTTATCTTTGTATTAAATTTACTATACTAATTCTATTTAAAGCATGTAATTTTATTTTGTAGACGAGTAAGATAGGTTGTGTGGTGCTTCAATCTCCATTAGGCAAGAAATGGTAGAGATTGAGAAGATATCGAGAAAGGAACAACATATATTAGTAAATCAGTAATGATGTCATTAAGGTAACTTAATAGTACATGGATGGAAGTAAGTTCCAAGAAGAAAACCATCACATTCATCCAAGTTTCTCTAATTCTTGATATTTTAGATGTTTAACATGTGTTAATTTTTGGGTTCTTCACCATATTGGCCAAGAGCAGTGCTTGGTGGGGGAGTGGGTTGTTCAATCAATGGGGGGTGGACGAGTAACAGCGACGCCCATAGCTAGTGGCCTTCACGTATGCCAGTCGGATGCCACGCGTAATTGGGGTTTTCTAAGTTCATCACCAGCTATAGGGTTTAGCAAGTTTACAACAAACGAAGGTCAGATCTCGAATTTTAGATTGTTATAAAAGGTATGAGATTCGGGGCTATTGATCTATAAATTTGGGTAGTAATATAAGTTTGGGTAGTAATCAAATCCCTAATTGTTCTTGGTCTGACATGCATCGTTTAGAACTTCTATTGTCTTCTGATTCAGTTTTTATTTTATTTAACATATGTTCTTATATTTGTATTCTTTAGGAATAGAGCTTGCTGTGAAATCAGAGGCCGGAACAAAGGTTTTTGTAGCTGAAATCTGAGCCACTGTAAGAATTTGGTAATCCTTTTTTTGGGTGAAAATGTTAAAGCTATAAATGGAACTAGGTTTTCTATTATTAGGGATTTATACCTACTAATATCAGCTTCTATTATTAGTATAAACTGTAATGGGCAGGTTGTTAATAACAGCTTCAAGTCCAGGTAGCCTGTGAAAATAGAGTGCATAATTAGGAAATAGTTAAGAAAAGATTAGAGAAAATTAACTAATACTGAAGGGGCAAGATGGGCATGTAGGGTAATGTGTTATAAGGGGCATTTTTCTTACGGGTCAGGTTGGGTTGACATGAAAACATCTTTTTCCCCGTTTTGTGATGGTGCGTATTATGGATTTTTGCTCGTGTTTTCTTTTATATCTTATTTGTATTTGGTTGTTTTGATGTTTTATATTCTATTATTGATGGTATTCTAATCGATTTATTGTTTCTGGAACATGTCTGTAGGTGAAGGTGCTAGGTACACACGGTGAGCTTTAGCTTAGGTGCAGAATGTTTGAAAGGTAAGAGGCCTGGGTCCTTGCGTACATGTTGTAGTCTGTTTAGTATTTGATTATGTGTGAATTGATTATGGTCATGAAACAAAAGCTAATTGACCTTATTATGATCTGAAATACCTTTCGAAATCAAACGTTGACCCTAAATCAGTTCTCGAAATGAGGCCTAATGACAATCGTTTTAATCTTCCCGCGGCAACACGCGGTGAACATAACTAGTTAACTTTTAAATGTACACACGTATCACCAATTTATTAAAATTAACTGTTCACTTTGTTCACTTATCAATATAGATGGATAGATAGTATAATGAGTTAAATACATTTTACATCCCTGAGATTTTATGTAAATTATCATTTGAATTCAAAAGTTTAAATTTTATCATTTGCATCTAAAAGTTTTACAAAAATTATCATTTGAATCCATTCAACTACTCCTAATTAACACCGTTAAGTTTTTCCGTTAAGTATTCTAAATTAGAGGTATTTTAGTCAAAACAATTACAAAATAAAAAATAAGCTCTATGTGATAAGTTTTAAGCGTTTAATCTCCTTTGATAATCACCATTACGATTTTAATTTACCAGGAATGATGATCGGTATTTCTTTCATTTAATTAAGAAAGACATATCTGTACATCATATTATATAAAATAAAATATAAGTATAACTAACTAAAAGTGATTCATTTCTAACTTTATAAAGCATACAAAACAAATGTATATATATATATATATATATAGGGGGAGATCCATTGAAAAGCTAATTATAATTGAAAACCTTGAAAACTCAATCTTAACCATTAAATATATAGATCAATGGCTATTAACTCTTGTGTCAATTATGTAAATAAATATAATTTAATTATTCAATTTAAAAGAAGAAAAGGGCAATTTAGGGATTTCATAAAATTTTAAAACAGTTAAGTATATTCAGTTTCCTAAAAAAACTCCTAAAATCGCTATTCCTTTTCAAACGAGAAAGCCGTAAATTTGGAAGAATAGAACTTGCTATTCTATACAAAATCGTTGATTTCTTTGTCACAATTACATACATTCGGAAGAAATTGAAGGGTATTACACCGTCGTTGGTGATTCTGCAACACCTGTGCTCGGAATCGTTGTTTTTCGAAAACCAGTAGGTATGTGTTCTTATTATTGATCGAAACTTGGAAATCAAAAGGAAATTGGGTTATACATAATCATAGAAATCGATTCTAAGGTGTGTGTAAGTTGGGGGTTAGGTTTTTGGTTATTAAATTCAATTTCAATTCAATTAGGGCTTTTGATACGTATATGTACGAATGTATTATGCGATTCTATATCTCTTAAATTTTGACCTGGTTTAAAATTCTTGTATGTAGATGTATGTATGTGTCATTTTAGTTTGGAAATACACAGTATGTATGGTGTTAGTCAGTTAATTTACGTTGGCAGTAATGATTTTAGGAATGCTTGGTACAATTTTCTTTTGTATGTACCAAAACAATGGGATAAATGTATATAACCAATGGTAGATAATGTATATACAATTTTAGTTTATAATGTATTTAAATTGTGTGTTGGTATAGGATCAGTGAGCAATTATACAAGTATGCTGAAGTTTGTTACGTATATGTACCAAAAATGTATTGATAAAATATTCTATATATATAAGTAATGAGAATGTTAATAATATGTACCAAATAGCTATTTGGATGTAGCATTATAAATGCAGATCCCATAACATGCATAAAAATATTGATTGTTGATTTTTTATCTCTGTGATTAGTTGATTTAATTGAATATATAAGATTGGTGTTACATATATGTATCAAAATGATTAATTAGGTTATGAAAAATGTATGGAATCAATGTGTATGTCATTAAAAATGCCCCAGATTCCTGGTAGGATGTAGCATTATAAAATACAGTCCCAAAAAAAGATGTAGATATTGAATGTGGCAATTTTATCTTCATGATTAGTTGTTTTAAAATTGACTATAGCATTCTGTTACATATATGTACCAGTATGCTGTATTGTGATACGTATATGTACCAAACTTGTATGTATGCATATATGTACCAGTATGTTGTATTGTGATACGTATATGTACCAAACTTCACAATTTTATCTTCATGATTAGTTGTTTTAAACTTGTATGTTTAAAAAAGATGTAGATATTGAATGGGATAAATGTAAATTAGCAATGGTAGATAATGTATACATAATTTTACTTTATAATGTATTTAAATTGTGTGTTGGTATAGAAATGGTGAGCAATGGTACAAGTATGTTCTGTTGTGATACGTATATGTACCAAACTTGTATGTATGCATTATATGTAATTAGTTGATTTATCTCTTTGATTAGTTGATTTAAGCATTATATGTATGCATTTTTAGTATATTCTTAAAATCCCACATTATGCCACTTTGTAATAGCATATAATATTAATATAATGACTGATACGTATGTTCTATAGAGATATGAAATCTGCAGAGTGTAAATTGTTTCACTAATTCATATGTAGGTAAGTGTTTTGAGGAGGATACTGTTGTATCGGTGAAGATGTCATCAAGTAAGTGTGGACATGAAACTTTAATTCGTTTGCATCATATGTAAAATTTAACATTATTATAAAAATATTTGTTATCCAGGTAGGAAAAAAAGTGAAAGGATTGCAAAAATCTACACTTTTAACAAATTCAACAACACGGCGGACGATCCAATTGAATTAGATGACTCACCGGAACAAACCTCTGATATAAAAGGTAGTTTCTAATTTGATTTTTTGTAAATAAGTAATATTAATAGTGAAGCTACTAATTTTTTATTTAACCATGGTCAGATAAAGTTACAAATTCATTAGACGCTATGGAAAAAAGCGAGGTAAATAAGGGTGGTGCTGCCGAATATGGTAAGTAATAAATTTAAATAATCAATGTTTATATCCTTTACTTTTGTATAATTTTATAGAAAATGATCTATATTTGCATAACAGTGGCGAGTCATAGGAAAACTTTAAAAGAGAAAATCAATATCATAAAAGAGGTGAAGGAAAATTTCCGGAAAATAAACGAAAGTATGATGCAAGATAAAGGTAAATCCTTTTATTTTATATGAATGTATGGTTTTACTATTGAATTGAGTATAGTTAGTTGAAAGTATGCATGTATTTTAGTGAATATGATATAATTATATTAGTAAACACTTATTTAAATCATGTAATTTTTGTATGTAACAAGCTAAAAAAGCCGGTGAGCCATCCACAAACGTCGATCATAATGTCATTAATGTTGAAAAAGGAATGGACGTGGAGAAAAGCAAAACATCATCGGATGGTAAGCGATTAAATAGATATTCATATTTCCTGTACGTATACAACCTAAAAGTTATATATTTTTAATGAAGAATAAAATGAAATGTTCAGGTAATAAGAAGGTTGAGGGATCGATTAAAGGTGGACGATTTAAAAGTGTATGTAAAAGGAAGATTATTGGACGTAAGTAAAATTTATATAATACAGATACGTTGTGGTTGTAATTATAATCTTTTATTACGTAAATATTTTCCTCATACAGGTAAACGATCATCAGCTAATGAAGATCCAATGGGTAAGAATGAAACAGCTAGAATGACCATTAAAAAAACGAAGAGAAGGAAGCTGATTAGAAAAGGTAATTACAATCAATATCACGATGATTTTCCTTATAAGTTATATAGAAATTGCTGTTTTGAAAATTAATGATATGTATTTTAATTATAAGTTATAATCTTGTTGATAGAAAAAGGTGTTGTTGAAGCCAAAATTAAGGATGAGATGAAACAAAGGGTTACAATGCACCGGAAATGGTTTGGAATACGTACGCGTTCGTCTCCAAAGCAATTTTACACTGCCGTGTCGCAGTTAAACAAGATGCAAAAAGAGGCTGTGATTAGCATGGGATTTGGAAGGTTATTAAGGTTCAAAGTGGATGGTATCCCATCTAAACTTGGACATTATGTTGTGGACATGCTGGACCCCGAAAAGTTAAAGATTAGAACAACTAAAGGAGAGGTCAATGTTGATAAAGAAGCCATCTACAGATTAATAGGGATTCCGAAAGGGGATATAGGCCTATTGAGCAAAGATAGTAAGGGGAAGACTGAGGATTACTCAAAATGGAGGGCCCGTTATGGTGGCGTTAATGTAAGCCCATCCGAAATTGTAGATAAGATATTGGAAGGTGATTATGATGACTCTTTTCATTTCAAGCTGGATTTTTGGTGCTTTTCTACAACACAATGGTTGTTAGTCGTAAGAATGGGAGGTGTTTATGTGAAGTGGTTAAGCACATGACTGTGGAAACAAATTTTAAAGATTATGATTGGTGTGGATGCATTGAAGATGTCATCAAAAAGTGTAAAGAAAACTGGACGAGGTGCAACTTATCATGTGATTTTGTTGGACCATTGACTATTTTGACGGTACGTACAAAATCATCAAAACTTATTTATGAAGTACTTGTTTGGAAAAATACAATAATGCAAGTTAAAAGTATTTGCATACAGATACATACATTAACGTATAAATGGCTGATTTTATACATGTACATATACGTACCAAAAATGTGATTTATGTTTCAACATATATGTAATAGTAAGAAACTATTTTTTTTGTATCTATATATGCGTATATGCACCCCTCCAATGAAAAAGATCTTTATCACTGTTACATATACGTACCAGAAATATTATGTTTTGTATTGCAACCTATATTGTGTTTTGATGACGGTACATATATGTTTCAGAATTAAAATAAAATTAGAATCAGTAGTGTTTTATAAACATCTCAGTATGTAATACAAGATACTATATGTACTTCTAACTGTTACATATATGTTTCAATAAAAACAGTATCTGGTACGTATATGTACTTCAATACAAACAACCATTTGTACTTCTATTACATATACGTTTTAATCACTCATGATTATTGTTTGAACTTTTATTACAATAATGATACATTTATGTCTGTGATATCAAGAGTATTATAACTGAATTGTTCACAACTTTAAGGATACAATAATGATACATATATGTACTTGATATTTAAATGCAGCTTTTGTATGTGGATTGTGTTATGTGCTCGGGTTTTAATTGTGATAAGACTATGTCACCACTTGCGTTTTGGAATATGGAAAAACTAAAGAAAAGAGAGGAACACGAGATTTTGAGGGTTGGTGGGTTCGGTATGGGAGAGTTAACGGAGCAATATGTTGATGATGAAGAGTATGAAGTTGAATCAGATGACGATACGCAGTGCAAGGGCAAAACTGAAAACGACGATGATGATTCGTCAGGTTTTGATAACGAAACGCTAGAGGTATGTATCTTTATAAATGTTAAAGCATAATATCAAATGTCATGCATAAATGTAAAAAAAATACTTTTCATGTCCGCAGGGGAATCTAGGACTGCTTGAATCGATTAAGAGTATTAATATGGAAGGTAAATTAAAATTTGAGAATGCTCTACGGGCAGCAAAAAAACTATTCCCTGAAAGTGAAGAGGTGAAGAAGTACCAAAAGATATATCAGGAGTTATATAGATATCCAGAAGATATTGAAGAGGTTGGGTCCCAAAATGTTGATATACATACACCAAAGAATCTGAAAATACCAATCCATGACCCTAAAGTATGGACACAACTTGCTATGGATGTATCAGAAATCGTTGAATTCGAATCAGCTCAAAAGGACAATGATAAGGCGTTGAAAGATGTCAATTCTGAGTGTCCAAGTTACAGTTTAGGTCTAACACAAGAGTTCATGGATATATCTGAAAGGTTTAAAACATCTAACATTGGAAAAGAGGCCTGCAACGATGTTGATATTAACATGAAATTATACAAAAGTGTTGCGGGAAAAGGGAAACGTGTGAAACAGCCTTCGACAAAATATGTATCGCCTTTTATTAATAGACCAATTGACATGAAAAGGGGGATGTCGAAGGAAGAAATGAGGATATGGAACTACCTGATATCTGGAATTGTTGATGAGAGGTAATACCATATTTTGGCATAAAAAATAATGTTAGAGTGAATACTAATATAAATATACTTATATTGTATGCAGTAAATTTGAGGAGCTAAAAAACTTACGTGTCGATGGGGAATTGGTGCACAAGTAACATATTTTGTTTTGTTTATAGTACCTAATCACAAATGATAAATTATTGTGGTATTTTTTTTCTAATACGTACACGTAATATTTTTTTTTTTGAATAACAGGACAATTGAAGAAGTTAGAGAAGCTGCCACAACTTTTAAGTAAGTTTCATACATACTTGATTTCATATAGCCATAGAATTATGTGAACATATGTAAGACTACCAATGTGTTACAATATATGTTCACAAACTGGTACATATATGTTTCAGTATTAAAACAATAAAATCAGTTGTGTTTTATAAACATCTCATTATGTAATACAAGATACTATATGTACTTCTAACTGTTACATATATGTTTCAATAAAAAACAGTATCTGGTACGTATACGTGCTTCTATGCAAACAACCATTTGTACGTTAATGTATGTAATTATATATGCACGCAGGTAACTGAATATTCAAGAACAGATTTGTTAGGTCTTATTAAACATAAGATGAAACAATTAAACACTATAAAATAATGCAAGTTAAAAGTATTTGCATACAGATACATACATTAACGTATGAATGGCTGATTTTAAACAAGTACATATACGTACCAAAATTGTGATTTATGTTTCAACATATATGTAACAGTAAGAAACTATTTTTTTTGTATCTATATATGCGTATATGCACCCCTCCAATGAAAAAGATATTTATCAATGTTACATATACGTACCAGAAATATTATGTTTTGTATTGCAACCTATATTATGTTTTGATGATGGTACATATATGTTTCAGAATTAAAACCAAATTAGAATCAGTAGTGTTTTATAAACACCTCAGTATGTAATACAAGATACTATATGTACTTCTAACTGTTCCATATATGTTTCATTAAAAACAGAATCTGGTACGTATATGTACTTCTATGCAAACAACCATTTGTACGTTAATGTATGTAGGTATGTATGCACGCAGCTAACTGAATATTCAAGAACAGATTTGTTAGGTCTTATTAAACATAAGATGAAACAATTAAACACTATAAAATAATGCAATTTAAAAGTATTTGCATACAGATACATACATTAACGTATGAATGGCTGATTTTAAACAAGTACATATACGTACCAAAAAATGTGATTTATGTTTAAACGTATATGTAACAGTAAGAATGGAGTTCGTACCAACTAATGTGTATGTTTTATGGTTTAGTATTTATATATTTGCAACCAAAAAATGGGTCGGAACAAATTTCTATCAGTTGAATAGCTTAAGCCCGGGACAACAAATTTATAATGACGTAATTGACTGTTGGGCTAAAGTGCTAAACCATGATGAAAAAGATAGATGTCCGAGCTCACCCTATCATTTGTTCGTTGGCGTAACTCCATTTGTAAGTATATTTCATTAATGATTGATTTAAATTTCATATAATATAAATATATATATATATATATAGTGTTTAACTAATGACCTATTGTTATATAAAAATACAGCTTGGGTGGATAATTGAAAGCGATAAGGAAACGGATGCAGAACGTATCAACCACTTTAAAACCAATCTGGAAAGTTTTGTTGAAGATTTTGAAGGAGTGTTTGACATAAAGCAGTTTGACATTATATTCTTCCCCATTTTGGAAAAAAACCATTTTTATTTGGTTTGTTTTGAAATGAAGTATGCGAAGATCACAGTGATCGACAACATGAGTGATTCACAATGTGTAATCAGTTTTGATGATGATGCCGAATTCATTAAGAAGGGAACACCGTTAAAAGTGGTAAGATGTATTCTTTAAGGGTTTATGTTCATTTAGTTCTTTAAGTACTTAAAGTTTTTGTATATGTGCATACCTACATAAATTTGTTTTCACTATGCAGAAACATATTTTTGTGTCGTACTTGAAATCAGTAGAGCATCCAAAATGGAGAGAAATAGAATCGGCCTACCCTCAAAAGTTACGTATCGGTTGGTCTACGTCAAAGAACTCTACAGATTGTGGTATATTTGTTATGCGACACATGGAAACGTTTATGGGTAGTCGTTCAAAAAAATGGGATTGTGGGTTTCCATCGGAAGAGAGCAAAATGAAGACAAAAATTAGGAATATGAGGAAGAAGTACGCCGTGAAGATCCTTACTTCTGATGTGAATATATATAAGGAGAAGGTGTTGAAGGAAGCAGAAGAGTTGGATCAAACAAAAAAAAGATAGATGATAGTTTGAATTAGGATTATGATGTAATTTTTTGGATAGAGTCAGTTTAATTTTAGATGTTTTCAAGATGTGGATGATTATCAAAACTGTTTTTTGAATGGTTTTAATCAAATGAATTACATTCAGTTGGTTATATGATGTATCGATTTTATATTGATGTATTACTATTACTCGTTGACATACTAATATATTATAATTATTAATGAAGTAAACAACCACCAAGTTAAACGTATTAGAAAAATATTACGTGTGATACGTATATGTATCAACTGGACTATCATGACCTTACAAATTATTACGTGTGATACGTATTTGTATCAACCAGACTACCATGAAGTAAACAACCATCAAGTTATCGATAATGTTAATAAACTACAACAGACAATGATTTCTGAACCAAGGACTACCATGACCTTACAATATATGTTTTAATACTGTTACATATATGTTTCAGTTTTAAAACAAATAATATCAGTAGTGTTTTATAAACATCAACATATGCACATCAAGACTACCATTACATTACAATAAATGTTTTCATACTGGTACATATATATTTCAGTATTAACACAATAATATCGATCGTGTTTAAAAGCATCAAATACGGTTCGTCTAAACGTATTGGTATATACCATAAAAAACATTATATCACTGTTACATATATGTTTCAATATAACAATGATCTGGTACGTATATGTACTTCAATGCAAACAACCATTTGTAGGTTACTGTATGTAGGTATATATGCACGCAGTTAATAAAATGTTCAAGAACAGATTTGTTAGGTATTATTAAACATAAGATGAAACAATTAAACACTATAAAATAATGCAAGTTAAAAATATTTGCATACACATTCATATAAGTACATATACGTACCAAATATGTGATTTATGTTTAAACATATATGTAACAGTAAGAAACTATTTTTTATGTATCTATATATGCATATATGCACCCCCCAATGAAAATAACTTTATCACTGTTAAATATATACGTATATATACGTATATGAAAACAACCACTCGTACGTAATGTATGTGTATATAAATCCAAATTAGTAACAACCAATGTAAAAATGTACTAACATTATTAATTGTTTACTCTTAAAACAAGTAAATAAATATGCCAATAGAAAAAAACTCAACAAACTTATTCTTCCATTTCTTGCTCTGAACCTTCCTCGACATCTTCCTCCTCGCTTCAATCCTCACTCGAATTATAATCTGATGAATGACTTGATGAATCCTCAATTTCATCAAGTTTTTCAGGCCTTTTCCTGTTTTGTTGTTTTAATTTAACGGGACAATTACGAGTATCGTGTCCACGTACGTATTTCTTGCAAAAATTACATAACCTTTTAGGCTTCTTACTTTTAGACTTCGCCTTCTCACCAGGACCAATCAACCGCCTATTCTTTCCACAACCTTTGTTCCTTATACCACTTGGAGGTTTGAAAGTGACTTGGTGGGGTTCTGGTTGGTGTAACACCTCCTCAAACACTACACCTTTGTTATTATGTGAAGGGTCGCATGGAAATTCACTAAAAATTTGAGACCTTAGATTTTGCAGATGGTCATCAAGCCATGTGAGACGTTCCGTATTCATCCTTAACCTATCCACACATTGTTGCATAGTATCCATCAAACGATGTCTTAGAGCTGCATTTTCAGAATTATCTGCACAATATCTATACTCCATACTAAACACCCTTTTGGGCAACGCATCTCTACGCCATCTTCCATGCACGTAATGATTAGGAACTTTTTCAATCTTGTGATGTCTGAATACGCAGAACACGTGACGGCAAAGATATCCAATATGGGTGAATGACATGCATGAACATGTAACAGAATTATCTGACAAATCAAAATTGACCTGCGAATAAAACATTTACCGAATAACAAACTAATCAGACTCACATAAATGACACCATATTTGTATAATCACATTTACATACATATACGTACCTTAAATTCATTTAGAATTTCAGCTTTGTTGTCTTGATGTGCAATGCAGTAGTTGTATATTCCGTTAATTACCTCACGATTGATAATATAACATAACGTTTTGCCCTTATGTATCTCCTTTTGCACCTCTAAAAAATGTTACGTGTGTATATCTCAGAAGCATGACGTTCAATTAATAAGTTTGTGAGGTACTTAGGAACTGTGGTGGTTGTGTTGAATTCAAGGACACGTTGGTTATATCGTTGACCATCGATAGCATTGTCGTAACTTAATAGAAATTGGACAAGTGTGTTAGACGGGCTAGAATTTATTTTGAAATATGAGTTTGAGCTCTCGCACCTTGATGTGGTTTTCATCAAACAACACATTGAAATATCCATAAAATAACCAGGTACCCACTGATCTCTAATGGAAAACATATAAGATAGCCATTTGTGATCTTGTAAACCATGCTTTACCATTAAACTCTTCCAGCGTGACTCAAAATCGGATGGTTTTAGGTACACATTCCAAACAAGCTTATGAATGGATGCACGTAGATTTGTGTTATTCAAAATATGTCCAGACACCTAATTATGATAATAAAAGTTAGAGGTATCTGCACGAAGAACATGATATATAATACGGGAAATAAACAGAATACGTATACGTAAGTTAATCTATATTTCATTTTCACTAACAAAAATAAAAATATATAAAACACATAAAAAGTTTTAAATTATATTATTTACACATACCTTGGACGGGAGCTTATTAGTGATATGCCACATACATAGCCTGTGGATTGAATTGTCCA
Source organism: Flaveria linearis (assembly GCA_024085815.1). NCBI lineage: Eukaryota > Viridiplantae > Streptophyta > Magnoliopsida > Asterales > Asteraceae > Flaveria > Flaveria linearis. The sequence continues at coordinate 4,187,068 of CM044011.1, forward strand.
TCACCTTATGAATAGCCTGTTTCATTGCAGCGTCTTGGTCGGTTAGAAGTAACATTGGCTGCTTGTTGTTATGAGCTTCCAAAAAACACTTTAGCAACCACGTGTATGATTCGATCGACTCATCGTACAACAACGCAGCCCCAAAAGTAACACATTTTTTATGATGATCAACTCCAGTAAATGGAACAAAAATCATATTATACCTACATAAGAACACAAAAATGTAATATATATATATATATATAAATATGTATATACATAAAATTAACATTTATAATGTACATATATTGACTATAGCATTCTGTTACATATATGTACCAGTATGCTGTATTGTGATACGTATATGTACCAAAATTGTATGTATGCATATACGTATATGTAGCATTATAAATGCAGATCCCATAACATGCATAAATATGTATATACATAAAATTAACATTTATAATGTACATACTTGTTAGTCTGGTACGTTGCGTCAAACGCTAACACATCACCAAACGCCATATAATTCACCTTCGACACATCATCTACCCAAAATAAGTTCCTAATTTCATCGCCAACCGCTAGAAATTTAAATGTGAAGTTGTTTTGGCATAACATCCGGTGTTCCATTCTATCCTTGAAGTATTGGCCATCACTATCACCAATATAATTAGTGATATCCCTACTAAAATTTTTGTAATCAGTCTTTGTTCCTCTAACCATGTGATGACCACCCTTCAATGCAACTTGCAATCTATGTGCTTTAGAAGGTCCGATATTTGCCAAACGACATTTAGCAATGTACTCCTTATCAACAAAATCAAGCTTACGCTTCTTCCTTGTCAAATCTAAATTATCCAAATTCACCAAACCATGATTATGTGCCTCAATAAAACCGTATACTTCAAACATTTCAGTTCCTTCTACAACTCTTAACTTTAAACGAGCACGACAATCACAAACTTTAAAATTTCTTCTTCGAACCCGGGACTTTGTGGATATATCCATAGTGTCAGTTACTTTCCCCGTAGGAATACCAGCCTTGTTACACAATATGTATCTATGAGTTACAACACCTTTCTTCTTATTTTTAATACCTAAACGTGTACTAAATCCGGCCTTCTCAGCATATGACTCGTACATCCTTACAGCGTGATCCCAACTTTCAAATCCTATTCCTACAACCGGCTTATGCTCATCGGATACGTTAGGAGTCCAATACCTAGACCCAATGGGGGACTGATATAACGTGCTGCGCATGGAATCTGAAACAACAAACATATATAAAGAAATTTCCAACAAAAATCAACCAAAAAAAAATAATATGACGAATCAATTTAATACCTTCATTCTCAACACCGGTTAGAAATAAGGAATCGTTTTGAGTACTTGTATGATCAAATTCCTTTTCAATCAGATCATGTGTTGTATCTAAATAAATTTCACAAAAAAAATATTATCTACATAGTCATATATCAAATACAATACTAAAAAATTGACACGAATACATATGGTGAAAACAAAAAAACCAACCGTACGTATACGTATGCAATATAACAACGAAGATCATAACATCATGATCGTTACCATCTTCATCTTCTCAACTAATTAAACACAAAACTATAAAAAACAAAACACATAGACAAATATCAAATAAACTACAAAACCATTGGCACGTATACATCAACTGTGAAACTATATCTATAAATATTATTCAACTTCATGGTACGTATACGTAAGCAGCGAAACAATGCAATTTCAAATATCATGGTCTTTACCATCTTCATCTTCTCAACTAGTTAAATACAAAAATATAAAAAACAAAACACATAGACAAATATCAAATAAAATACAAAACCATTGGCACACTATATTTATAAAATATTGTTCAAATTCTTGATACATATACGTATGCAGCTAACCATCACAAGGCAATTTCGAATATGTATGCAGCTAACAATTCTTGATACGTATACGTATGCAGCTAACCATAACAACGACAAGATACTTTCGTTAACCGCGGACACACAACGATTTCTTCATTAACCGCAAACCATAACAGGGCAATTTCGAATATCATTGTCTTTACCATTTTCATCGTCTGCGACAATTGATTCTGCATGCGTAATACCTACTGATATCACATCCCGCAACGTATCATCGACATCAACATGATTTTCGAATACATTGACATCGACAATTGAATCAGTAATCGCATGGACTTCGACAATTGAATCAGTAACCTCATTGACTTCGACAATTGAATCGGTAATCGTATTGTCTTGAACAATTGAATCAATAATCGGATTCATTTGGTATATTTGATTTGCGAATCGTCAATTGAATCAGAAATCGAACACTGTTTGAATCAATGAAAATCGGTTACAGTGTTCTTCACGTAAATTATGGAAGATCTGTTTCAATTTACATCTAATATTGTTTAAAGTTAAAACATATAATAATTTCCTAAATTAAAAATGTTCAAAATTACTTAAATAACCCTTGTTATTAAATAAAAGTGATTAATTTAAAAAAAATATGATTGGTGGATGGAGGTTTTTAAGGTTTTCATTTATAATCAAGGTTTTCATTTGATCCCTCCCCTATATATATATCCCTATATATATGGGAGGGATCAAATGAAAACCATGTTTATAATTGAAAACCGTGAAAACCAGGGATTACATATATGTAAGTACGTATTACAAAGTGTATAACTAATAGTTACACATATGTAAGGGTTATGTTTTTGTAAGTACGTGTTACCAAGTGTACAACTAAGAGTTACGTACATCTAACTCATAGAAGTTACGTATACGTACCTCGATTCGTTATCATCGTCAACCTTGGAGTTTAAATTAAAAATAAACAATGACCTCAAAAATAAGGTTAAAATTTACTTAAATATACTTTAAACAACTAAAAAATTATATCAATTATAAATTATGTGATTGGATAGTGATGGTTTTCATGGTTTTCAATTATAAACATGGTTTTCATTTGATCCCTCCCCTATATATATATATATATATATATATATATATATATATATAAACAAGTCATATAATATAAATTATTTAAATTATAACAATAAAAGGCAAATTATCATAAAAGTATAAAAACTATTATATAATAACATTAACTGCTCATGATAATAATCATAAAATGTCAATGATCGAAATCATAACTAAGCTTTAAACTAAAAAATCTATGTTTAATTAATAAAGCAGACAAAAGTAACACGATTACTAAATCAAAATACATTAACAAGACAAAATAAAAAATATGATTATAGAGTCAAATCATAACTACAATTATCAAAAGAGACTAAACATATAAAAACCCTCACTTGAGTTAGTTTTTATTTTGTAATTTTTTTAATTAAAATAACTCTCATGTTGGAAAATTAACGGAAAAAGTTAACCATATTAGTTAGGTGTAGCCAAATGGATTGAAATGACAATTTTAGTGAAATATTTAGATGCAAATGACAACATTTTAAACTTCTGGTTTCAAATGATAATTTGTATGAAACCTCAGGGACATAAAACACATATAACTCTAGTATAGTAGTATAATTTTACATAAAAAAGTTTTCAAATATATAATGTATGGCTGTATGCCCATGTCTAGTGTAATTAAAAAAATATTTTCATATTTTGTGTTGATAGATTTTGCCTTCTTTTTCAATAATTTAAGATCAAAATACTGTTAAAAACGTCTTAACTTTAAATCATTACAAAATAAAAGACAAAAACATATGAACAAGAAATATGAAAGATAAAGATATATTTTTCAGGCGTAGAAACACAAATATTACAATAAACGGGGGCATAATGATGAATAACAATGTCAAAATAAGATCACACATTTGTTTTCTTTCCATAATATCTTCACTTTTTATTCACTTTAAAGTGATGGGATGCATATCATTCCACTTTGTCTCCTTAACATGTTTTTACATTTTACAATTTTTTGAGTTTCAAAAAAAAAAAAAGTTTATGAAAAGAGACATAATTCAAGCATATACATATAGAGACTATACGATATATAATAGATTCTTACACTTTTCTGTTTAAAAGTGTATTTGTAATTTGTATTATACTATCATATGCGGCCCTAGTGCATACATACATGTGCATTTATTTGGGGATTATTGCTTTAATTTTATCTTTTGTTTCTTAGTAAATTGCATGATATATAGTAACTAAAATAGGTTTGGTAGCATTCTCTCCTCTTGAATTGTGTTGTATTGAACACAAATTATAATATATATATATATACACACACACATATAAGATGATAACTATAATAATATTTGTTATTACATGTGACTTTTGGCATCAGTTATTGCCTTCAATTTCCATTTTCTGCCATAGGAATGGGAACAAAAGAGGAGTGGTCTTAACTCTTAAGTGGGTCCATACTGAATCTTGGTCCAATCAGCCCATTTAAAGAGGGCCCACTTAGCCGATGATCATGTTCATTTTGCGTAATTGTGTAGGAAAAATTTTACAAGAGAGAATTCGGAAGTTCTATTTTCATTAATTATGTAGAATTATTTAGTAAAACGAATATGATAAAAAATATTTTATAACCAATTAACCATTGTTTAATTAAATTTAGTTGTTAATTTCTCCTAGATTTAAAAGTGGAGAGATGGGCCCACTCATGGGATGTGAATGCAAGCCAACCGCACACACCGACACACTCACTGACTCACTGTGTGTGTGGGTTCTTATTTCTTTTTCAACCTTTGCTTGTATTTCACACTTGAAAACGCGAGAGCTTCTTGCAGCACCAGGTACGCTTGTATTTCACACTTGAACTCTTTATTTTTAGCACCATATTTTTGCAATATATACATTTATGCACCTCTGCATTTTTGTTATAACACATATGTTCATGTGTCTTGACTATGTTTTTATGTTATTAATTTGGTTGTAAACCATCTATTTGATTATGTTTTTATATTATAACTCTTTTTTAATAAACTAACAATTGATTGTGACTTATTTCTATAAGTTTTGTTTATTGACACAGGGTGAGAGGAGTGAGCGATTGTGTTTGTGAATGACTTGGGATGGTGATTTGGAGGATGACGGTTAAAAGATGGTGACCAAAGACGGATGTCCGTGGTTGTGTTGTTTAGAAGGTGGCATGGTCGGTGGCTCGTTGGAGCGGGAGAGTTTTTTATTTTATTATTATTATTTTTTGTAATTAATAAAAAAACAATGAAAATTAATTATAATTCTAATAAATTTTAAAAATGCATGAAAATTAAATTAAAGATTACATATGTTTATGTATCATAGCAACTATTTATGTATACAATTTAATTAAGCATAAAACAGGTTGAATGTACAACACCCATCGTTATTTTCATTTTTATTAAATACACTTATCATCTCTATCAAATCAGTCATTTTATATTTTATATTTCTACTAATTAGATGTGGCATGTAGGGCACATTTAGCCTATCTCATACAAAAATCTATCAAGCTTGTACTTGCACCTTATGGTACAATATTTGTACTTTGGTCACATCTGCATAGGACCAGTACTTAGGATGTAAATTATCATTTTGGATGTGGCCCAGCCCAAGAAACCAAGTATTGGATCAGAGGCCCAACCTGATAAAATTATGGCCAACTGTTGGCCTCAATTTTGGCAATGATCATATAGCAATAAAATTATAACAATAAACATACAACGAAAGCTACACTCATTATCAAAATTTGATACACATGGAACTATCTTAACTGGCAAAACAACTGTTTTTACATTAGTTTCAAACTGAATATAAAACATATGCCATTTAACAACATTGGAGAAATGATGATCACGCCTTAATCTCATCATAATTTGAGATTCTGTAGGCATTTAATCGCTTCAGACTCGTTAACATTCAACGGGTCTTCTTTTTTAACTGGCGGAGCTGAAAAAACAGGCACAGCTTGCCTTACACGGATGGGCGGTGCAATCTTTACAGGCCTAGGTGCTGGTGGCATTGGCGGTGCTGAGAAAACTGGCACGGCTGTCCTCATCGTGACTGGCGGTGCAAGCCCACGGTGTGGTGGCCGGTAATGGCGAACCGGGACGTAAGGTGAGAAATGTGGGCTGATGGTTCGGTTTTGACGCGCTGGTGATGCTGCTGCTGCAGTTGCTGATGATGATGGGTCATGTGGTCCAGGAGAAACGGACCGGGCCTGGTAGATCAATGGAAGTATTTTAGATGTGGTCAGTTGTGGTCTTTGCGGGCTCAGGGGTCGTGGTGCAGGTGTTGTGAACTTCCTTTGAAACGGGATCGGGAGATCACTGTAGCTAGCTGTTTTGTTTCCAGTCTTTTGTTTTAGTTTGTAGTTCAAAAGAGCGCGTGCAATTCGAATTTGTTCTTGTTCATCATTGTTTTCTGGTTCACTAGATGAACTTGCATCTTGTTTTGCCACTGTTCAACAAACCCAAATCAAATCAATAACAAAAGCAACAAAGCACATGAAGTAAAACCAACAAATAGTTTGTTTGACTTTAATAGTCAAAGAGTGAAATGTGGGTTTGACTCACATTGTTTGAGAGAAGACCAAGCTGACATGGCAGCATTTTTTTCTGCTTGTTTTTTATTTTTAGCAGGTTCACCTGTGAACGTGATCCCCGCTAACTCAACTATACCCGTAAACACAGGTAGGTGACCAAGGCCAGATCTATAAGTTGTATACCGTGGTAACGGTGCACCAACTCTTTGTGAAATTTCTTGCAAAAGATTCTTGTAAACTCCAGTTTCATCCTACAAATCGTTACACAAATCAACGAGCTCGTGTAAATTGACCCGTATTACATCATCATTATAAGATAAGATAATTATAGCATACAAATGAATCAACATAAGAGATCCGTAGACCCCAGTCACTAGAATCCGTAAACAAAATCTAAATTTTCTTTTAAGAAAATATGAGTTGAACCATCTAACTGTGAGCGGTAGAGAAAATAACTTATAATAACCGCAAGTGATAGAACATCAAATGCAGCAATAAATACAATGACCAATATACAAAATGGGCAGCAGGTCACATGCATGCTGCAACAAAGCATTTATAACCATAGTTATATTACACAGACAAATGCCATAATTCATAAACAGGGTAATCAATAACTTTCCCATGTGCCAAATTTCTTTTAAAACATATTTTATAAATTTTTTTAAATTTTGTGATCAAGGGACACCAACCACTTATGGCCACATTGTTTGAATGGAAACCAACAAGCCAAAGATAATTTCAAACTTATAATATCTATATCCATATGGTCAATAATTTTTAAAGTGTTCCCACCTTGCCAAACATTTTTAATTAAGAAAAAACCTAAGAAAGTCAACCTTACAAGTTTACTTTCACCAAAATGTGTAATTTCTACATCATTATGCTTCTGGATAAAGATCGTAAAGTTCCTAAACAGATATCCAGTTATCGGGTTGAAATCCGATGTCCATTTCCTATGTCACAGATTTATATCATGTATCATAAACTTATACCGTGCAATACTAAATCTACCATACAGCGGGACAATTATGAGAAACCGACAACGAAACAACAAACCCGACCCGTATAAATCAAACAATGGGCCAAGAATTAAGTAAACCACCAAACCTAACAAAGATGTCATGTTGACCCTCATACATCTCCCTTCGTAATTTTCAAACTTCAACTACTGAAATAAATTTGCAGATACTATACAATACAATACACAATCTTTCATTATTAAATGCTACATGCATCAATAACTTGTACCTTAGACCAAATTCCCAAAATATGATAATATGAATCGTGATGCAGCTAATGACCAAACTACCCTTCACATAAGAAGCTAATCACACAAATTGCCACGGGTGTAACACATTCGAATTAGGTCAATTCATTCTAGATTTCTACACCTACGATACGATCGCTAGGGCACGAAGAAATCGCATCACGACGCATTGTCAGCTTGTACGGTACAACTCTGAATCAATTCAAAGTTATCAACAATCAATCAACTCGCCGGAGCGGCGATTTCACCACCGGAAAAACAGTACTGACGTCATTTTCCGGTGACAATAACTTATAAAAGAACGATCGGAGAAATGACTTACGAGGATCCGTGCGGCGAGAGAGTGGGAGGAGAGGGAGGAGAGGGCGACCTCCGCGGCGGCGTGCTCCGCCTGCCGGAGAGTGGAGAAATAGGCGGGGCTTTCGAAGGAGTCGCCGTTGAAGTTGACGACGGCTTTGAACCGCGGCGCGTGGTCGGGACCTTCTCTGATGCACGTGTACGACGGGAGGTTGAAGCAGCTCCTCTGCGCTAGCTCTTGCAGCTGATTCTTATACATCTCTAACGCCGATTAGATCACCGGCGATGTGTGGTCGATATTTGTTATTCGTACTCCGGTGATAGGGTTTTGCGGTGGTTAGGTCGCCGGAAATAGGCTCCGGCGGAGATGAGTGGTGTGATAGAGAAGAAGGGGGTTTCGTTTATTATGCATTTGCTCCTCCATCTTTTGCATGGATGTGATTTTCATTGGTCAGATTTTTATTAAATATATTCGTACTAGATTAAGAGATTACATGTATACGATTGAATCAGTTAAGGTGTTTGGTTCATTTAAAATATATTTGTTAATGGTGCACGGAGCATTTTAATTGGTAAGTTTTAAAACATGTTAAATAATTCGGAAACTACTTCTTATCCAATCAGGATTTTTAATGGCTCAACACGAGGTTGCCAGACAACTCTTGAGTGTTTTTAAAAGCTTTGTTATGAGAGCACTTGTAACGGGGTTTGTGGATTCTCATACTTCAACGTAAAAGAGAAATGCAGATGTGGAACCCGCTGAGACCAAACTTAAAACCGTGCTAGACATTATTTATCTTAAATTTAGGTTGATTTAAGGTAACAAAATCAGTCGAACACTTATTCTTATTAGAGAGGGTGAAGAGGGATAAGATGACTGGTTTTGTGATCCAGGACCAAAGGTTGCGGGGTTTTTTTAGGTGGAAAGAGAGAGCCGGTGGGTTCAATTCCTGAGGGTTTTTCGAGTCTTGTTGGGTTTTGGCCGTTAAAAACCATCATGACGAATTTAAGTTGAGATGCACAATTTTTTATGTAAATTCACACACACTAAAAATACTCCTAAACTACATTATTTACCTGGAATTTAAATCTTTATCATTCAAAGATACTATTGTTTTAACACACTGATACCATTAGATGCATGTGATGTCACATTCTTTAACAAAAACTTTATATATTTAATATTTAATAAGTTGATGAAAACGAGTATTTGAATGATATTTGTTTATAGGAGAAAAAAGATGCAAAATCTAATATGGTGGTGTTGAAAAGGCAAGATTTAGGGTTAAAAAAAGAAGTGAAATGTGTATGCAATATTTGAGTGGAGCAATAATGATGAAATGAAGCACCACTACAAAAAAGAGACCTATCTTTATTGTTTTGTTGGTGTTATGTGAAGAGGTGGGGGTCCAAAAGGCACTCTTTCATTGGATACCTCCAACTCCCAATGCTTTTCTTTTTCTTTTCTTTTTAACTCCATCTATTGTGTCCATATTACCAGCATACCCACTTTATAATATGAATGATAAAGCCAATTTCAACAGTCAACAATTAACTTTATTATTTTTTATGTATTTTTCAAAGTATCATGTAATACAATGCTATTACAAAATTGACCCATCCACTATGTTTCAACTTACATAAGTTTTGTGGGTTATTTCTTATATTTGCCATTTGATTTTAGACTAAAATATGGAGACAAACTCTAGTTTTACCTCGTTCAACGGTAGAGGATAGATAATTCGTCTCGGCTTGTGCGCGCCTCCAATAAACCCGTATAAAAAAATCGACTCATGCGTCTTGTATCAAAAGTCTTTCTAATATACGGTCAGTCGAAAACCGATCTCAAGGTTTAAAAACGTCACTATTATAGGTTAATTCTATAAGGAAACCCATGTGAGTTTAAACGTTATTTATACCTATGAGTATTAGTTATTATATCACAACTAATATCGTCCGTACCGAAGACGACATAAAACAATCTTTATTCATTTTATATGTCCTTCTTGTCTTAATTTCAAAATCTTAAGCGTGTTGAATATTTCATTTAAAATGATTGTATTCAAGCTGGATTGGGGAGAGAAATATGTTCCAGAAAATTAATTTGAGCTTATGCAAGCAAATGGAGATAAGTTAATAACTACAATATTCTTGTTGACTTTGACCGATTACCTAATATTTTGATCAACTCCAACCATCAATCACTTTCATGTGGACTTTTGGTGCAATTTTGCTTCTATTCATACTGCTTTCAAGCCCTAGTATGTAGTCTTTACAACTTAGAGGCCACAAGCATTTAGTTTTGCTGTATGACATATAGGCTGATGTACTCAAAAAGCATAATGCCCCAACAAACTTTAATTAATAAAAAAGAATAACAAATGATAGTATTGGGCCTCAAGGATAAGCCATAATGAAAAACTAAGCCCAAATACTAACAAAACCAAATCCAGCACAAAGCCATACAAAGTCCAATAAAAAGATTATCATCATATACATATAACTAATTTTGCAACGACTATTCAATGATGGATCCAAAAATCATTTCATGTAAAAACGGTTATGTTAAATGGATTAATGACCTACCTAAATATTCATAAGAATTGACTATTGGACTATGGGTCTGATCTCATATCTAGGAGTGCAAACGAGTCGAGCCGAGCGAGCCGAGCCGAGCCGAGCTCAAGCTGGGCTCGTGATGATTTAGGAGAGCTCGAGCTCGAGTTCGACTCGTTTTGAGGTTTATTTTTAAAGCTCGAGCTCGGCTCGACAAATACTTTTCAAGCTTGAGCTCGGGCTCGGTTTGTTTATTTATTTAATATTATTTTTAATATTTTTATATTGATTTTGATATATATTAATAATTATATATTTTATATATAACATTATACATATTATTTTATTGTTTTTCTATCGTGACTTTCTATATAATAAATATTATTTGTATAATATGTTTATAAATTAAATACAAATATATAAATAGAAAATATCGTTTAGGCTCTCGTGCCGGCTCGAGCTCGATACGTGAAGCTTAAGCTCGACAACTAAATGAGCTTTTCTTCAAGCTCGAGCTCGGCTTGGGCTCGATAAAACTCGGCTTGTTTCGAGCTTTTCATCAATCCAATTTTGAATGACTCGGCTCGTTTGCACCCCTGCGACCCTGCTCTATAAAAAATGAAATTGCTTAAGTGAAAGCTTCACTGGGCAAATGGGCCTTGACTTGAAGTTGCCAATAAATATTAATACACAAGTAGCCTTCGCCCCATCAGTATTCAGCTTTAAGATCCAACGTAGCTTTAAGAGCCCATGCCTAAAGAAGAAATCTCTATCTTTTTTTTGAACGACTAGTTTGCTGTTAGTTGTTAGTATCATCAAGTTAGTTATATTCATCCATGTCAAGGTTTGAACCTCTCCCTTGACCACTAGACCAAGAGATCATTGGCTAGAAATCTCTATCTAATGTAGTTGAGCGCTAATGGCCCATCATAATGAGCTCACGTTTAAGATTTGACAATACAAGTTACGGTTTCATGTGAATGCCCTAGTATACGTCTTTCGCGTGGGGAGGTAGATTAGAATTTGGTATTGTTTAGTAGAAAAACATATTAACATCATTTAAAAAATAAAATTAAATTAAAATCGTGGTGCTGCATCATCTTTAAATACGAATAGCTAAAAACATTATCATTAACAACCTTTTACATTAAATAATAAATTGCACCTTTTGTTTACATATACAAGTTATCCCGTTTCTCATCCTTATTATTTATTAATAGACTAATTTCCTTTACATTTAGGATTTGTCATGAATTTCGTTTTCTTATAGAGTTAATCTTCAATGTTTTAGTTAATTCGGTCATATACAGAGACATATGAGGACAGTGGGACTGTGGATGACGATAGTTGGCGTCTACGAGTTTTGTGAAGAACAAAAGGGTGTTTATTTCATTATTAATTCAACAATATTAAAATATTATGACATATATAAAATATTAAAATCTATTATGTTACATCTTTTGCAACTTGTCTTTTTAAATGACAACTAGAATTTTTCATCACGGCGTGTTGCGCGCATAAAAACTGACTCGAAACTATTTGAAGTTCTCATGCTCGGGCTCAGAACCGGTGTATAGTTGTGGCTGCTAACCATAATAGGTAGCCACGCCTAAGCAACGACACCTCTCCGGTTATCCCATCAACGCCCTCGGAGTTCATCTCGTCAACAACACATTACTAACAAACCGAAAAGACAACCATCAACACCACGAAGCCAATTCCATCAAACCATAAGCAAACCTCGGATGAGGCGGTCCTTATCATCCTCAAAACCGCAGAAGCAATTCCATAGACACATCCCCAACCGAAGCATCTAGCCAACAACTCTAAATGACAGCCATGCATCAGGAGGTTGTACAATAAGCATTAGAAACGACATACAATGAAAAACCCAAAAGATGAACACAAAAGCAAGTCTCAGATGAGCAGATCGTCATCATCATCGACACCACAAAACCAGACAAACAATAATGGGTCACAGCACAGCAAAACCATGTATAAACAATGATCAGTTACCGCAATGGCGGGAACATCAATCGCCAACAATCGGGGCAAGTTGAGACGACCATTGTCGCAGCGCCAGACAGCCTCGGCCGATGACACAGGCCGACCGCCGTGCCGTGGCGGCGCTCGATGATACCTACCTATCATCATCAACATGCAACAACCATCTAGGGTTTTGAATCAGTAACACAAATCAGCGACGCAGATGAGCGGCTGCAGATCTCTGTCGACCAATCGGAGCCCCATAGGGCGTTGGTGGGCTAGAAAAAAGCCTCGCCTAGTCGGCGCTCGACCTCCGGGCGGCCTACGGGCGCCCCGCGCTCGACCTTCAGGCGGCCTGCGGGCACCCCCGAAATCACGCGTCGTGCACCATCGAGGTATCACTGAGACGGAAAGCAGGCAGCGGCCACCGGCGGAAGGCATGCGCCGGTCGCCGGCTGGAGGCGGCGGCGGCAGTCGGCGTAGATCTGCCCCCTCTCGGCCACAGTGGCCTATATATAGACAGACAGGGCACAAATACAAAAGACCAAACTCTCTGTGTTCAAATCTAAAACATTGAAATTCCACTATTCATCAAAATTACAAATTTCATAGTATATAATATAATTGGTACTAGTTCATATAATTAACATAAAGGTCTATTCTCTTTCTTTTTCATATATTAATAATGTAAAGTATCTATCAGGTTGATGATACGTATGAGTTAGGAGATTATATTTTTTTTCCTTTAATTTTTTTAATAGTGTTCTTTTTTTTAACTCGATATTTATAGTAAAATAATACAACATGTGTGAGTATTTGGATCTTAACGTTTTCTTATTTGTTAAGTATAAGTTCTGGTGAACAAGAGAACTGTTTTCCTGTTATGATCAAATATATCAAATGCAAGGGAAAAATTACATGTATTTGGTGGAATTTAGGTGAATGAGCCATCAAAATTACACGATGCATGTTATTATTAATATTTAAAATCTTTTTAAAAATAAAATGATATTCAAGACTTCAAAGACATATTCCTTTGTAAATATGCCGCAATGGTTATTTGAACAGACTAGATTAAAATTCTTACACTACTCGTCACTTGTGTTAAGACTATCCCTAATTAAGCTGCAATAAAATTACTAAAATAACACTTTTTAGTGATTATAAATTCATTGAATGAACTTATAGAACTCACATCTCCTTCCTTATTTCATCCTTATAATTATACTAAAAATCACTACTTCTTCTCTCTCCTTTCAATTAAATAATATATTTTATATCTTTTTCATTACATTTTCTCTCTTCTCCACTCACAACCATTTTAAAAATATTAAAAAATTTATAAGGGTTGAACAATGAATCCTTAAATTTACAGATAAACAGTAACATTTTTTTTCTCCACCACTCACAACCGCTAAGAACATTCACAGTCCATTCCTTAAAATTATGTGAGTGTGACTTCTTAAATTATATGGAATGGTTTAAGTGGTTATGAGTGGAGGAGAGAGAAAACTATTACTGTTCATCTATGTCACATTCCGGCGGAAGCGTGAACGATACGGGTGGAATGTGACTAGCTTTTATCAGAGTGCATTGTTTATAATGAAATAAACACAGATATAATATAAAACGTACACAGACATGCTTTTATTAATACTAGAAAAATTACATCTTCTTACATAATATACCAAAATTAGATGTAATTAGTTACAACTAGGTTACAACATGTCTAAAACCTATTGAAATGCGAACGTCGCCCCAGCATTCATGAACCTCAAAGCTGAAATCAAAGGTGTTACTCATTTCCTAAAAAGTACACTTAAACCAGTCAACAAAACTGTTGGTGAGAACATAGGTTTAATCCAGACAAAATATTTTGTTGATGTATCAATTACAACCAAACCTGCTCACAACATAATCATACTGTCACGAAATAATCATAAAATCGGATAATATTACATCCTAACCCCCATTCGGTTAGATGTAGGAAAATAGTAGCAACCCTCATCCGGTTGGTACAAATATTCTCCTAAGTAGCTGCTACTAATATTATTGACGGTTCCTCATTCGAACTAATGGTTGTGTCGCAAATGACAGTAAGCAAACAAAATATTTTGAAAATAATACATCAACTAAACAGTATACTTTTCCCCCCAAAACGTTGTTGAATACCAAATGGTTGAAAATGGGGCTATGAACTCACCGTGTCTTCTCACTTGAACCTAACAAGATAGTTCACAGTGTTAGACAATACTTCAAATATTTTCTGGTTTTCATTGACTGTAAATAGAAACACCTTCGGGTCTCTAAAATTTCTCAATCTTTTTAACTACACATAATAGTTGTAGTTGTTCCAAAATTCCTCAAGAATCACAAAAATAGCTACTGATGTCCAAAAATCACCAATTCTTGTAAAACATAAGTTTGGACAGTTTGTAGCTTCCCATAATTTCCATGATGCTAAATTCCCAACAGATTATTTTATGTAAATCCCACAATATTCCCAAAATTTATCAAATACATACTGCTCTTCAATAAATCCTCATAAATTCATAGAATTTTTTCCAAAAAGTCAGTAGCATCACATAATTTTTATAGCATCCAAATCTTAACAGATTATTTTCTGTAAATTTCATAATATTCTTATAAATAGTTAAAAATAGATCCTGTTCACGAAAATTCTCAAAAGTTTACAGAAGATTTACTATATAAAATTAATCATCATATAATTATCTCAAAGTCCAGATCATAACAGAACAATTTCTGTAATTTCTACAATAATTGTAATATTTATAAAAAAAACTTATACTACTCCAAAAATTATGAAAATAATATATTCTACATTATCTGATTTAATATTTTATCTATAATTTTATCAGAATTTATTATATAATTTAAGTATTTATTATGATTTATCTACTGCAGAACATATAAAAATTCGTATCTTAATCAAAATAAGGGATAAAATTCTAAAATAATTCCAGAGGCTTTTATACCTCAAAATAATCATTCTTTAGTTTTATTAGAATTTTCCTGAATTTATTTCTATTTTTGATATTTTCTTCTATTTTCCATTATAAAATAATTTATATAGATTATTTCAATTATCAACATTTTATCAAGTTTCAAGTTTAATATTTCAGTATAAAAACAAGAATTTTCCAGTGTTTATTCCCACAATTTCTTTCATTTAATACCTATTTGATTTTTCTTAAAAATTACAATATTGACTTGTAAATTCAAGATGTTTGTATTTTTGATCATAAGTTTCTAAGTTTTGGCAACTCATTACTCATGATTCATGGATTAAAACTTCCTAAAATTGGTTTTGATGATTAAACCTTTTATATACATACATATCAATATGTATGTATACATGTTTTGTAACATATATGTAACCAAAAATTATTTAATAACCTTTGGGATATTGATTGAGGGTATGCTTTGATTCTTGAATCCGAGAGACACCCTTGGAGGTGGTGGCTGATGATGGCGGGTGGTGGTGGTATGTGGTTGTGCTTGTTTGTCGTTTGTTGTTGTGGTTGCCGGTTGTTTGTTATTGTTGTTTGTTGGTGTTGTTGGTTGTTATTTCCAGTGAAGCCGAGACATTATGGGACCAAAGGGTGGTGGTGTTTTCGTGTGTACTTGATGGAGGAAGGGGCAGTGGATAGCTAAAGATGATGGTGGTCGATTGTGGGTGGTGTGTGTTGAGATGAAACCGAGAGAGAGACTAGGGCAAGGTGGCGATGGTTTGCTTTTTGTCCAAGAGTTTTAAAGAAGTCTTGTTCACACATGCTTTAGTTAAGAGCTTGACACCTATTTCTTAGTAACGATGACTCTTGAATGAGGTGTTACCTATGGGTATGGGCTTAGTGTCCATGGAGATGTTAGTACATTGCAAGAAAACGAGGTGCATGAATGTGTTTTCAAAAGTTGTCCACCTAGTACTTCTAGTAATGATTATAGCGGAAATGATGTGTGAACACAAGAAAAACCAAGGCACGGGTGGCGGCTTTGGGGAGGAAGAAAAGTGAGACAAGTTTACTTAACCACATGGGTATCTAAATAGTAGGATAAGGTGGTATGGTGGCGGTTTTGATGGTGTGAATCGGTGTATGCATGGGATGGTGGCATGGTGGTTTCGGGTGGTGTTTCTTGGTTGGTTTTTAGTTTTTGGTTTTAGTTTTTAGTTTTAGTGTTAATATGTACATACATATATACCTATATTGTAAGGCCCCCTTCCCGGCACCTCACAGTTGGTCATTCACAGCATAAACATTCATATATTATAAATTAAAGCAGCAGAATTAATTTTAACAATAACCCATTCATTCATTTTAAACACTGTTGCTAAGCAATACATTCTAGTTCATAAGTCACAAAATAGTTAGTTGCAATGAATTACAAAACAACAGTGTTATCAAAACATACATGGGTGTCAGTCTTGCCCGCCAAGTAGCCATCCCCGTGTGCCACCCTCAGCAACCTGTTACCTGCCAACCGGAAAATACATAAAAGTCAGCGTTGCTGAGTGAGTTCTAGTTTTGTTATTAAAATACTTTACTTCTCATTCCAAAACGTTCGTTATGCATAGGTGATCACACATAGTACGTACACGTAGGTAATTTCATTATTATCTTCATCATTCGTTCTTTAACTTTCATTCGTCAAGCATGCAAATCTCTAAGGGTCACCTCTCTTCTCTGCCCTCATGGTTCCAACCCATGAGCCGACAAAGCATATCGTATCCGTCTGGTGCCCCTATGGCTCTCAGTCCATAGACCGACACCTGGTGCCCCTATGGCTCTCAGTCCATAGACCGACACCTGGTTGCCCCTATGGCTCTCTGTCCATAGACCGACAACCTCGTTGCCCCTATGGCTCTCTGTCCATAGACCGACAACGTCTCATCCGGGGTCACGTTAACCCGAGAGTGATCGTCACCACTCCTGCTGTAACAACTATCCCGTGACAGGTCACAAAGACACTGCCCCGTTGTTCTTAAGGCAACTATGGCTCACTGTCCATAATCTACCATAAGGCTCGTAATAGGCCTAGTTACTAGAACCAAGCACCATTTCCAAGACTTCTTAACCGTCAATTCCATCTCGTGCCCCTTAGACCATGCAAGACTTTCGTTCATTCATTTACGTTCCACTTCTCTTATCATTAACCTTTCACTTTATTAATGATAATACTTCTTTGTAAGGTTCTAAACATTCTTCATCATGTCATTCCATACATAACAACATTTAAATAATAATATTGTTAACAATAATAAAATACTGATAATAGTATCAGTAATAATAAGGGTTAATCATTTATCATCATTATATGCATAAAACATCATTATTAAATAACCCTAGTCATTAATCATGCGAAACCCTACTGCACAAACTCCAAGAAAATTCTGTTAAAAATTCTAAGTGTTTGGGCGTATGAGCCCTGTTCAGTCGTATGAGCCCTGCTCAGTCGTATGATCCCTGCTCAGTCGTTTCATTCCCCAGACTTAGGAAATTTTTCCTAGTCATACGACCACTGTTCAGTCGTTTAACCCTCCATACTTAGAAAATTCCTACTGGTCATACGACCACTGTTCAGTCACATAACCCCACACTTGGACAATTTCTAATGGTCATACGACCACTGTTCAGTCATATAACCCCACACTTAGACAATTTCTAATGGTCATACGACCACTGTTCAGTCATATGACCCCATACTTCGAATATTTCTAATGGTCATACGACCACTGTTCAGTCATATGACCCCATACTTAGAATATGTATAATGGTCATACGACCACTGTTCAGTCATATGACCCCCCCTCCTAAAATATTTCTAAGGCAAATTTCATGGGTCATATAAGCACTATTTAGTCATATCACCTTGTACTTGGTTTTCTAAGTCTAAGTTTCAGACATATGACCACTATTTGGTCATATTAGTCGTATTAGCAGCATAATCATGCATCTAATTCATATCCCAGTCCCCAAACATCATAATACTTAGTTCTAAACATGTACCTACAATACTAAGCATGGATCATAACATAAATCACTATCATACATACACATGCACATACGGGCAACATACATAATAAGTGTAAAACATTTTTACATGTATTTCCAGCCCCAAAAGTTTGTAAAACATGTGAAATACGGGGTCTAGAACTCACCTTTGCTGTTTCAAATCTTAAGACTCTTCACCCGAGCTCCTTTAAACGATGCTAACACCTGGAAACCTTCTAAACACACATTTGAACACATAGAAACACACATAAGCATTTAACCGAGGCTAAGGTTAGCCAAAAACAACTCAAAAACACTAAACCTTACCTAAATCTCGAATTCTTCTTCTTGTTTCTTCAAGATCCGAAAGTTTTATCTGCTTTCTCTCTCTAAATGTCGAATGAAAGTTGTTGTGCAGAAAAGTGGGCAGCCATACTCCTTATTACCAACTTTTCAAGATTTTATCATCTTTTACACTTTTGGTCCCTCAACTTTGGGGTTGACTTTCTTTTCCCCATTTTCTTTCTCTTTTATTCTTTTATTTCTTTAAAAGAAATATACGGGTGTTACAAGTCCACCCCCCTTATATAGGTTTCGTCCCCGAAACCTGTTATTCCTCAAACAGATGTGGGTAATGTTGTCTCATCTCCTCCTTAGTCTCCCACGTAGACTCGGATCCCTTCCTGTGCTTCCATTGTACACGCACAAGAGGAACCACTTTATCCCTTCCTGTGCTTCCATTGCCATTCGTCTACTTCAATATCCTCCAGTGGAACAATCATATCTTCATCAGCTAAGCACTTCCTCAGATGAGATACATGGAATGTGGGATGAATTCCACTTAACTCATCTGGCAGCTCAAGTCGATAGGCCATCTCTCCTACTCGTGCGACAATTCGGAAAGGTCCTATATATCTCGGGCTTAGCTTACCTTGTTTCCTGAATCTAATGATTCCTTTCCAGGGCGAGACCTTCAACATGACTCGGTCACCAACCTTGAACTCTATCGGTCTCACCTCTTGTCAGCATACGACTTTTGTCTATCTTTCGCCGCCTTCATGAAGGCTTTGATCTTTTCTAATTTCTCAGTCGTTGCTTCAATCACCTCAACACCTCCCAGTTCTTTCTGCCCAATGTCTCCCCAACATACGGGCGTCCTACATCTCCTACCGTATAGCATCTCGTAGGGTGGCATGCCAATGCTGGCATGATAACTGTTATTATACGAGAATTCTGCTAACAGCAAGAGATCATCCAAACTTCCTCCAAAATCGATCACGCACGCCCGAAGCATGTCTTCGAGTGTTTGGATCGTCCTCTCAGACTGACCGTCCGTCTGAGGGTGATATGCTGTACTAATGTGTAGCATCGTCCCCATTGCATCATGAAATCTCTTCCAAAACTTGGAGGTAAACCGGGTGTCACGATCAGACACAATAGACACCGGTACACCATGACGAGCTACAATTTCCTTGATGAACAGATCCGCCAATCTTTCAGATGAGTACGTTTCACGGATCGGTAGGAAGTGGGCACTCTTCGTCAGGCGGTCAACTATCACCCATATAGCATCATACCCCTTAGGGGTACGTGGTAACTTCGTGATGAAGTCCATGGTGATGTGCTCCCACTTCCACTCGGGTATATCCAACGGTTGGATCTTCCCGTAAGGCTTCTGGTGTTCTGCCTTTACTTGTAGCAAGTTAGGAATTTACTCACGTACTCCACTACGTCACGTTTCATACCCGGCCACCAGTAATCCTTCTTCATATCGTGGTACATTTTGGTAGCACCTGGGTGAATGGAGTATCGAGTCTTATGGGCCTCATCCATGATCTTCTCACGTAGATCCCCGTATCGGGGAATCCACGTTCGCCCAAATCGGGTCTTAACACCAAGAGTGTTCTCACCCAATTCCGTAACTAGACCTCTCATCCTTTCGGAGTTAAGACGATCTTCTTTCAAAGCCTCATCTTGAAACCCTTAACCTGAGTCATCACATCAGAGGTCATAATTAGTTGATAGGCCTTTACCCGAATCGGCTCGGGCCTTTCCTTTCGGCTAAGGGCGTCTGCCACCACGTTGGCTTTGCCCGGATGGTAATGGATTGTGCAATCGTAATCCTTATTAGTTCTAACCATCGCCTCTGCCTCATGTTCAGATCTTTCTGCTCGAAGAAGTACTTCAAGTTTTTGTGGTCGGTGAAGATTGTGCACTTCGTTCCGTATAGATAGTGCCGCCAAATCTTCAACGCGAAGACCACCGCAGCTAATTCCAGATCGTGTGTGGGATAGTTGACCTCGTGGGTCTTCAGCTGTCGAGATGCATAGGCTATCACCCTTCCACGTTGCATCAATACGCAACCTAGCCCAGAATAAGATGTATCCGAATAGACCACTAAGTCTTCATTTCCCTCGGGCAATGTCAAGACAGGAGCTTGTGTTAGTCTCGTCTTCAACTCCTCAAAGGCCGTCTCCTGCTCTCGACCCCACACGAATTTTACGTCCTTGCGGGTCAATTTTGTCAATGGTGAGGCTATCTTGGAGAAGTCTTGAATGAATCTCCTGTAGTAGCCCTCCAATCCCAAGAAGCCACGAATCTCGGATGGCGTCTTTGGTGATTTCCATTGCATCACAGCCTCGACCTTTGCTGGGTCCACCATGATTCCCCCTGCATTTACCACGTGACCCAGAAATTGCATCTCGCGTAGCCAAAAAGCACATTTGGAGAACTTAGCATACAGCTTCTCCCTTCTCAAGGTCTCTAACACTTCCCGAATGTGACCGGCATGCTCTTCTTCGCTCCTCGAATAAATCAGGATATCATCGATGAACACAATTACTGATTTATTTAACATTGGCCGACACACTCGGTTCATCAAATCCATAAAAGCAGCTGACGCATTGGTCAACCCAAAAGACATGACGAGAAACTCGTAGTGACCGTAGCGCGTCCGGAAAGCTGTTTTAGGAATGTCCTGCTCCTTTACCTTCAATTGATGGTAGCCAGAGTGAAGATCTATTCTCGAGAACCAACTGGCACCCTGGAGCTGGTCGAACAAGTCATCGATTCTCGGTAACGGATACCGATTCTTTATTGTCAACTTGTTCAATTCACGGTAGTCGATACACATTCTCATGCTACCGTCCTTATTTTTTACGAATAAGACCGGAGCACCCCAAGGAGAGATACTCGGTCTAATGAAGCCCTTATCAAGCAACTCTTGCAGTTGCTCCATCAACTCCTTCATTTCTGTCGGACCCAATCGATACGGTGCTTTAGCAACAGGTTGGGCACCGGGTATCAAGTCAATTTGAAATTCGATTTCGCGGTCAGGTGGCAATCCCGATAAGTCTTCCGGGAACACATCTGGAAACTCACACACAACCGGAACGTCGGATAGTTGTGGTGTTAGCGTTTCCACATCCTTCACATAACATAGGTAGGCGTTGCATCCACGTCTCATGCACTTCCCCGCCACCGCCATCGAAATCACCTTCGGAATCATCGTTACCCGATCACCGTATATAGTCACCAGACTTCCGTCAGATGCCGTCAATCTAATCATCTTCTTTCGACATATGATATTCGCTTCGTAGGTTGCCAACCAATCCATCCCTAGTACTACATCAAATCCACCTAGGGGCATCACATGTAATCTAGCAGTAAACCTATGACCATCTAACTCTATATCGCAGTCTCTTAGCGTTTCGGAAATCTTGACAGACTTACCTATGACGGTTTCTACCCAAAGAGCTTATCGATACTTCTACTCCTAGTGTGCAACTTAGCATAAAAAAAACAATAGAATCAAAACTCTTTCTAGTTCCAGAATCAAACAACACGAAAGACAGAGTTTGATTTACTAAACACATACCTGTCACTATATCGGGGCCCGTCCCAGCCTGCTTTGGTATTATCGTGAAGGCCCTGCGCCCTCTGCCCTTGGCTTCTTGCAATCCCTGCTTATGTGACCCCTTTCCTGCAATTGTAGCACCGTACCATCCCACACTCTCTGGCCACATGACCACGCTTCCCGCATTTGAAACAGACATTGGTCCCCCATCTATATTCCCCGAGGTGTTCTTTGGCACACTTATCACACTTCCTCGTCCTAGCACCAGACGAAGCTACACACCGGTCCTCCGTCCTCGTAACCTTTTTGTTGTGGGTGGCCCAGTCACGTCCAACCCGCTTTCTGTGCCAGTTCTTGTCGTCGCTATCCTTCGTGCTTCCTTCAATAGCAGTTGTCTCTTTCACCGCCCTAATTACCTCAGTCACCATGGACGGCAGAATTGCCTGTAAGGCCTGTTGGACTCCCTCAACAACAGCCTCTTTCATGGCGATCCTCAAACTAGTGCCATCATCACTGCCCTCCAGGTGAGGGGCCTTAGGCTCTTCAAGTGCCATTTCAGCCGCCCTAGCCATGCTTCTCGTGACACACGGTTCAGCTCCACGTTCACCACAACCCTTATCTGGCAAAACCTTAGAAGGTTTACCGCTAGCCATCTTTTGACACACACTTAAAGATTCAACACCAACGCGGTCATTCAAGGAATAGCTCAGTTTATGTCAAGTATAGTAAGTCCCTAATTACAGTGGCCAGTTGTGATTAGCCACTTACTTTACTCTTCACACCCCAAGCACTCCCTATCCTGACTACATCAGCATCTAAATCTACTAAGAACACATAAATCACATAGCACACGCACATAATACTGATTAACTTTTAAGAAAAACAATACCTGATGGCACATGGCTACTCGGGCTGACATCCCTCTTTCCATCCCATTCTCAGTTAAGTTAAGGTTTATTTTGAAAATTTACCCATTTTACTTAAACTTTGGCTCTGATACCAACTTGTAAGGCCCCCTTCCCGGGCACCTCACAGTTGGTCATTCACAGCATAAACATTCATATATTATAAATTAAAGCAGCGGAATTAATTTAACAAAAACCCATTCATTCATTTTAAACACTGTTGCTAAGCAATACATTCTAGTTCATAAGTCATAAAATAATTAGTTGCAATGAATTATAAAACAACAGTGTTATCAAAACATAAATGGGTGTCAGTCTTGCCCGCCAAGTAGCCATCCCCGTGTGCCACCCTCAGCAACCTGTTACCTGCCAACCGGAAAATACATAAAAGTCAGCGTTGCTGAGTGAGTTCTAGTTTTGTTATTAAAATACTTTACTTCTCATTCCAAAACGTTCGTTATGCATAGGTGATCACACATAGTACGTACACGTAGGTAATTTCATTATTATCTTCATCATTCGTTCTTTAACTTTCATTCGTCAAGCATGCAAATCTCTAAGGGTCACCTCTTTTCTCTGCCCTCATGGTTCCAACCCATGAGCCGACAAAGCATATCGTATCGTATGGTGCCCCTATGGCTCTCAGTCCATAGACCGACACCTGGTGCCCCTATAGCTCTCAGTCCATAGACCGACACCTGGTTGCCCCTATGGCTCTTTGTCCATAGACCGACAACCTCGTTGCCCCTATGGCTCTCTGTCCATAGACCGACAACGTCTCATCCGGGGTCACGTTACCCCGGGAGTGATCGTCACCACTCCTGCTGTAACAACTATCCCGTGACAGGTCACAAAGACACTGCCCCGTTGTTCTTAAGGCAACTATAAGCTCACTGTCCATAATCTACCATAAGGCTCGTAATAGGCCTAGTTACTAGAACCAAGCACCATTTCCAAGACTTCTTAACCGTCAATTCCATCTCATGCCCCTTAGACCATGCAAGACTTTCGTTCATTCATTTACGTTCCACTTCTCTTATCATTAACCTTTCACTTTATTAATGATAATACTTCTTCCTAAGGTTCTAAACATTCTTCACCATGTCATTTCATACATAACAATATTAAATAATAATATTGTTAACAATAATAAAATATTGATAATAGTATCAGTAATAATAAGGGTTAATCATTTATTATCATTATATGCATAAAACATCAGTATTAAATAACCCTAGTCATTAATTATGCGAAACCCTACTGCACAAACTCCAAGAAAATTCTGTTAAAATTCTAAGTGTTTGGGCGTATGAGCCCGTTCAGTCGTATGAGCCCTGCTCAGTCGTATGAGCCCTGCTCAGTCGTATGAGCCCTGCTCAGTCGTTTCATTCCCCAGACTTAGGAAATTTTTCCTAATCATACGACCACTGTTCAGTCGTTTAACCCTCCATACTTAGAAAATTCCTACTGGTCATACGACCACTGTTCAGTCACATAACCCCACACTTGGACAATTTCTAATGGTCATACGACCACTGTTCAGTCATATAACCCCACACTTAGATAATTTCTAATGGTCATGCGACCACTGTTCAGTCATATGACCCCATACTTAGAATATTTCTAATGGTCATACGACCACTGTTCAGTCATATGACCCCATACTTAGAATATTTATAATGGTCATACGACCACTGTTCAGTCATATGACCCCCCCCCTTAAAATATTTCTAAGGCAAATTTCATGGGTCATATAAGCACTATTTAGTCATATCACCTTGTACTTGGTTTTCTAAGTCTAAGTTTCAGACATATGACCACTATTTGGTCATTTAGTCGTATTAGCAGCATAATCATGCATCTAATTCATATCCCAGTCCCCAAACATCATAATACTTAGTTCTAAACATGTACATACAATACTAAGCATGGATCATAACATAAATCACTATCATACATACACATGCACATACGGGCAACATACATAATAAGTGTAAAACATTTTTACATGTATTTCCAGCCCCAAAAGTTTGTAAAACATGTGAAATACTTGGTCTAGAACTCACTTTTGCTGTTTCAAATCTTAAGACTCTTCACCCGAGCTCCTTTAAACGATGCTAACACCTGGAAACCTTCTAAACACACATTTGAACACATAGAAACACACATAAGCATTTAACCGAGGCTAAGGTTAGCCAAAAACAACTCAAAAACACTAAACCTTACCTAAATCTCGAATTCTTCTTCTTGTTTCTTCAAGATCCGAAAGTTTTCTCTGCTTTCTCTCCTAAATGCCGAATCAAAGTTGTTGTGCAGAAAAGTGGGCAGCCATACTCCTTATTACCAACTTTTCAAGATTTTTATCATCTTTTACACTTTTGGTCCTCAACTTTGGGGTTGACTTTCTTTTCCCCCATTTTCTTTCTCTTTTATTCTTTTATTCTTTAAAAAGAAATACGGGTGTTACATATATATACTCATAGATATATATAAGTAAGCTTTATAATTTACAAGTATGCATACATACCAAACATATATACTGGCTATTCTTAATACGCATTCACATATACATGTGTTTATAATGTGTACATTAAGTAAAGTACGTAAAAATTTGCATATATATATCGGAACGTGTGAGTTTTGGGTACATAAACATACATGCACACGTGAATAACTACTATGTATGCATGCATGCAAACATGCATCCGTACATCCATAAATATATATATATACTAAACATAATATAATTGCGATTTGTAACGTAACATAATAAAAATTTGACGTAATTATTTATAAATAATAAAAGAATTTTCAGGGTTGTCACAATCTGTAAATTTAAGGATTCACTGTTCAACCCTTATATATTTTTTAATATTTTAAAAGTGGTTGTGAGTGGAGGAGAGAAAAAATGTAATGAAAAAGTATAAAAATATATTATTTAATTGAAAGAAGAGAGAAGAAGTAGTGATTTTTAGTATAATTATAAGGATGAAAATAAGAAATGGGATGTGAGTGCTCTTAAAGCATTCATATAATTTAAAAACTCACACTCACATAATTTTAAGGAATGAGCTGTGAATGCCCTCAGTAAAATGAAAATGTGCAAATATACTTACCTAGACAGAACATGTAATAAAGATTCAACAGAGTCTACTGTTCTTACATTTTGTTTTATCAATAATTAAATTCACAACAATAATGATGATAGAAATGTCAAATTTGCTGTTTTATATATACCATGCCTTTAAATGCATTTAAACTGATTTCATAAAAAGACAATGTTTACAACTCAATAAATAGTGTTATTATTATAACTAGGTGTATTGCGCTTCGCAGCGGGTATCAGGCTCGAAATATTTTCTTGTTGTGGCTGCAAACAATAGTTTACCACGCCAAAACAACAACCATGTCATTGTTTATCGTCATCGCCTTTCACCATCAATTACATTCCAAAGTAAAAGACAATTTCAAAAACAACACCATGAACCGTTAATCATAGAACATTAGTTCATCATTATAAGCATCGTCATCATAACCATGTGGTTTAAAAAACCAGATTTAGGGATCGAGGCTCAAATGGTTGTACCATCATCATAACAGCCTTAACAACAAATGGAATGAAGGATCCATGCTCAGATCAAGGAAAGGCTATCATCACCACCGTAGACACCAACGAAGTTAGGGTTCAGATAATAAACATGTCATCATCATCACTAATATATGATACCCTTCAAGAATAAATAAAGATCTAAGACGAGAAACATGTTCGTCATCAAATGGAGCGTAAACAGAGGCCTTAGAATATACATAGGCCTGTAGTATTACATGTACATAAGCCTAATAAAGAGCAGCATCTGATCCACCAACTACACACAACAACAATAAACGTTTGGTACAATTTGAGAAACAAATTAGGGTTTACACCCATAACATCAAATCACCAACTAATAAGCAAAGACCAAACATCATCGACTCAACAGTCAAAGCAAAGTAAAGAACTCAGAAGATTTTAACAAAAAGGATGTTTCCGGTGAGCCAACCGTCACCGTCATTAACACACACTTGATTTAGATATCCATGGATAAAGAAGATGACATCTCCGCGGTGACCGCATCTATAAAAGCACATGGCGGCGATGGCAATCGTAACCCTTCGGTGACCACCGGACCTGTCACACCCGACCGACGGCGGAATCATCGGAGCGGACGAGGGAATGATTGATTGTTCATAACTCATGATTGTCTAATAGTGAAATAATATTAAGATCAGATTACAGGATAACATGAATTTAATAGATACAAATACAACAGTTAAAGTCACAAATAATAATTGTCTTTTGTTTTGACTAAGTCCAGGTCTTTATGATCAAATAAGTCCACTAGCTTGCTTACCTGAAATCATGTGAGAAAATAAAGTCAGCTAACGAATTAGCTGGTGAGTAATCATAGTTTTGAGTATACATATAGATTGATTGATTGATTGAGGATAATTCAATTCACCAGGTAACATTAAGACTTATATTGCAATAGTAAAGCATATAGATAACCGACACAATAGAACCCCTTGACTTGACACTTGCATATAATAGACTCCACACATACACCATAGATTGACTCTTGCCTCTGGCACAATCACCACTCGACTATTCATATGGGGTGGGTTTGTATAATCACCACTCGTAAGCCATGTGGGGTGGATTATCCCAAACCAGTAGATCTACATTGTTGCCAGGATTGATTGATTGATTGAATTAGGTTTTACTGTCGTCCAGTTATCACAGTATGTTTCACATAATTGCAAGTAATAACATAACCTGTCTTGAATTGAATTAGAATGAAACAACAATAGAATATCATGTTTGAATATATTGTATCACATGATTTCCCCAAATAGGAAATGATATAAAAAGGGGATATGAATACTCACTTGATATGAGATTAGAATCTGGATGTGATAGATTAGACACCAACGATTTCCTTATGATTAACCTAAGGAACGGTGTCTCGAATTAGAATAATAATGATTTGGGAATGTATTAGGATTTCCATTGGGTCTTTAATTTATTAGTTTGAATATCTTGAAATACGAAAATGAATTCATTGATAGTATTTATGTTTAGAATTTAATAAAATAATTGTATCAATACTCGTAATTGTTTGTTTATTATTAAAGTGTGGAAAAATAAATATTACTTTTATTAATTAATTATGTGATAATTAATTAATATGTTTAATTATTTAAAGAAATGAAATTGTTATTTGAAATGATTTGAATATAAAAATTTATATATTTAATCATTATTTAAACAATAATAAATATTGTGTGGAATAATTAAAATAATATGGTGTCAAATAATAATTTAATAAATTAAATATTATTAGGAGTTCATAATTTTGTATTATTTGTAGTTTTATTTATTTAAAACATTTATTAAAAATAGATAAAATGTTAAATAAATTTCAGAAAAATAATTTAGTTGTTAAAAAAATTTAAATGATTGTAAAAACATTTTTATAATTTTAAGGAATTTTTCTATAATTTTAAAGGCCTAAAAACCTTAAAAAATAGTTGAGGTGGCCCGGTTTCGAACCCGGGACCTCATGGATGTGAAAGAGCGCAGGAACCAGTGAACCATGGCATACAGCCGTGATGTTTTGGTTTCAAATGGTTTTAAGCATAGTTTCCAATCAACCCTCCTTCCCGAATGAACCCTAGTTCGATCCGAACCCAAATCGACCTCGAAATCGATCTCGAAAGCTCCTGAAATCATGGGGCTTTTGTTCCCACAAAAATCGAGTGTGTGTGTATGTTTAATACCTCTTATAGGATCGAATTAATGGTGTTCCAATCGAAGAACAGTCGCGGCTCAGTGGTGATCGACGGGTGAGCAAATCGCGATGAAACTCAAATTAATTTCGTATGAGCTTCGTATGATGATCGTGATTAAAACTGCTTATCAATTCAGTTAATATCAATCGAAGTTGGGTTTAGTTCAGGTTGCAGGTCCGTGTTTTGAGTGGGGTTCGAGTGTGTGTTTGGGTTTGTTTTGAATGAATTCAACTCAAGGAAATGCTTTAAACGACTTAATGTTCGTTGGTGCGGGTTTGCTTTCGAATATAAATCGATGGTGCGCGTTAATGGCCTAAAATCCGGCCGATGATGGGGTAAGAAAAGAAAAAACGGGGAAGAAGGTGGGGGTGGGGCTTGGCTGTGATTTTTTTTAAAAAAATTTTACAGAAATAGTCCCTATAGTTTGGATTGTTTGTCAACTAAATTCAATGTTTTGTTTTAGTCTTAAATAGTTTATATTTAACCCCTGATGTTTGAAAGGTTATTATTTGATGTAAAAGGTTCATAATTCAACTTATATTTCCATTATTATTCCTATATTATTATAGTTATTAATGTTATATTAATATTATTATTATTAGTATTGCAAATTTTATAATTATTATGATTATGGAAATTTTTAAATTAACATAAATGTATTGTTTACAAAATTAACTTTTATTCATCGGAAATGCGCGATGTTACAGTCTCCCCTGCTTTAGGAAATTTCGTCCCGAAATTTTAATCACGAGGAGGCTGAACGAAGAGATGAGGGTACTTGGATTTCATTTGGTCCTCACGTTTCCAGGTGAATTCTGGGTCACGTTTAGATTCCCAGCGAACTTTAACAATGGGTATCCTACTACGTTCGAGTTGTTTGACTTCCCAATCCATAATTTCCACAGGTTTCTCAATAAAGTGCATAGATTCATTAATCTGGTCTTCGTTGAGTGGAATGTGGAAATTTTCGTCGGCAAGACATTTTTTGAGATTTGAAACAAACATGAAACGAGAGTATATGCTGAGCTCTTGGGGTAGTTCAAGCTTGTAGGCTACTTTCCCAATTCGCTCGTGTACTTTGAATGAACTCACGTAACGAGGTGCTAGCTTCCCTTTCTTTCCAAAGCGAATCACTCCCTTCCAAGGTGATACCTTAAGAAGTACGTGATCACCGACATTGTATTCCATGGGCTTACGTCTTTTATCAGCATAATGCTTTTGACGATTTCTAGCAGTGAGCAAATTATCACGGATCTTATGAATTTTGTCGGTTGTTTCTTGTATCAATTCTGGTCCAGTAATCTGTATTCACCAATTTCAGACCATACAAGGCCTCAAATGGTGCCATCTGTTGGTCTGGTAACTGTTATTGTAAGAGAATTCAATCAACGGAGGATGAGAGTTCCACGATCCACTGAAATCAATGATACAAGCCCGAGCATATCCTTGAGGGTTTGTATCGTTCTTTCAGTCTGACCGTCGGTTTACGGGTGATACGCTGTGCTAAGATTTAGTTGAGTTTTGAGAGCTGATTGAGGCTTTTCCAGAAACGAGAGATGAAGCGACCATCACGATCAGAGATAATATCTTTACTTGACAATAGATTGTTTAGGAAGACTACCATCACATAATCAGGTTTTGATGATAACTCACAATGAAGTCGATAGATAAGGAATAAATGGTTTGATGTAGCTAGATCGAGTCAAACATGAGAATAAAGGAAAAGAAATTGATTAAGAATTTAAATGTTCCAAACTTGAAATCAAATCACTTAAAACAAGATCGGTCTCTTTTCAAGTTCAGAGATCATGCTTTGGCTTGATAGGTCGAACACTAACATTATTTCACCCTTCAAGTTACTACATGCGTCTCGTCACTTGATTACAACCATGGTAAGTTGGAGATCAAGGAATGAGAATAGTCATCAAGGTATGGTTTTCGCCCCTAACTTGATGGTGTACTCTCAAGGTATGGCCACTAACTTACCAATCAAAGTTCGATCTGAGGATCTACAGAAATAAGACGAGATAACTCACCATTAAGGTAAGGGAAATCACTCCTATCTTAACGATGAATTTTTATAAAAACAAATATAATAAGATAGACTTCCTCGTCAAAATCCAGAATTCACTCCTACTTTGACGAGGTCGTTTCATTTAGAAATACAATCATGAAAATGAAATTATCATCAAGGTATGAATTCACGCGTATCTTGATGATTGAGCTTGATAATAACAAGAAAACAAATCGAAGATTGACATTTGTCACCAAAGTACGGATTTCAATCCTATTTTGGTGAGATCATGTCATTTGTGAAATGCAAGTTCCAAAGTGAATAATTGAAGTCAGTCCTCGTGATAAGGAAATCACCCTAATCCAGATGATGAAATTTCATAAAACACATAATTGGAAACCATTTATTGAAATGAATAAAGAATCATCACCAAGTAAGGGAATCACCCCTGTTTTGATGAGTTAAATTCATTTAGGAGATTCGTGACTTGCAAACTCTTGCATCTCCCGTGGTGCAAACGGTTCAAAGTTCGACTTAACAACGAAAGGAAAAATATCTCAATTAGAATTTAGAAATTTTCAATTACATCAATGTAACAAAAAGGAATCACGATTACAAATCTTGAATTACATCATGAGACGAAATCAAGGACAAGAATTATTCACCACCACATCATTGGTGGCTTGAGCTTGTTGGGTATTGATGTTGAAAGCACGTCCTTGAGCCGTAGGAACTAGGCTGACAAGTTGAGGGCATCGATTGCGAAAATGGTTCGGATCACCACATTGATAGCATGCACGACCCTGGGTAATTGCAAGAGGATGTTGGTGAACTGGTGCATTAGTCGGAGCTTTAGCAGCACTCCTGCACACGTTGAATGTATGACCCAAACGACCACAGTTTGTGCATTGACGACACTGAATTTTAGCGGGATGATGGTAATTGCAGAAGTTACACAGTGGATGGGGTCCAGCGTATGACTTTTTCATTAGTGATTGGTTGTTTACTGCTGGTTGACGAGTTGGAGGGACTTGATTAATTGGCACAGCAGGGGTAATTACAGCAAAGTTTTGAGATTGAGCCTTCCTCTTCTTGTTCTTGAAAGCTCGGGTTGATCGGTTTTGACGGTTTCGTTAGGAAGTTTATCGGTATTCTTCTTCGATCCTTTCCTGGTTATGGAATCAGCTTTCACATGATTATCGGTTAACTGTGCAGCCAGCCTGATCATCTTCTAGTGTTGAAGGATTCCTTCCTAGCACCGTATCCTGAATCTGCATGGGTAGACCACCAATGTATTTCTCGATGGCTCGGGAGGTAGGGGTAGCAAGATGCGGTACCAAAAGCTCAGTTCGTGGAATCGGTTAGTGTATGCTAGGTTCTCGCCACTGTCTTGGGTTAATTCCCAGAATTCAGCTTCCAGTTTTCGGACTTCGTTTCTTGGGCAGAACTCTTTAGTCATAAGCTCCTTAGCTTCAGCCCATGTTAATGCTAGAGCAGCATCAGTTCCACGGGTTCGTTTCTCTCCGTTCCCCAGTGAGTGCGCGTTTCTGGAGAACACTTGTGGCATACCGGACTTTAGATTTTCAGGGCATTCGCTGTTTAGGAGGTGTTCTCGATGCTTTCGAACCACTGTAGTAATCCAGTAGCTCCTTCAGTTCCACTGAACTTAGTGGGGTTGCAGGAACTGAAATGTTTGTAGGTACAAGTTTGGGGAGGGTTTGGTGCAATTGGGTTTTGGACAGTATTGTTGCCTTGGTTCAAATGGGTAAGTAGAGTTGGGATGACCGCAGTAACTTCACGTGCTACATAGCAGAAATCTTACGGCCAGAGTTTCTAGATCGTGAACGGATTCGACGAGAAGACATTCTGAAATATCTTGAGATAGTTTATGAGAATTGGGTAATATGAGCTATACAACATGAAAACGAGGATCGAGAATTTGGCATAATAACGATGATATGTTCCGAGTGCAATCGTTTGATCGTAAATCAAGCGAGTACGTTGACTAATCAAAGTGTTATGTCCAACACAACCTTATTGAAGACATGCGTACCTATAAGCAGATACCATCTCGAGGGTTCCCAGGTAAGGTAATCAATTTGTATGAATACCTTGCCTAGACAGAACACCTTAAGATACAGGTATCCCACTCTTCCAGCATTGCATGTTCTCGTCATGTGACACGGACTTTGACGAGATTTGAAAACTATGAATAACAATCAGTTTTGGAGTTTGAAATCACTTGAATTAGGCACACAATGCCTTAGAATATGAGTTAAGATTCGTGTGTATATTGATAGATTCAAAGTATAAGAAGAATCACATAAGGCAGATAATCACATAATCAAGTATAAACATGTAAGGCACATAAAATCCTATCTAAGCATATAAAATACATGAGAGGACTCATGTGTAAAGGTACTTAGTTATAGTCTAGGTCATTCCATTTCTAATAACCTAATTCCCTATAACCATGGCTCTGATACCAATCTGTCACACCCCGACCGACGGCGGAATCATCGGAGCGGACGAGGGAATGATTGATTGTTCATAACTCATGATTGTCTAATAGTGAAAATAATATTAAGATCAGATTACAGGATAACATGAATTTAATAGATACAAATACAACAGTTAAAGTCACAAATAATAATTGTCTTTTGTTTTGACTAAGTCCAGGTCTTATGATCAAGTAGAAGTCCACTAGCTTGCTTAACCTGAAATCATCTGTCCACCCCGACCGACGGCGGATCATCGGAGCGGACGAGGAATGATTGAT
This sequence comes from Flaveria linearis, assembly GCA_024085815.1. Lineage (NCBI taxonomy): Eukaryota > Viridiplantae > Streptophyta > Magnoliopsida > Asterales > Asteraceae > Flaveria > Flaveria linearis. The sequence goes on from CM044011.1 coordinate 4,221,087, forward strand.
TGTTCATAACACATGATTGTCTAATAGTGGAAATAATATTAAAATCAGATTACAGGATACCATGAATTTAACAGATACAAATACAACAGTTAAGTCACAAATAGTAATTGTATTTTGTTTTGACTAAGTCCAGGTCTTTATGATCAAGTAGAAGTCCACTAGCTTGCTTACCTGAAATCATGTGAGAAAATAAAGTCAGCTAACGAATTAGCTGGTGAGTAATCATAGTTTTGAGTATACATATAGATGATTGATTGATTGAGAATAATTCAATTCACCAGGTAACATTAAGACTTATATTGCAATAGTAAAGCATATAGATAACCGACACAATAGAAACCCTTGACTTGACACTTGCATATAATAGACTCCACACATACACCATAGATTGACTCTTGCCTCTGGCACAATCACCACTCGACTATTCATATGGGGTGGGTTTGTATAATCACCACTCGTAAGCCATGGGGGTGGATTATCCCAACCAGTAGATCTACCATTGATACCAGGATTGATTGATTGATTGAATTAGGGTTTTACTGTCGTCCAGTTTATCACAGTATGTTCACATAATTGCAAGTAATAACATACCTGTCTTGAATTGAATTTAGATGAAATAACAATAGAATATCATGATTGAATATATGTATCACATGATTTCCCCCAAATAGGAAATGATATAAAAAGGGGATATGAATACTCACTTGATTGATGAGATTAGAATCTGGATGTGATAGATTAGACACCAACGATTTCCTTATGATTAACCTAAGGAACGGTGTCTCGAATTAGAATAATAATGATTTGGGAATGTATTAGGATTTCCATTGGGTCTTTAATTTATTTAGTTTGAATATCTTGAAATACGTAAAATGAATTCATTGATAGTATTTATGTTTAGAATTTAATAAAAATAATTGTATCAATACTCGTAATTGTTTGGTTTATTATTAAAGTGTGGAAAAATAAATAATTACTTTTATTAATTAATTATGTGATAATTAATTAATATGTTAATTATTTTAAAGAAATGAAATTGTTATTTGAAATGATTTGAATATAAAATTTATATATTTAATCATTATTTAAACAATAATAAATATTGTGTGGAATAATTAAAAATAATATGGTGTCAAATAATAATTTAATAAATTAAATATTATAGGAGTTCATAATTTTGTATTATTTGTAGTTTTATTTATTTAAAACATTTATTAAAAATAGATAAAATGTTAAAATAAATTTCAGAAAAATTTAGTTGTTAAAAAATTTAAATGATTGTAAAAACATTTTATAATTTTAAGAATTTTTCTATAATTTTAAAGGCCTAAAAACCCTTAAAAAATAGTTGAGGTGGCCCGGTTTCGAACCCGGACCTCATGGATGTGAAAGAGCGCAGGAACCAGTGAACCATGGCATACAGCCGTGATGGTTTTGGTTTCCAAATGGTTTTAAGCATAGTTTCCAATCAACCCTCCTTCCCGAATGAACCCTAGTTCGATCCGAACCCAAATCGACCTCGAAATCGATCTCGAAAGCTCCTGAAATCATGGGGCTTTTGTTCCCCACAAAAATCGAGTGTGTGTGTATGTGTAATTACCTCTTATAGGATCGAATTAATGGTGTTCCAATCGAAGAACAGTCGCGGCTCAGTGGTGATCGACGGGTGAGCAAATCGCGATGAAACTCAAATTAATTTCGTATGAAGCTTCGTATGATGATCGTGATTAAAAACTGCTTATCAATTTCAGTTAATATCAATCGAAGGTTGGGTTTAGTTCAGGTTGCAGGTCCGCGGTTTTGAGTGGGGTTCGAGTGTGTTTTGGGTTTGTTTTGAATGAATTCAACTCAAGGAAATGCTTTAAACGACTTAATGTTCGTTAGTGCGGGTTTGCTTTCGAATATAAAAATCGATGGTGCGCGTTAATGGCCTAAAATCCGGCCGATGATGGGGTAAGAAAAAGAAAAACGGGGAAGAAGGTGGGGGGTGGGGCTTGGCTGTGATTTTTTTTAAAAAAATTTTACAGAAATAGTCCCTATAGTTTGGATTGTTTGTCAACTAAATTCAATGTTTTGTTTTAGTCTTAAATATTTATATTTTAACCCCTGATGTTTGAAAGGTTATTATTGATGTAAAAAGGTTCATAATTCAACTTATATTTCCATTATTATTCCTATTATTATTATTAGTTATTAATGTTAATATTAATATCATTATTATTAGTATTGCAAATTTTATAATTATTATGATTATGGAAATTTTAAATTAACATAAATGTATTGTTTACAAAATTAACTTTTATTCATCGGAAATGCGCGATGTTACAGGACCTCGCTGCGACACGGACACCACCAAAGGCTGCCGACAAGGACCACCGACGGTGTCCAACACGACTATTATGTAAATTGCATGACAATGGAACCAGCAAAAAAAGGGCTCCCAAAGACGAAACCGTCTCCGCCTCCCTGTAAAGGTCCATCACCACCGCCATCGGTTCCCACGCGAAGGTCTACCGCCACCGCAGTCACTCAAATCCACTTTTGGAAGCGAAAAGGGGGAAGAAAGGTAGGGTTATAACGCCGGTGACAATTTTCTATCACCGTTCACCAGGTCACCACTGCCATACCCACTGCTTCGCCATCGTCCGGAGAACAGGAGTGGAAATGAGGGAGGCGTGTAGATGGGTAAAAAGAAGAAGATGCACAATACCCTAGGCGTAGTAAAATACCAATACTACCCCCAATTTACTGTTCATTGAACTTGTAAATTTAACATACGATGCTGTCAAACACCCAAAATACAGGGGGTATAATGGAAAGTTTAAAAAATCATGTGAGGAATCTTTAAAATCTCAAAAGGAACTGCTCATGACCTTCTTCTTTTCATAATAGGAGAATGAGATTACAGGATCAAGTTATTAGAGATATCTCCAAGCCAAACAAATAAAACTGACAAATTTTGTTATTTTAAATTAGTTAATAAAAAAAGGTTTGATAACGACGTTAAGAGCTAAAATAATCATTAAAATATTATACTTTAAAATAACTATTTAGACAATTAATGATAACTAATTAGAATATAGTATTTAATAATTTTTTTAACTTTTTAATCGGTTTTCAAAAGTTGTCACCAATGAATCTTAACAAGTAAGAAAAATGCACATAGAAAAAGGGAAAACAAGAATAAAATGTAAACAAGGGGAGACGAGCCACCCAATGAAAGATGCATGTACCGATTAAACTAAAAAGAATAGCGTCCAATCAAATCATGTTCCTGTAGTTTTTCAATTACCATTTGTTTTCATTTTTTTTAAAACAACAAACTTATCCTACTTTTAAATTACTCCATATTACACCATTGTCTGAGTTTGAACCCAGGACCTCCTTCTAAGAAGCAATGCCTCTACCAATTGGCTAGCCCCACATTGACGTTGTCATGTTAATTATAACGATATGTATAAATTGAGAGGTAATAAACACTTTTATCTTTAACATGACACTTGATCTTTTTGTTATTAGTCATTTTATCAGTTTTTATTAACAGTAAGAATCATATTCTTAACACAATATAAAATTTTAAGTTTAGTCTTGCGACAAATGTTTGCAATAATCATATGATGATATATGATTTCGATGCAAGTGGTTTGATTTTCTTTTAACGTGTTAGGATTTCGATTCAGGTTTTGAATCAAGTGTACATTTTCCAAAATCTAAAGTTGATGGTAGTTTAAAGTAGCCGTAGGACATTTACATATGTTTGGTTTTTTTACCTTATAGCATGATTAATTCACACATGTTGTAACGTTACTATAAAATCTAAAAATCCATATCTTTATTTACAAAATCTGTCTTTATTTACAATTTAACTTGAACTATCAAATATTTGAGTAAGAACAACTTTATTTTTTTTACAATATAGTAACTTAGAATATAAGTAATTTAGTAAATATTTTCTGTTTATTATATCTTTTAGGATACCAACTAGACGCACACAGTTTCGAACATATATATGGGCACAATAACATAGCTTTCTTGAGAAATTAAAAACCAACAACTCCAAAACCGCTAATTAAATGAAAACTAATATTCAGCCCCACACGTTGCGGTGAGACCGTAAAATCATACCAAGTAGAATTAATGTCACACCATTGCTAGCGACCATCAATACCAGAAAAACTCGTAAAACAAAACAATTAAAACCGAACGAAAATAGACGTAAAAACGTTAAACCATGCACATGCATTACGACGTGTTAATGTGTGTAATTAGAATAAAACGTAAAATACGTGATCGTTAAACAGAAAAAATTAATGTAAAAATATTGAACCACATATGCATTTTACAATATGTTAACTCGAAAAGTTTATACCGAAATGTAAAATGAATAATTTGTAAAGTATTTAAAGTAAATGAGATTCAAGTTGAAAGTGAAAAAGGTGTTATTGTTAAATGTAAAATATCGATGAACTTAAATAATCTCTAAACTTAAACTAAAGTTAAAAGTGTTCATGACAGCTACTTTTATAAAAAAAATTAAAAAAAAAAGTAGAAAAAAGAATCAGTCAATAATCATTAATCAAAGCTTTTTAGAAAATTTCTTCGATGCTTCGTGTTCCACTTTGAGCGCCTTCAATAATTCGAAAGCTTCCGCCATTGTTGAACCACAAAAAAGCTTCAAAAAGCAGAGCCACAAAAGCAAACTCATCGTTTTCACCAAATTCATCATCACAAAACTCAAATTCTCATCATTTCATCTCAAAATTCAAAGATTACAGTATCAAAAATCACTACAACATACAATACAACAACAAATCCAAACTCAAAAGTGTTCAACTGAACTTAAAAACTCTCACATGTTTACGATCATTGATCCGCAATACTAATCACTAACCTAATTTGTAGAACATCAATCCAAAGCGTTAATCTTCGAACCCAATTTTCTCCCAAATTGCGTTACGAACCCTACTCAGATCTCTTCCTTTCAACGTACGCCCAATTCCTTCGTGTACGGAAAACGACGCGATCTTCCTTCTCGCCAATTGCTCCGCCACAAATTCATGTGGCGGAATCCGGCGACCACCGTCGTCGCCGGAGTCAAAGTCGTCAAAATCGGAAGCTCGCCTCCGATTTGACTGAAATCCTCCTTCAGGATCTTTGACCAATCCGGTACGTTGACCGGCAACGACGCCGGAGTTCCTCCGATGACTCCTCGTTTCGTCGTTGCCGGTGACGAGTTGCTGGAGATCCGTGAACTCGGAACGGGTTTTCTTGACTCGGGTGACTCGGTGACGTTCCAGATGTCTGACTCGTCGAGCTCGAAGATAGAGTCTGTTGCCATTATAGGTTGAAACCAAAGGTATGTATGTATCTCTCTGTATGAAATTTTTGTAGTGTGTGAGTTTGCTTTTATAATAAGCTTTTTATAAATGCTTTAAAGTGGATAACGTTCCTTTCACATTTTTGTTTATTGTTTTCTTTTTTAATTCTTGCTGGTTTTGTTTATAAACAAATGTTTTTCTGTCTTAATATTACCTCAGTTTCTTTTTTACCCGTTTGCTACATACATGATTTCTTTCTTACATTTATGTCCTACCTTAAAACATTTATAATTTCATATAAAGTAAGGATATATGTAATGTTCTGTTAAAACGTTCGTTGTTAAATCACGTGAACAAACTTTTATAAAGAAAGAGAAGAACAAGGGGTAACGCCTTGACCATATTCACTGTCTCGTCCCACGACACTTCACCTCACCCACGCCTCATGGGCCGGTGTTCCAAGACTCACGCTGCTTCTACCTCATACACGCCACCATCTCACGACGAGCCCATTACACACACCCTAAGCATAAATTTATGATTTTACCTATTTATATACCACTACATTCATTTAATCGATATTTATGATTTTATGACTATATTTGTTAAATAATAATATTAGTGGTTGTTTTTTTATGATGTGGTTTTACATAAATTTAGGTGGTATTCAAAATAATAAAACAATAAATTAGTGTTAAAAAGAATTCGTACTTTTATATTTTATTAATGGGCACTATTGTATGTATATATATCTGGGACAACTCATATATTCTGGGTGGCGCGTTTGATTGATTGCTTTGAGGCATCTCCTCCATCCTTGTTTATCCAACTATTCCAACTTGCTCCACACGCGTGTCACATTGAATTACTCAAATTTATATTCCACGTTATATATATATATATATATATATATATATATATATATATATATATATATATTATATATAATATATATATATATATATATATATATATATATATATATATATATATATATATATATTATATATATATATATATATATATATATATATATATTATATATATTATATATATATATATATTATATATATATATATATATATATATATATATATATATATATAGGGGGAGGATCCAATGAAAACCTAGTTATAAATGAAAACCTTGTAAACCAAATCTTATCCATTGATTATTTAGATCAATGGTCTTTAATGAGTAGTGTTAATTTTGTAGTTATTTGTTAGTTAAATATGACAAGTATTAATAGCAAGGGGTACAATAGGTAATTCTATTTTTTATTTTTGATACATGCTTATAAAAAAGAAATCATAATAGATTTCTTATTCTCTCCCTCGTATATATTAATTTAGATCAAAATTGTTCTACCTTATTATATATTATTTATTATATATAAATTATCAAATTCTGATAATATGTGGTGTTCGAGGTTTTCAATAGCAACAACGATTTATATAGTACATATATGTACCAAAGAGAGTTTGTATATGTAACAACAAAACTATTAAAAAACTTTAAAATATATATATTTAAATATGAATGAATATCCAAGTTACAATATATAACAAATGAAGTTACGTATATCTCAAAACAACCTACGCATGCATATAGTAAAGGTACAAAATCATTAGAACAATAATCTTAAATAAACATAATAACATAGAGGTACATATATGTAACAATAGAGTTACGTATATGTAACTACAATGTTAAATATATGTCAATATAATAAAATACAAATCTTCATGTTCTTCGTGTTCGACTTGTTTATCATGTTTAGTAAATCTCCTAAAAAATTATCTCTCCTAATCTCCTAATCTTTTAAACAAAACACATAATATTAATTGGTTTTGAAAATTAAAGGATACTTAACAAATGAATAGCTGGTATGTGTACATATGTTCCGTATATATAAGCATATAGGTATATTTTTGTTCGTTCAATAGAACGACTAAAGTTTGCTTATATACTAAAGAATGTTTGGTACATATATGTAAGCATATATTGTGTACACTATATGTGTTCTAAAGAAGGTCTGATTACTAAGAAACAGAACATGGCATGGTACGTATATGTATGTTCCATACACGCAAGCTACAAAATTAATGTACACTATACGTATGATGAACAAGTGTTACGATGGAGAAGAACTAAAAAAAAATATTAAGAAGAAGAAGCAATCCAATTAAATATTCAATGTTTCTATATAAATGTAATAGTAACAGTTACGTATACGTAACACTTAATGTTGTGCTCCACATCAAAAAAAAGAATGTACGTACATATACGTAAATCACCATCATCGTTCTTCAAAGCTTCATTACGATGAACTAAAACATATAGAATAATTAAGTGCAATAGATAATGCTTTTAAAAATGTTAAAACAAAAATAATCTGTTGAACTTGTATTAATTCTAGAATGACGGAATGATGAGCACGTAATATGTGTTGTTTTTTTGGCTTTTGATCGCAAATCATAATCTAAGGACCACAAACTTTAGCTTATCTTGTAGAGTCTAAATGCACTTAAATTGTTATTCATAGAATTGAACAAGGATCAATTTAAAAAAAACTGAAACTTTATTCATGTAAATGTGAATACACACACATGTGTGTAAAAGAGAAAATCCAATATCTTATTTTGAAAAGAGAGAGAAGAGAAATCATGTTAATTAAATTCAAAGTTACCAAAAATAAGAGTGTAATTAATTACTAAATTACCCTTTAATTAAAATAAATAAACAAGAATAAGAAAATTATCTTATTGGTTGAATATGGTTTTTTTGGTTTTCATTTATAAAGATGGTTTTTATTTGATCCCTCCCCCATATATATATATATATATATATATATTTTAAACTGCAAATGTAAGACACTGTTTCGGAGGATAGGTGTTATTTTAATCGGGTCCATTTATTCATTTTCTAGCTGGAACCGCACTCCCAATCCCCTTAGGAGGAAACTCATTGCTGAAAAATACTCCTGGCTCAACTTTAAGTATTTTTTGCTCAGAGTAAGACTTAAACTCATGACCTTTCATTTATTTACATGTCATGAGTACATCACCTTAACCAATAAGGTTATAGATCATTGGTATATTCCAGGTTATATATATGGGTTTTTTATAAAAAGTTTTATGTTGAAAAAAAGCTTGATAGAAAATATTGTATTCGGATATATTATAATGTCATCGTCATGTTTTAATATAGATCCAGGTGATAAAGTCTTCTATTAATTGGTTTTATAAAGCCTTTTATATAGTTATATTGTACAATGTTTTGTATACTTAATCTATAACTAGTTATTTTCACCGCGCGTTGCCGCGGGGTGATTAAAACGATTGTCATTAGCCCTCATTTCGAGAATGCAATTGAGCTCGAATGTGAAATCATAAAAATTAAAAGAAACCCAAGATTGGATTGAAAGAGAAAAGTGACTTACATTATTAAAATAAAGTTATTACCTATGCAAGTTTGGAACTGGAGATGCGAGACGAAGCCACCATAATTGACCTTTTTTCATGATAGTGCCTTTAATGTAGCATAAAATGATCCAATCTGAGATATTTAAAAGGAGGATATATAAACTAATTTACCCTTAGATCCATAATGTTAAAATTAAAGGAAGCCATCTCAACCCCCCACTACTACAGCCTTTGAAGAAGACATCTCATGATTCTCAACTATTATATCAATTTGTTGAACAACAGTCATGTCAAAGATCATAATTTAGGACTATATGTTCCATGACACAACCTAAGTGATTTTTAGCTTTAAAAGACATGGGTCAAAAACTGGCAAAAATTATGTATAAATACCCAATCTAAAAAGATAAAAGTTACACCTTATCTAATTAACTAAAGCTAGCACCTACACATTAGAATACAAAACATGTGTACATCAGGAGCAACAAAACTTCTGATGAAACTCATACAATACCATAAAAAATATTAGCATATATAAAAAAAGATTATAGCTTTAAACTTTAGACCTGAATTCGCTTACAACTTGATATCATCATCATCATACATTATAATCCAGGAAAATAGTAAAAATTTTCAATACTTTTTATCCATTCCACACTAAAAGTTAGATAAATCAGAAGTTTACAACCTTCAAAACACAATGAATTCAAAACTCCAAATCATTGATGAAAAGAGATAGAGCTTACTTGTCGTGTAGCCAAACCATAGGGTCAGATCCCCAAATCTATGTAACATCCATAAAATATCATCTCATGTAAAGAGAAATGAAGCTCCAGAATCAACATTCAGAAAAACATTTACTGAAGGTTATTGTTTCAAGGGATGATAAGTTAAATCCATTTACTTTTAAACAGGTTGCTATTGGTTAATGTTGAAGTTGTAAAAAGAAAATGGGTCTAACGGATAAAATTAAAAACAATGAGCTAAAAGGAAACGGGTCAAATGGGCCAAAACTCGAAAGTCAATCGAAAGTTCTCCTAATGCATGCAACCTGCTAAATATTTTTAAAAAGTAGATTCTTATTGCAATAATATAATTTTTATAATGTTTATCACACATGTAATAAAAATTGGACAAAAAATGTTCCAGGCGTGGGGAGATCCATTTGGATCCATAAAAATGAATGCTTTGAACCGACACATATTGACCCTTTACTCAACCTGCTTATTTAGACACCTTTACCAATTATACAAGACAGAAACTTACGTGATAAACCAATGGCAGCTAGAATCCTCCCATTTCCTAGAGTCAAATGATTTTTGTATCTGCGATCATCAACAGCAGCAGCTACAGATGCAGAGTAAGATAATACCCAAGATAAAATCATCAAGTGGTGTTGTGTGTAAAGTAATTAACATGGTGCATAATCACCACCCCGTCTTAAATTGTTCAAGACAAGTCAATAAACTTTGAGCTAAACACTATGTTTATTCATATGGTGCAATTTTTACAATGGACAAAATAGAACATTATAATACAAACATCCTAGGTTACATATCATAAAAAAAAATTAAATCTTTCTAGATAACAATGTACACATACAAGAGTTATGCATTGAATGTGTTACCAAACCTCTGAGTACTCATTTACTCTGTGTAAAGTAATTAGCATGGTGCATAATCACCACCCCGTCTTAAATTGTTCAAGACAAGTCAATACACTTTGAGCTAAACACTATGCTTATTCATATGGTGCAATTTTTACAATGGACAAAATAGAACGTTATAATACAAACATCCTAGGTTACATATCATAAAAAAAAATTAAATCTTTCTAGATAACAATGTACACATACAAGAGACAAAATTATGCATTGAATGTGTTACCAAACCTCTGAGTACTCATTTACTCCATAATCACTACCATTATCCACTTTCATGAATGCACTTAGATAATAACTCTATATCCCCTGTCTAAAATGGTCAATGTTACCCCATTATTATAAAACATAAATGATACATTACATATGATCAATTAATGCAAAACTAATGCTTAAACACCAAAATATCAAAATCATAAATGATATCACCGCTGATTAATGCTAAAAATCATCAAAGAACCAACCTTGGAAGCTCACATTGATCAGGCTGCCACCTCCACTTCATATAATCATCATCAGATCTTCCATTAGCTTGACAATCAAAAGCTTCATCAACAAAGCGCAAGATCCAGGTGCATAAATCGGGTACCCTTCATCTCTCACCCATTTCCCAGAATACATTTACAACTCCTCCCCCAATCCACACTCTTCTTAACCAATTCATCATCAAGAACACGTCTTTCCTCCGTAATCGGGTCATCATTACCCAATTCAGGTTTATTTGATTTGTTTCAAGAATTGGGTTTTCATCTACAGGCCCAGAATCAACAACCCCACTTTCGTAAAATTACCAGTTAAAAGAACCTAATCGAGATTACCTCATGAACTCCGGCCTTCATAACCTCCCGACGGAATCGCCACCGTCCCTTTCCCCAACACCTCCGCCGATGCCCTCAGCAAATCCTCCAAATCGAAGCTGTAAACCCCACCTTCAAAGAACACCAAGTCAACCACAACCAGCACCACCACCCATCGCGGCCGCCAACCCCCATCCCGACTGTGAAGATGCATCGGTGAGGGGTGCCAATTACGGTGGTGATTTGGGTGGTGAGATTAGAGCCAGAAGGATGAGGAGGAGAAGGATACGGGGATTAGGGTTTTATTTGTGAGATACGCAGGTCGGTGGCACTGTAGCCGCCGACATAAGTCTTTAATATATATATATAATATGATGTAATTAGTACAACTAAAAATACTAAATAAAATTTTACCTTACGTTTTTTTGTCATACTCTACTCCTTTTTAAATCAATTTCACAACTTGAACTCAACTTCAATTGAGGACAACATATACTGATTTTTCTTTATGTAATGCAACAAATTAAGTTATAAAAAACAAAATAAAAATGAATAAGTGTAAATATTAATTTATTTACACATTCTCTAAACTCACTCCTAAATTTACATCAATTTCTACGACAAGACCAGAAATCCAGAACGACCAACCTTTAGAGAAGAAACACTCCGATACACATTCTCTATACATTTTTAAAGGCAAACTCTGATGATATGATGTTTTTATTCTATCTAAGATGTCAAAAGTAAAATCTTAGAAAATACAAATACAGACAACGAGTGTATTTTTGAGACCATACAACATGTTTACTCGATCAATAAACTTTGAACCAAAATCTCCTCTAAATCTGATCTCTTGACACCTTCACCAAAATCTCCTCTAATACTTGTGATGATGAGTTAATAAAAGATGTTTTTTTTTCATTGGTTAATTTAGGTTGTTGTTGTTGTCTAGACACCAGGTATACTATAGTATTATACTATACTATACTAGCTAGTGTGGTCCTTGTTCGATGGGTTTTAGGAGGACGACATGTGTACGTATGTTCATGGATCAAGACATCATGTGTGGAGCAATGTACGCTAGTTGTGGTTGTACGAAGAAGCCATGTGAGGTGGAGCCATTGGATCTAGCGCATTGTGGCTCTGACAGTTGGTGATTCTCAAAGTTTCATGTTAATCCAAAATATCATGTGGTGAGATTTTTGTTTCATATGAAAATATCGCATATTTGTAGGATATTTCCTTGGGGAAGAGGTATGCTTTTGAAATTTGGAGTTTTGTAGTTTGTAATGAGTACGGTTGAACGTTGAATTGGAATACTTTCTTTACTTGTGACTAAGTTTTTGAACAACATAATGTCCTCATCATAACAAATGGGAACTGAGTTGTTACAAAAGTATTAAAGTTTATTAGTTTAATAGAACATACTAAAGTCCTGGCTCTTAGCAATTGGCATAGGGTCCTAATATAAATACATCCAACATTATAAGGTCGATGACACTAAAAACTAAAAGAGCTCGGGGGTATGTAAGAGGGCTATATGAGGATATAGCCCTATACGACCCTATACAATACATATAGGGATATACGACGACATAATAAATTTCGACACTGACTATGATGGAAAATTCAAGGGGTTGTCAGAGGGGTTATACATCTCATATAGGGCTATACGACCTACATATATGACACATATAGTGTTATACGACCCGTATAGAAATCTGGGACTTTGATTTATAATTGGAGGTGTCCTAATAACCGGTTCCTTGATGAATTTAAGCTTTGGTAATTTGGTTTTACTAGAAGAAAAATGGCAATTTCATCATTAGTTCATTACTAAAATTGTTATTGTCCAAATGTCCATGCCATACATTGATTACTAAATCTATTATGCGTTATATAAGTTTTTTCTTAGTAATTATCATGTGAAATCAAATTAAAAGTACAAACAAAAAAATGAAGAAAGGACCTTGAATTTTTATTTCGTATTTAGCTCTTCTAAAATGATTGGGTCCTCTCGGATATGTTTAATTCATCTTGATTACAATTCTAACTTGACATACCAACAAATTTTGACAAACAAGTTGTACGTTTCATCTTTTACGCTATAAAATGTTTGAATGAGTTTATCAATTTCGAGCTTCAACCCATCGACATACTTAACTAGTAAACCCATCAATATATTTAGAATCTATATATTTGATTTAGATGTAACACAACTTACAACTTGTGTTATGTTCTATTTATTCCTTCATAGAGTTGTCTTTTTTAACGACTTGGTTTTTACTATAAAAATAATTTTTATATAAAATGTATTAAAAGCAACAATTAGATCGACGAGATCTTATAAGCATAATTAGTAGTTTTTAATTTTTTATATCATCCTTATCTAGAATTAATTATTTAAAAATATAATATTCTTCATTAAAAATGCACACTAGCCCTTATTATATCATACAAGTTGATAATACAAGATACCAACTAACACCAACAATCACTATCTTTAATCTATGATCTCATGTGAAATCATTGTGGGTACATTAAAGTATTTATATGTTAGCTTTAACAAATATCAGCTGGCTTTTTAATTGATATATTAAAGATGCATTTATATATATTAAGTTTTAAAAACCTTTTTTTTTAATTTATGATGCTTGCTTTGTATGCAATACGAAATTGACTTTTACACCACGTGATAAATGATAATGGACTTCGTATAAACAAAACTTTATTCGGCATGAATACACCACCATCAAAAATTCAAGTAATAACATGCTAGCTAGTATAAGACTTCATAAAGACACAACCTTTGATGTAAATGCGTGCAAGAATTCAACCCACCCAAACAAAGCAAACGGAAACTTTTTTTTGGTTAGTTTTTTCAAGCTGTTAATTTTCAAGATATGAGTAAATAAAAGCATAAATCTCATCGGAAAAAAATTCTAACGATCAATGGTCGTTTCATCTAAACTTATAAAACTGAAAGGTGAGACATTAAAAGGCAGAGAAACAAAGAAAACGTCTGCATCATTTGTTTAATTTCAAGTGAAATTAGAATTTGAACCGATGATGCTTCTATCAAATTCCTAAACTAAAGTTCTAAGTTTGTCTTACCTTTTAAAACCCTAAATCGATAAAAGCAAATATAATACATTTGAAGGAGAAAAGAAGAAAGAGTACGATGAAAGAGAATGACAAGGGCATCATCGGTGAAGGCCATGGAGATTGAAGCCTATTTCAAGCAAAATCGAGCGCATAGTGAAGGCAATATGTAGCGGAGAGTCATAGCCAGACGTCGACTAAAAATCTTTCGTGATTAATCCGCTTAGAGGCCTACCCACGATTGATTTAATAGCGTGGACATCGCATGACCCTCCCTTCGACATTAAACGTAAAGGTCTGATGATTAGGGATGACAATTATACTCGTACCCGATGGAGAACCCGAAACCCGAGACAAATGGGATGGGTATGGGATCGGGTAAACGGGTATGGGCTCGGGTATGGGTAAAAGAAAAAAAATCACGGGTATGGGACGGGTATGGGATTACCTGAAACACCTGTTTACCTGACCCGATTACCCGATAACACATACCCGATTACCGTTTATATACCCGAGATAATTTAATTTTATTCGTTTATTTTAATTGTATCATAGTTGTTTAATTGGTTTTACTCAAAAGAAACCGAAGCTTATTGTCAGACAATTAAGTATGATTATGATGAAGGTGACGAGGTATGTATACATTCCATGGATTGAATTAGTTTATTGTATGTGTTATTTTGGTTATGACTTTTTCGTTTGATACTGTATTTTTTATTTTTTTCTTGATTACAGCAAATGAAGGAATAAGAAGTTAAAGGGTTGAAAAGGATGCATCTTTTGAGCAGAATGTTTGATGGCTTTAAGCATAGAATTTTTGAGTTGGGTTTTATGCATTGATTTTTGATTTGCAAACAAATGATTCTAAGTATTTTGTGTCTTTTGTACACATTGATATTATGCCGGTGCTTGTTTGCGTTTTTACAAACCGATCGTATTATGATGCAATGTTAATTTGAAGTGCCGTTCTATTTTGATATTATGATGTAATTTAAAAAGATACCCAACGGGTATACCCAATGGGTAAGTTTTATATCATTTACGAGTGTACCCGATTACCCGCGGGTATGCCCGATTCCCGACGGGTAAATACCCAATGGGTTGCAATGTTCTCAGAACCGGATCGGACGTCGAACCGGACGGCTTACTGGTTTGGTGGTCGGACCGGTCGGACCGGTCGGACCGGATGGACCGGATTTAACTATATTTTAATTATATTTATATATGTAATTAAATATAAGTAATTTATATATGATTTATACATATATTTTATAGTTATATATAAAACTTAACTATATTTGTATATACAAAGTACTAATTTATGGTTTAACACCCCGTTTTTACCCACTAAAATAAAAAAAATATATTCAAAATCCGGTCGGAACCGAACCGGTTCGCCGGTCCAACCGCCGACTCGGTTCGAACCGGCCGGTTCAATGCTCCAAAAACGAACCACTATTGACCGGACCGGACAGGCCACCGAATCCCGGTCCGACCGGTCGGACCGGCCGGTCCGATCCGGTCCTAACAACATTGATGGGTTGTCACACCCCAACCTTGACGGCGGAATCGTCGAAGTGTGAGAGTTACGATTGTTCACAGCCACATAACGCTATTGCCTGAAACATGTTAAAAATAAAAGGTCAACATAAAATGTTGGTGAGCATTCTATAGTTTCGTATACATAAGTATATAAAAGATGGCAATTCATGTTGTAAGTTAGAGAACAAAGTAACTAGAGATGTAAGACAGAATGCACAATCAAACCTTGACAAAGTTTTACAAGTCTCAAACGTTTACAAGTATATACGATTAGCTAAGTGTACATGTATTGCAGCTCCTTGAAGTTGATCGAAGAGATCGTCGATACAAGGAAGAGGATACCAGTTCTTGATGGTCAACTTGTTGAGCTCCCGGTAATCAATACACATGCGGAATGACCCATCTTTCTTCTTCACAAATAAGACAGGTGCACCCCAAGGAGAAGAACTAGGGCGGATAAACCCATTCTCGGATAATTCCTGTAGTTGGCTAGAGAGTTCTTGCATTTCAGATGGTGCGAGTCGATAAGGTGATTTAGCCGCGGGGCTTGCTCCCGGAATCAAGTCGATTTTGAATTCTACTTCACGTACGGGAGGTAACCCGCTGAGATCATCGGGAAAGACCTCAGGGAATTCTCGTACAATTGGAACGTCTTTGAGTTCCTTCCCTTTGGCTTTGGTGTTGACTACATAGGCCAAGAATGCCGGATAATTCTTACTTAGGCATTTCCGAGCCTTAGTGCATGACATAAGCTTGAGTCCTTTGGAAGACCGTTCACCGAACACCTTCAACGTGTCCCCGGAGGGTAAGGGCATGTGAATGCACTTCTCGAAGCAAATGATCTCGGCATGGTTCTTAGATAACCAATCCATGCCAATAATGACGTCGAAACTCCCGAGCTTCATAGGAATGAGGTCGATAAGGAATTTATGGTCGTCGAGACACAATAGACAATTGCGGATGACCACGTCGACGGTGATCGGTTCCCTATCGGCAACTTCAACGGTGAGAGGTCTCTCTAAATTTGAGCGAGATTTAGAAAGTGTCGGCTCGAACTCTAAGGAAACGAAACTTCTATCGGCGCCCGAATCAAATAATATGTATGCATAGGTGTCATTAATAAGAAAATACCCGTATAGGTTTTAAAAGGCACCTAAGGACATAAGCAAGGAATTTTAAGAGAAATTATGGAGATAGGGTTGAAATTTTACGTACCGTTCACCACCTCGTTGTTCGTTTGAGCTTGGTTCGCGTTGATGTTGAAGGCACGTCCACGAGCTTGCGGAACATTGCCCACAAGACGAGGGCATTGGGGACGGTAGTGACTGGTTCTCCACAATTGTAGCAGACCCGATTTGGTTCCGTCACTGCGTTTCCCATTGCTCGGCGGCACGTTGCCACGAGGTGCCCGTACTTGCCACATAGTGTGCAGATGCGACACGAAAGGTTGCCCGGATGATGGTACTTACATGTGTTGCACATAGGTAGAGAACCTGCATAAGCCCTTGCCACAGGCACTTGTGCTGCCGGTGCAGCCCCGGGAACACACTGTCTCTGGGGTGGCTTAGGGGCGGCCACGGCGTAGTTCCGTGCCGGTACAAACTTCCTCTTCTTGTTATCGAACTTAACCTCCTTGACTTCCTCGGGGGCTGTCTTCTCGGTTTTCTTGGCACCCTTTGCAGACATAGTGCCCGCTCGGATGTGGTTCTCCGTCAGCTGTGCAGTGATGGTGATAGCTTCTTCCAGAGTTGCGGGTCGGCTACCCACAACGGCATCCTGAATCTGAGGCGGCACACCCTTAATAAATTTTTCCACATTACGGGAAACAGTATCCACCATGTGTGGCAGCAGTATGCTCAGCTCGTGATGACGGGTAGAATACGCTAGATGGTTCCCGCCATCTTGTTTCAGGTTCCAGAATTCCTCCTCCATTTTCTGGATTTCGCTTCTCGGACAAAACTTGGCTATGGCTATGTTTTTGAATTCCTCCCAAGTTAAGGCCAAGATCGCGTCGGGGACTCGGTTTCTCTTTTCACTGTTCCACCATGTTAAGGCCCTTTGCTGCAGCATATTGGTGGCATACCTCACCTTGAGTGCTTCGGGGCACTCACAGTTGACGAAAGTGTTCTCCATCCCTTCAAACCATTCTAAGAGACCGATAGCACCTTCCTTGCCACTATAACTGGGAGGCTTGCATGAACTAAAGTGCTTGAAGATGCAAGACTGGTTGTTACGCCGTTGGTTTGCACTACTTTCCCCTTGGCCATTGCTATTGTTCGTGACGTTTGCGATCATAGTGCTGCTGAGTTCAACCACCATGGTCGGGATGACCGCAGCCATTTGCCGGGCAATCATGGCGGCAAGCTTGCGGCCGGATCTTCCTCGGTTTCCGTGGTAACGAGACATGCTGGAAAAATACAAATTGGGTTAGGATCGGTTAAAAGGATAATAAGGATGGGCAATTAAGGTAAGAATCATGAATTATACAGAATGATTCCATTTGGTGACGCATCACCATTTGGAAACGTTGACACGTCAAGATGAATTGACCCATTCGCCTCAGAAACTTGTGTATGTTGGTCATAGTTTATCACTCATCCCGGAAATCCCCAAGTAAGCATGACTGGTCCCGTAGGATTTATGCGAAATGCTTACCTTAGCCCGAGGGCCTTTTGCCAGGAAAACCAGAATACAGATGTCTATGTACCACACTAGTTCTTTGGTTCATGAAATCAAAAATCTTGATGGGATAATTACAAGATTAGACATAAAGTCTAAGGAATTCCTATCAATAGATTCTACTCGGAGACGAGAATAAGTTTAAAAAGTAGTAACTGTCGGGGAGAATCAATGTTTAAGATAAGTCTAGGGGAGACGGGTAACAATATGTAATCATGTAGAAAGGCACCTATGCTAAGGCATCACATTGCACATAATAAGGCATAGCGTTAGGCAGCATGCAAACAATAAGTATGTATTCATAAGAATACTATTCTATAAGGATCATGCATAAACTATAGTCTAGGTCACCATTTCTAATAACCTAAATCCCTATAGTTATGGGCTCTGATACCAATCTGTCACACCCCAACCTTGACGGCGGAAACGTCGAGGTGTGAGGGTTAAGATTGTTCACAGCCACATAACGCTATGTTAAAATGTAAAATGCCATTAATCAATTGTTTCAAACACCACATACATCAAAGTCTCAAAATAAATCAAACGAAAACAAGAATCCAATTGTCTTTATTAATCCTAGGTCCATGTTCTAGGTTTAAGCATTTCTTCAATCATCGCTAAGCTTGCACATTACCTGAAACATGTTGAAAATAAAGTCAACTAACGAGTTGGTGAGTTCTCATGGTTTTATATATAATAAGTATACAAAAACGTGACAATTCTAGTCAATGGTCACCAGATAGTAAGTATATAGAACATGCATAGTTACAATCAAGCCTCGACTGAATAATATGAATAAGCATGATTAGCTAAGTGTATTTGGTTCCCTAGTGCACAAGCATACGGCTCCTAGGAGCCGGCAATTCCTTGGCTTTAGCACCAAATAGGCTTGTCAGGCCCAAAGATCTAAGACTTCGCTAGGCTAGCAATAGTTAATGATTGCACACGTATGTCACATCTCATATAATACTTAACATATTCAAACAACCACGACTATGTAAAGAATTGCACGTGTGTAATAAGTATCAAAGCGTGTATGTGTAAGTTTGTATAAGCAACATGTTTCACCCCGAAAGATGTGAAATAATCGTAAAGCGGGGCATAAGAACTCACATGTTTGAATAATAGAAGACTCGTAGATGAAATAAGAGTAATCACGAATAAGATTTCCAACACACGTCACAAGGCACCTAAATGAAATAAAGTAGCGCGTTATAATTTATTTGATGATTAATTATGTTTTTAGGGTTGTAGGTATAATAGGATTTAATAATTATTCGTATTTATTACATGTTAATAATACGATCGAGTTAATGGAACGAATGGGTTTTTATACTTTGAAATAATTAATTATTTGCGCGTGTGAGAAAGAATAAGTAAAACTTGATTTAGTTGTACGTTTAATCGATTTATAATATTGTATATAATAATTATAATAAGTGATTTAGCTATTATAAAGAACTATATAAAAATATATATATATATATAGGTATAAGTAACTAAACAATTTAATTGTTTGAATATATATATAAATATATATACTAAACAATTATAATATTGTATATAATAATCATAATAAGTGAAAAAGAACTATATATAAATATATATAGGTATAAGTAACTAAACAATTTAATTGTTTGAATATATATATAAATATGTATACTAAACAATTATAATATTGCATATAATAATCATAATAAGTGATTTAGCTATTAAAAGAACTATAAATATATATATATATATATATATATATATATAGGTATAAGTAACTAAACAATTTAATTATTTATATATATATATACATATACAAGTATTATATTCATACATTTCTTTTGTATTTTTTTGAAATAAAACAATGTATTTATAAATACAAAAGTATTTTATAAAATTAATTTAGACACAAATTGATTAAACAAAAGTAAAAAAAAATTAATCTGCATTTTATAAAATTAATTTTAGAAATTTTCAGAATTTAAAAAGGTTAAATAAATAAAAAGAAATGAAGAAAAGAAAGAAAATTTGAAAAGAAAAAGAAAAAGGGAAAAGGGGGGCTGCCCGGGGTCGAACCCGGGACTCCCCTGAAACATGGGACGCGGAGACCAGTGAACCAGGGCCAAGGCCTTGGTTTCACTTTGGTTTGTTTTGATTTTAAGCATAGCCTCCCCGGTTTCCCCCAATCGATGAACCCTAGTTTCGTTCAAACCCAAAATCAACCCTCGATTCGGTGTTAAACACCTAAATCATCATAGGGTTTTTGATCCTTGAACGAAACCGAGTAGGATGCAGGTCTTAATTACCTGATTGATGTGGTATTGAAGGGGTTTCGAGTTCGATTAAGGTTCGGGTGTTCTTGAATTGGGGCTTTTTTGATCGAGAGGGTTTATGGTGAAATTGAGTATTCAGAGAGGTTAGTAACTTCAAAATGAGTCGAACGCCCCTAATTTGTAGACTTGATTTCATGGTTTCGGGCATAACCCGTTTGATTTTGAAACCGCGTTCGTGTTTACCAATTTTAGGAGATTCGAGCTGTAATTTTGCAATTTTAATTGATTGATTGATTGTTTAAGCCACGTATTAAGTTTAGGAGTGATTAATTTGATTGATTTCGTGTATTTGGACGGGATTTGATTCGGAGTTCATCATGGTTTCGATTTGGAAGGATGAATGAGCGGGAAAATCAAATTAAATCGGGGTTCGGGTTCGAAACCCATAGTCGAAGGGGTTGGGCGGTTTAATTGGGTCAAGGGGCGCTTAAAATGGTGGATTGGAGCCTCACCGGAGCTCGGCCGGAGCTCCAGCCATGGCCGCCGGATAAGCGGGGTAAATGGGGTGGGTTTGGGCAATTTACACAAATGGCCCCTCTACTTTTAAACTCCTTTATTTTATGTAATAAATCCTTATTTAAAGTTTTTAAAATGGCAAAACAACCCCCTGCACTTTAATTCTAGGTTATTATTATTATTATTATTATTATTATTATTATTAATATTAATATATTATTATTACCATTAACATTGTGATTATTGTTATTATTATTATTATTATTATTACTTTCATTATTATTATTATTATTATTATTATTATTATTATTATTGTCTATTATTATTATTGTTAGTATTAATATATATATAAAAAAATATTTACTAAGAATGCTATAAAATGGCATAAATAAAATGAACAAAAATACAGGATGTTACACGTTGTTAATTCGATTTTAAAAATCCATAGTGGCTGATTTTGTGGGTTGCTGGCCGACAATGGAGGAGGAAAAAAACCGGGAAAGAAAGGGGTCGAATGGGTGGTGGGGTTGGTTGTGATTTTTAAAAAGAATTACATATTGGCCCCTGTAGTTTGTGGTGTTTTCAACTTGAGAATCAAGGTTTTGTTTTAGTTTTAAATAAATTACAATCCAACCCTTGATGTTTGAAAGGTTATCATTTCATGTGAAAAGGTTATTAATTATAGTTTTAAATCTTATATTTTTTATTATTATTATTATTATTATTTATTATTATTATTATTATTAAGATTATTATTATCATTAACATTATTATTATTGCTATTATTATTATTATCGCGTCGTAAAATACGAGATGTTACAGTCTCCCCTACTTTAGGAAATTTCGTCCCGAAATTTGTTTACGAGAAGGCTGAGACGAAAAGATGAGAACGCTTGGATTTCATTTGGTCCTCACGTTCCCAGGTGAATCAGAATACGAGCATGAAGCCACAGATAGATCATAGTGATTCTCTTTTTCTTTCTTGATGCAGTTTGTGTTTTCATTTTCTGAGATACACTTTGAGGAACTTTCGGGTTTTGATAAGGTATCAAAAGAAGAAAATTCATCATCGATTAAGCTGACCGCTTTAGTGTTTACTTTATGTACAATGGCGGAGCCATTAGAGGTAAAAAGAGAGCCTAAAGTGTGTGGCTCCTAGTTAACGTTATAAGCTTTTACGTTGATTAAGAATAAACGTTAATACAAGATGTTACCATCTCCCCTACTTTAAAGAATTTCGTTTCGAAATTAAGAATGAACCTAAACGTACAAGAGGGTTTAAATGGAGGATAAGTGTACGAACGGACAGTGATAAACGTTTGATTACAGATGCTTCACTTTATGGAATCCTTCAAGTCTCATAATATATGCAAACTTGACTCTTCCAGTGAAATACGAGACGTTTTGAGAGGTGTTATGGCAATTTACTTATCCCAATGTTTCTTCTTTGAATAAAAGACCAACAATGATAAGAAAGGTTAACCGTCGGAATTTAAAAATCCCAAACGTCACCATATGAAACGATCTTAACGCATATCTTGTAAATATGTATTTCTCCTTTGACTAGCCATCGGTCTAGGAATAATATGATATGCGAAGATTTTGGAACGAGTTTACGATGATGGTTAAGAATATTATTAAAAACAAAAATGAATCAACCATTCAAAATAACGATCGATGTTTTAACGTCATACCACGGTATACGAATATTTGAAACAGATACAGGTCAATTTCTCGACGTTGTGAGATAATGGGTCGAATTGAATTTTTAGCCAATCGGTCTATAATGCACCAATTATCATCATGACATTTAAAATAAGAGGCACTTAGTGGGTGAAAAGTTAAACAGGAGATTTACGAAAACACAGAGGTTAGGTTTTGTCATATGTGAAGGTAAGACGCTTGGACACATGCCAAGTTATGTCTTTTCTTTTATGCCAAACCCATGACTACAGATTATGAAGGTTTATGAACCATTATATCCACGTCGCAATGAGGATAATAACGAGTCTTGTTGATCGAAATCAAGATAGAGTTTTAAGGATTTCCAAGGTTACGGATTCAAAATCGATTCAAGAAGTGATACAAACAATAAGAAAGGTATTTGTAACCATGGTTTGCAAGGTAACAAATTTCCAAATGCAGATTTGCATACGTAATTCATCAAAATTAAAGTTGATAAGTAAGGAATAAATGGTTTGATATAGCTAGATCGAGTCAAAACATGAAGATAGAGGGAAAGAAATCGATTTAAGAATTTAAATGCTCTAAACTGGGAATCAAAATTAACCTAAAACGATCGGGTCTCCTTTCAAGTTCAGAGATCATGCTTTGGCTTGATAGGTCGAATCACCAACATTGATTCACCCTTCAAGTTACTACACGCTTCTCGTCACTTGATTACAACCATGATAAGTTGAAGATCAAGAAATGAGAATAGTCACCAAGGTGTGGTTTTCACTCCTAACTTGATGGTGCATTCCCAAGGTATGACCACTAACTTACCAATCAAAAAGTTCGATCCCAACTCATTGTTAAGGATCCATAGAAATAAGATGAGGTAACTCACCATTAAGGTAAGGGAAATCACTCCTATCTTAACGGTGAAGTTTTACAAAAAAAATAAAATATTACAAGATGAACTTCTTCATCAAAATCCAGAATTCACTCCTACTTTGATGAGATCGTGTCATTTGAGAAAATACAATCCATAAGAATGAAATTATCATCAAGGTATTGAATTCATGCCTATCTTGATGATTGAATTTCATAATAACAAGAAACAATCGAAGATTGACATTTGTCACCAAAGTACGGGTTTCAATCCTATTTTGGTGAGATCATGTCATTTGTGAAGTACAAGTTACAATGAGAATAATTGAAGTCAATCCTCAGGATGAGGAAATTGCCTTTATTCAGAGGATGAAATTTCATAAAACATACAATTGGAAACCATTTATCGAAACGAATAGAGAACCATCAAAGTAAGGGAATCACCCCTGTTTTGATGAGATAGAATCGTTTAGGAGGTACACGTGTTCTTAGTCATAGATTGACTTACAAACCCATGTATCTCCCATGGTGCAGACGGTTCAAGGTTCGACTTAACAACGAAAGGAAAATAATATCACTTAGAAATTTAGAAAATTTCAAATTACATCAATGTAACCAAAAGGAAAATCATACTTATAAAATTATAGGTCACAGTTCGAGGTAACAGGATTTGTTATGATGGTGTTCAAATCTTGGATAATTTAAATCGGGAAGACGAAATCAAGGATAAAATGATTCGACATCACAATGAGATGTGAACATTCGATTCACAATCGAAGGGAATACATGGACTTCTCTAGATATGAGGTCAGCAATAACTTATTTGAAGACACGCGTACTTTTAAGTGATCAATTATCACAAGGGTTTCGAGTCAAGTAACGGATTCAATGATCGAATCAGATCACCATTTACACTTTGCCTAGACAAAGTATCCCGAGATGTAGGAATTTCATCTACAGCATTGCATGTTCTTAGTTATGGGTCACCTCCTTAAAAGGATTTAAGAACCATAAGTAACGGTTTAAAGTTTTAAAGACCATACGGTTTAGATTCCCACTATCTTTGGGTATATTAAGATCCATGTTTACGTTGGTCAAGGTATAGAAATAGTTACATGAAACGCTGGGTTCAATACCGTTACACGTTACACGTTGAGCGTTTAAACGTAAGAGTTGAAATGTAGGATGAACTTAATATTAACAGGAACGTTATTTAGGTTAAGAATGAAAAGATATTAAAACTTTGATGATAAACCAGTTCAAGGATTCAAGGATTTTTAAGATACAAAAAGGATAGTTCTATTTGGTAACGTATTACCATTTGGAATCGTTGACACGTCAAGGTAATTTGACCCATTTGCCTTAGAGACTTGTGTATTGACCATAGTTTATCACTCATCCCAGAAATCCCCAGGTAAGCATAACTGGTCTCGCAATGAGATTTATACGATATGCTTGCCTTAGCCCGAAGGCCTTTTGCAAGGAAATCCAGAATACAGGTGTCTATGTGTCACACAAATTTCTTTGGTTCATAGAATCAAAACCTTTATGAGGATTTTCGTGGGAACGTTGTTTATTATCCAATCATCAACTTATCATCATCTTATTTATCTCATGTGAGTATTCCTATACCCCTTTTTCTTATTTTCACACTTTGGGGTGAAACATGTTAACTTATATCATTGCACTTGTAAACTTATTTGAGACTTGTAAACTTATGGCAATTTACTTGTGAGTTGTGGTTAGTTGAACTTTTATGGTTACCATGTTATGGCATTATATGTACAATCATTAACTATTGCTAGCCCAGCGAAGTCATAGATCTATGGGTAAGACAAGCCTGCTTGGTTGATCCAAGTACACTTAGCTGATCGTATATACTTTTAACGTTAATAGAATATTAACGTCGTTTGATACTTGTAAAACATTGTCGAGGTTTGATTGTTGCATTGTTCATAACATCCCTAATCACTTTATTCACTAACTTATAGCTTGAATTGCCATCTTTTATATATACTTATGTATTGAAAACTATGGAATGCTCACCAACATTTTATGTTGACATTTTATTTTTAACATGTTTCAGGTTACTCTTTGAAGCTTATCACATTTAGGATTGGACTTAGAGAAATAAAGGAATGATCTGGATACTTTTATACTTGTATTCTGGATGTATCTTTGTTTGAACATTTACTTGTATTGTTACAATTGAATCTTGATTAATATATTTGGAACTAATAATAGCGTTATGTGGCTGTGAACAATCGTAACTCTCACACCTCGACGTTATCCTTGAATCCTTGAACTGGTTTATCACTCATCCCAGAAATCCCCAGGTAAGCATAACTGGTCTTGTAATGAGATTTATACGATATGCTTGCCTTAGCCCGAAGGCCTTTTGCCAGGAAATCCAGAATACAGGTGTCTATGTGTCACATAAATTTCTTTGGTTCATAGAATCAAAACATTGATGAGATTTTCATAGATTAGTCATTATTTGTCGGGGAGCGTCAAAGAATCAAAGATAAGTTTAGGGAGACAAGTAACTAAGTTTAAGCATACATAAGGCTATCCTATGCTAAGGCATCAAGTTGCACGTAAGAAGGCATAGCATTATGTAGCATGCAAACATATACGTATCTACAAGAATATAAATGTTATCCTATAAGGTTCATGCATAAGCTATAGTCTAGGTCACCATTTCTAATAACCTAAATCCCTATAGTTATGGGCTCTAATACCAATCTGTCACACCCCAACCTTGACGGCGAAATCGTCGAAGTGTGAGAGTTATGATTGTTCACAGCCACATAACGCTATTGCCTGAAACATATTAAAAATAAAAGGTCAACATAAAAATGTTGATGAGCATTCTATAGTTTCGTATTCTATAGTTTCGTATACATAAGTATATAAAAGATGGCAACTCATGTTGTAAGTTAGAGAACAAAGTAACTAGGGATATAAGACAGAATGCACAATCAAACCTTGACAAAGTTTTACAAGTCTCAAACGTTTACAAGTATATACGATTAGCTAAGTGTACTTGGATCAACCAAGCAGGCTTGTCAGGCCCGTAGATCTATGACGTCGCCAGGCTAGCAATAGTTAATGATTGTACATGTATTCGACATTACATGGTAGCTACAAGATTCAACTAATCACAACACACAAGTAAATTGCCATAAGTTTACAAGTATCAAACGTGTTTACAAGTGTAACGTTTATAAGGTAACATGTTTCACCCAAAAGTGTGTGAAATAATAAAATGGGTATAGAAATACTCACAGGATTAAATACGTGTGTATTGGATGATTAATAAGAAATAATGACAAGCGTCGTTCCAAAGTAAACCATCACAAGGCACCTAGTTATACATATATTTTTACAAGATTAAAGTTTAATTATATAAGTTTAACGAATCAACGAGTACTAGGGTTCAACTTGGTGTTTAGGGCTTTACAAATTTTCTAACAAATTAGAATTATGTTCATTAACGTCCAAGATATTTGTTATATTTTATATAAAGTTATGTATATAAAATATAGCATTTTATAATACCTAATATATATATATATATAAAAGTTGAAATAAAGTTTTATAACTAAATAAACTAAATATAATTTATATTCATTTGTAAACTTTGTTGTTTTTAATAAGATATCCCAAATAAAACCTTTATTCCATAAAATTATCTAATTATTTAAGAAAACAATTTTACAGAAATGTATTAAATGACCTTAAAATGATAAAGATTACAAAACTTCTTTTTTATAATTTTTAGAAAATTTTCTATAATTTTTTGTAGGCCAAAAAGCCTTTAAAAAATATGTGAGGTTGCCCGGGTTCGAACCCGGGACCTCGGGTAAGGAATGCAAGCGCAGGACCAGTGAACCAAGGCTCTCAGCCACAGTTATCATTGGTTTTTAAATCCTTTTAAACATAATCCGAAAGCATCCCCCAACCTCAAGAACCCTAAATCCGATTAGATCCAAATCGAACCCCAATTCGACAACAATTACAGAAACGATCATGGGGCTTTGATCCCCCATGTATTTTTGAGCAGATACATGTATTCAATTACCATTATGAGTTTGAATTGAGAAAGAACTCCACGATGAACAGACACGGCAGAGTGGGACACGGTTCGAGGTGCAAACGATCACAAAACTCAAATTAAATTTACAGGAAGCTTCGAATGATGATAGGGATTAAAAGCCCCTTATCAACTTTGATTAAAATCGGTCGGAGATGGGGATTAAATGGTGTTGCAGGTCTGCGGTTGAAGGTGATTCGAATGGGTTGGTTTTTGATTGTTTTCAATGAAATTGAATCCAATGACAGATTATAAACGATCCTAAGTTCATTAATGTGTTGTTAATTCGATTTTAAAAATCCATAGTGGCTGATTTTGTGGGTTGCTGGCCGACAATGGAGGAGGAAAAAACCGGGAAAGAAAGGGGTCGAATGGGTGGTGGGGTTGGCTGTGATTTTTAAAAAGAATTACATATTTGGCCCCTGTAGTTTGTGGTGTTTTCAACTTGAGAATCAAGGTTTTGTTTTAGTTTTAAAATATTACAATCCAACCCTTGATGTTTGAAAGGTTATCATTTCATGTGAAAAGGTTATTAATTATAGGTTTAAATCTTATATTATTATTATTATTATTATTAAGATTATTATTATCATTAACATTATTATTATTATTGTTATTATTATTATTATCACGTCGTAAAATACGAGATGTTACATGGGTTTTGGGGCGGATATGAGACACTCTTTTTGTAATCGGGTATGGGATTGGGATCACTCATACCGGACCCATACCCGCCCCGTTGCCATGTTTGGTACCACTAACTATTTGTTCTACATGTTTGGTACCACTAACTATTTGTTCTAGAAGAAAATTCTTAACTTTAGGGGGGGGGGGGGGGGAGCGTCTACATGTTTGGCACCACTAACTATTTGTTCTACAAGAAAATTCTTAACTTTAAAACGGTTATATTTTTAATCTGAATCATATATAACGACTGATATTCATTCTACCAGCGGTTAAACTATTTGCTGATATATTTTTATAAATCATATATTTGATTTTAGTGATTTAATTTAACTCCTATTTTTCAAAATTATATGTTTAATATTTCTAAAAAATTACAATTTGTAAATAACAGTTACTTACTCTTGTGTTTCGAACAAAAATTATGTGATATCGTCATTACTTTGTTTAAAAGCTTGTAAAAGACTGTTTACAAATGGTAAACACTCAGGTTTACTATGTAAACACTAGTTTATATTTGGGGATGCAGTCTCGATTAGAATACGAATAGGTGAACCCGATAAGAAAGCAGTTTTGTATATTTACTGTTAAAAAAACACTAGTTTACATAACGTTAGTAGTGCTATTTTTAATCATGATATATATTATAAAACTAAAATCAAAATAAACATGTGAGTAACAATCTTTACGATTTATCGTACCGGTCGGCACCCTCAAGAAATCGTTTTCTGTATCTTTTTATTTTTGGAATTGATTTGTAAATCAATTTTATTTGATACCGAGTGAGAAACTATATATATACATACGCATCAAAGGTTCATGTTATTCAGATAGTTTCTAGAGGAAGACGACGACCATGAAGGATTCAACAAATCAACTTCAATAGTTTTCATTTCAATGGCTGATCTTCATCCCTAGGGTTTTATCAGGTTCTTCCTCTCTCATCTTCGTAATTTCAATTCCAACATTGTGTAACAGCATCGAATAATGAGTTTCGATTTTGATTGATTTCAGCTTCTTCAAGGTCGTCTTCTTGTTTCATCTACATTTGGGAATATTATTTTGCAAGCCAATCGATTACGGTAGCCGATTTAATCCTATGGTTCTTTTCACTGCTGTTAATACTTCTTTGTGTTTGTTTGATTTGTCTGTATGGAAGCAGACGAAGATCATCACAGAAAAAAGCTATGAATCTTAAGCAGATGGTTAGGATACTGAGACCTCTTCTCTCTATTTTTTTGGTATCTTCTGTCAAGCATTTTGTCGAACACCTAGTGTGCACTCTGTGAACTATAAATACACTTTTAAGAGAATGGGGGGTGTTTTGTTTGGGACTGATGTTTAAAAGAACTTATTTCCTTAATGATTTAATCTTATAACCAGATGACAACTTTTGAGTGTCTTGATGATGGAAACATAATAATAGATATTATTACAATGAAAATTGTTCTTGGATTTTGCCAAAATACAAACCATTAATCTCGTGACAATGAAAACAAAAATGACACTGCATTTTGCAGCAGTGAGATATTTGAGATGACC
This sequence comes from Flaveria linearis, assembly GCA_024085815.1. Lineage (NCBI taxonomy): Eukaryota > Viridiplantae > Streptophyta > Magnoliopsida > Asterales > Asteraceae > Flaveria > Flaveria linearis. The sequence goes on from CM044011.1 coordinate 4,251,265, forward strand.
CCCCCCCCCTCTGTTTTAAATTGGATGCTTTATATCTTTTTCTTAACTAGCTGATGGGTTTATACACTTGGGGAAAGTGTAGTCCCAATTGGTGATTTTCGTTCCCTCATTTATGCAGACTGCGTTGGGTAGAATCATGCATTACATTTAACAGGTACAGTTTTGATTTTAAACGCATGCTGCAACTCAAGTGTTACAGACTGAGGTAGAATCACTAGTTTTATAAGGTTCTTCCTATCTTATCTTCAGGATTTGAATTTAAAAATTGTGTAATGGCATCGAACAATGACTTTTGATTTTGATTGGTTTTCATTTTTTTTTTAAATTCATCTCCCTGTTTCATCTACATTTGGGAATATCGCTTTGCATGCCCATCGATTACTATTGAAATCCAGTGGATTCCAGGTTCTTTTAGCTACCTTCAATAGTTATTTATGTTTGTTTGATCTGTTTGTAGCGGAAGCAGACAAAGATTATTGCTGAAAAAGAGATGAATCTTAAGAAGATGGTCATGACAGGTTCTTGTAGCATTTTTGGTGAACACCTCCTGTGCACTCTCTAAAGAGTAAACAGAGGGTGTTTGGAATTGATGATTTAAAAAATTTATTTCCTTAATGATTTACTTCTAAAACTATATAACAACTTCTGAGTGCCTTGATGAAGAAAACATGATAACATATCTTTACAATGACGCTATGTTTTGTTGTAACGAGCTATTTTAGATGAAAATTGTCAGTGTCGTGTGATCCATCATTTGTTCAAAAGCTCCCGTATATGCAAACTTGTGTTCCGTTTTTATTCTGTATTCCCGCAATAACTATGGCTTCTTTAAATCAAAAGGTCGATTCGTTTTGTTCTAAAAGTCAATAACTCAGTTTGTTACTAATTTCAACTGTTTTGCCTGGAGAAGTAAAATTTTGTGCATGTACATCATTAGTATTATAGAGGACAAACTTTTACTAGATTTTTACTTTAACCATTTTTATCATTCACTCATGATCTTGTAAAAATAACACTTACTATAGTCATGCCTCAGTTGCTTGTTAATTTTCTCTAGGCAGGTGAATCTTGATCTTCCATCCATCTTAATCGTAAGGTTAGTTCATAGTCTGTACATGTTCTTTAGTACGTTTCTGTAAGGATTTATTTGTAAAACCAGATAACAACATTTGAGTGTCATTGTGAAAAACCATGATAATATACATCTTTGCAATGAAAATCATATGAGGATTTCACCTGAATATAAGTCATTGATCTTGTGAAAAAGAAAACCAAGACGACACTACATTTTGCAGTAATGAGTTATTTGAGATGAACATTGTCTAGTGGTGTGATCCTTTATTGGTTCAATAGCTCTCCTACTTGCAAGCTTGTGTTCTGTTTCTACTTTGTGTTTCCACTGATAACTATGGTTTTTTATGTCCTTTAAGGTCCATCTTTCTGGTTCTTCTACATTTGGGAACATCATTCTGCAAGCCCGTCGATTTCGGGCGAAATCGTAACCTAATCCAATGGACTTCAGGTTCTTTCCGCTACCTTTAATAGTTATTTGTGTTTATTTGATCTATTTGTTGTGGAAGCAGACAAAGATTATCACAGAAATAGCGATGAATCTTAAGCAGAGGGTGAAGACTGTGAGACCCTTCTCCCTGTTTTTTGGTATTTTTCTGTCAAACATTTTTGGGAATACGATCAGTGCAGCAAAGGATTGATGAAGTAAAAAAGGGCTATTGATATTTTGACAAATTTAAGAAGAATACGATCTTAGTGGTGAAGTAGAGCCTGAAATTAAACTCCTTTTAATTGATTTCTATTCATTAGCATCTATTTATGATGAACTAAGGCTCTAAAATGATGAAATCCAATGGAGCATCTATGGCGATCTTGAGCAGGGATCCAACAAATTATTTGCTCATTTCCACTGAAAACATAATATTCTTTCGAGCTCCTCATGGTGCTTTCATCCCTCACTATTCTACTAATTTTTATATTTTGTTTCTTCTAATTTCACTATTTTTTTTTGTTTATAGGATTACCTATGGGACAAAGAGAACAGAGGAATTAAGATGTGATGGGTGCACCAGAGAAGTTGGCTGGCTGCTTCACATAACAATACCTTCGAAAGAAAGCTTGGAAGTCAAAGATGCACAATTAGTTTCATCATCTCTAAGTTCGTTGTTCATTACAGGTAATTCAGATCATTACGATTATATTCAAACTGAATTAAGTTTAATTTAATTTTCACGATCGCCTTGAAGTGAATTGCAGAAGTTCAAGCAAGGTCAGGCAATTTTCTGTGGGTACGGAGGCGGGATTCACATTGAATTTAAGCAATAGAAAGCTCCATGATGGATTGCCTAATGCCCTTGTATATTGAGTCAGCTAAAGAAGGGAAAGAACTGGTCCTTTTTGAAGACAATTTATGATACCACTGTTGATGTAAAGAGCAAAATGCAAAACAATATACGCTACCCAAAACTAGAAAGTTGGTGATGATACTCGGATGAAGTGGTTGATGTGTGAGCTCTTATGGAGGGTTTCTTCAGGCAAGTGAATGTGGTTTATAGGTCATGATATGTATGCTTTCAGCTGTTTATTTGTTTGCAGATTCATCTCCAAGAATGAGTCATAAAGCCATCAACTATTCATCACCAAGAATGAGTAATAAAGTGGTTAATTATCATAATTTCTAGGTCAGTATCATTTCTCTTTCTATTGATTTCAGATGCATAAATTGTTCTATGAACAAGATATGCATCAATTCCTGGTCCATTAAATAGAGAATCGTTCATTAAAGTTTCAAAGTAGAAGAAAATGAAATCGAGGTACACCACCAAGCTACTATCTTTCCAATCGGAAGATTATGAACTTATCGGGTACTTTTGAAATCTAAATTATATGCAGTCTTTTGTTGAAAGCTTATCTAAGTCCCCCAAACATGGCCTGCACAATGTGTTAAAAGCACATAATAAGTCTTTCTCTATCACTGAATCATGTTAATGTATATTCAATATCATATAGTGATGCCTATAGATACTAATTACTTCAACCAACTGTTGTTTATAGGTACCTCCTTTATGAAGATGTATCTGCGAAGGTAGGCCATATTCTTTAAATCAAAATGTCGATTCGTTTTGTTCTAAAAGTCAATAACTCAGTTTATTACTAATTTCAACTGTTTTGTTTGGAGAAGTAAAATTTTGTGCATGTATATCATTAGTATTATAGAGGAAAAACTTTTACTAGACTTTTACTTTAACCATTTTATCATTCACTCATGATTTTGTAAAAATAACACTTACTGTAGTCAAGCCTCAGTTGCTTGTTAATATCTCTAAGCAGGTGAATCTTGATCTTCCCTCCATTTTAATAGTAAGGTTAGTTCATAGTCTGTACATGTTCTTTAGTACGTTCCTTTGGGGGTGTGTGGGATTGACGATCAAATTGTTGATCTGCTTGTTGAGTTATGATACAGTGATAAGCTATTTTGAGGTTCTTTCTGATTACTTATCCGAACTGGTTATTCCTAACTATGCTTTTGATTTATTATGCAAATCATTGTGCATTTGGCCCCAAACCAGCTGATTTGGCTCAACCCCTGATTCAGAGTTTAAACTTTAAACCAGCAGCTATCGAGTGAGCCGCTAAGGTTCAGGCATGGCTACAATTTGAATCACCTAGTTTTGTTCAACTATGTTCACATCACATGTTACTGGTGGCTTTTGGCTTGTAAGTTTTTTATTTTATAAAAAAAATATTGTCAAAGCAACTCATATATGTGCTACATGTGAGTATGTGACACGGTTTTAACAATCATTTAAGAAATATGTAAATTTTATATGTGCTACATAAGACACGGATTTCGCAAGAAATTCTGTGATGCACATATGCCAAAACATGATGAAACAGTTGTGATAACACAAAGTTTCTTGTTGATAAAATGGGATTAAGTGATGGCTGGAGAGGGTTTTTTATAAATTGCTTGAAGAAGATGCTCTAGTTTGCAGCTGGTTGACCATTGGAAATTTGAGGTAAAATATGGCATGTTATTATTAATGTTCACTTATGAAAGGGTAAATTAAGGAATGCTTTTTATTAGAATACATTGGTCACTCATGTCTGCTAAGTTTTTTATAAAAAACTCAAAAGGAAAATTTCCCAAACAGTTGCCTTTTGCCAGTTTCAATGGTATCATCGTCTTTCTGCAAATCTTTGGCTGGTTCAGGCCAAACATGAAAGAAAATATCATTTTTTGTCCGGATATGGACATATTTTCATCGGGTTTTTGTGTCTGTTTTAGATATTTGTGACATGTGTAAATAATAGTATGATGCACTGACCTCTTTTTTGCTAAAAGTTTTATGTATGTTATTTGCAGGTCTAATGGGTAAATAAAAACAAACAAATTGCTCTTCTAAGTGTAGTTCCTTGTGGCATGAATATCTGTAAGTTGCTTTACATATTTCCTACAGCCCTTCATTAGCTTTCATATACGGGTCAGAACAAGGCCGGGCTGGTTTGGAATATCTATAAGCTAGTGATTTTGCTTGAATAAGCGTTACCCTGCATTTATGCAAGATACTATTTTCATGACTCAAACGAGTGACCTCCATATCAGATGGCAACAACGTTACCATTGCTCCAAGGTTGACTTCTAAACTCCCTACATGTATAAGAAGTCAAATTCAAGCTTCTGAAATATCATTTTGAGCTTGTTTTATCCAATAAAGTTTTGACATCTCATTACATGTTTTTTCGTCTTTTACAGTTTCAAAGATAACCGCTTCTTTCTGCAAATCTTTGGCTACACCGAGCCAAAACATGGAAAGGTCATCCAGTAGCTGATGCTTATTCTGGCTGATTCTACTTTTTGTGCTTCCAATTTATTGATTTTGTATAATTGTTCATGGGATATACTTTCTACTTATTCTTGCTGATACTTACTTTTGTATCTTCAATTTATTTGAATTTGTATAACTGTTCATGGATGTACATTTTTTTGCAGGGATAGTGATTATTATAGATATATGCCAGAATTTAAGTCTGCTAGTGAATTCAAGAAAGAGTTTGCTGACCTTTTCAATGAAAGCATATAGAGGTATGCATACTTACCTGCAATTTTGGTTTACCATGTTCTCATCTGAGCTTGGATGTTATTTTACTTGAGATAGACCTAATACTATGAAAATTAGTTATATTTTTTGATAGAGGTCAGAATATTAGTCGGCTGGGTAACGGGTCAAAATCGTTGATTTTTTTGTCGGGTGTACGAGTTGAGTTGCCTTGACCCATAGAAACATTTTGGTTCATTTTTTAATTGTTAATCGTTTTGCAAACAATTAATTTGTTTAAGATGATTACGGTGATTATATAGTTTTAGGAATAAAGCAATTTGATGATGTTGTATGAACCTGTGCAATGAATGTTTTGGGGGAATTTAAATCTGTTTTGATTTAGGGTTTTTTTTATATTTTAATTGGATGAGCTAAAACATAACCTAAACATACCAATTCGTAGGTAAGCAGATCGAAATGATCACTTCTTCACTTGGCACAACCCAAGTGGCTTAGGAGTTGATCTAGGATTTTGATCTATTAGAGCTAAAACATAACCTAAATAGATCAATCCATAAGTAAGCTGTTCACATTCAACTATTCAAGTCATTGTTTATATGCTTCATTGCAAATTCGTTACCGCGGATAAATTATAATTTTTAAGTATCTTTATGTTTTTGAATAGTCGTTAAGACTACTTTATTAAGGTGTTTGTTCATATGTTTAATATATTAAGTTGCAGCAATAATTAATTACATATGGAGGTTTCTGATAATATATTTTCTGTGTTGCCATTTGTGTTCCTAACTTATATTATGTTCTTCGAACAGGTCACGACATCAAGAAAGGCACTCACTCACTTATGTTGTACTTTTAGAGTCCATATTCTGTTTCCTCCCTTTTTCCTTTCCATTATTATTGCTTGTGTATGTGTAATGTGTTTGGTTATGAATCCTAAGAATATTGCTTTGATTTGCAGAGGATATAACTGAAACACAAGTAAAGAAATTCCTGGTTTGAGCAGGATAAAGTTTTTGGAGTTGCATCATGGTCATACGGTCGGATCACTCTGTCCTTACAAGGGGCAAGCATTTTAGTTGGCAAAATAGATTGGTATAAAGTTGAAAAATTATTCTTTTATCATTTTGCTCTTATTTTATCTGATAAAATTTTGACACCTCATCGGAGGTTTTTTCATATTTTTACAGTTTCAAGGATAATTGCTTCTTCCTGCAATTCTTTGGCCGGATCGGGCCAAAACATGAAAGAAAATGTCATCCAGCAGTTGCTGCTTAATCTTTGCCGGATCGGGCGAAACAATGTTCTTTTATTAATTTTGTATAATTTGTTCATGGGATATACTTGCTACTTATTCTTGATGTATTGATTTTGTCTAACTGTTCATGGGATCTACTTTTTTTGCAGGGCTAGTTATTATTACAGATATATGCCAGATTTTAAGTCTGGTAATGACAGGCAATAGGTTGCTGATCTTTCAATGAAAGCATATAGAGGTATGCCTATTTACCTGCCATTTTGGTTTACCATGTTCTCATCTGAGCTGGGATTTATTTACTTGAGCTAACTGAATACCAGTGTAAATTAATTACACTTTTTGCTAGAGGTCAAAAAAATTAGTCGGCCGGGTAAGGGGTCAAAATTAGTTGGCTAGAGGTTGCTGATCTTTCAATGAAAGCATATAGAGGTATGCCTATTTACCTGCAATTTTGGTTTACCATGTTCTCATCTGAGCTTGTATGTTATTCTACTTGAGCTAACTGAATACCGATGTGTATTAGTTATACTTTTTGCTAGAGGTCAAGAAAATTAGTCGCTGGGTAACGGGTCAAAATAATTGATTTTTTGTTGGGTGGGTGTATGAGTCGAGTTGCCTTGACCCACAAGAAGATTTTGGTCCATTTGTTAATTGCTTTGCAAACAATTAATTTGCTTAAGATGATTACAGTGATTATATAGTCTTAGGAATAAATCAATTTAATGTTGTTGTATTCATAAGTAAATCAATTTAATGTTGTTGTATTCATAAGTAAGCTGTTCACATCAACTCATTGTTTATACTATAGGCTTCATTCCAAATTTGTTACTGCAGAGAGATTATAATATATAATTATCTTTATATTTTTGAATAGACATTAAGGCTACTTTGTTAAGGCTATTTTGTTAAGGCATATGTTCACATGTTAAATATATTAAGTTAAAGCAATAGTAAATTACATATGTAAGTTCCTGATAATATATTTTTGTGTTGTCATTTGTGTTCCTAAACTTTTTGAATGAAGATGAACAGGGGTGGAGCCTTGTAAAGTTTACTTACAAAATGGATATTGCAAGTTTAGGTGCACCTAGAAGGCAAGAAGAAAGTTCACTGCCCAGGTATTTGCAACCTCATACTTAATCCTTTTGAACGTTTTTCTGGTATTATTGATGTGATAGTTGCATTAGTTTTGTTTTGATATTTGTCTATTATAGCTTGTTTCACTAGTTAATATAAAGACTGTATTCTTAAATTAACCCTTAACTTTATGGTCATTTAACTATGAGTTAATAATATTTAGTGTCGTAACAATCAGGATTAATCGGCCAATTAATCGGGATTTAATTGGTAATCGGTGGGTAAAAGTTTTGATTTTCACCTAAACTGCAATAAATCGGTAGATGGTGAATTGGTTAACATTAGTCAAAATCGGACGAAGTGGTAAAAAAAGGTAAGAATTGGTCAAAATTGGTGGTAAAGTTTTTTGAAGAATTTGAAGACTTACACTTATTAACATTTATTAACGAGTTAATAATATTCGTTGTTGTAAAATTCGGGATAAATCGGTGATCGGTGGGTAATTTTCGCATAACCCATACTGAAATCGATAGGCGGTCATAATCGGTCAAAACCAGTCAAAACTGGTAAAGAAAAGTCAAATTTTTGCAAAATCAGTCAGAATTGGTCACAATTTTTGAAGTATTTGAAAACTTATACTTATTAATATGTTATTAATATATCTTTTATTAATATTAATAAAGATGTTATCAAAATAAAAGCTTGTATAATACAGAGTGAGAAAACTATATGTTTGGATATGATTTCCAAATCAAAAGCTTGTATAATACAGAGTGAGAAACTATATAATTATATATACAACTTCAATAGTTTTCATTTCAATGGTAGATATTCATTACGAGTTTTATCAGGTTCTTCCTCTCTTGTCTTCTTGATTTAAATTCCAAAATTGTATAACGTCATCGAACCATGAGTTTCGATTCTGATTGGTTTTCATGTTCTTCAAGGTTTATCTCTCTCTTTCCATCTATACATTTGCGAACATGGGTTTGTAAGCCCATGGATTCCAGCTCCTTTTCGCTACCTTCAATAGTTAATGGTGTATGTTTGATCTGTTTGTTGTGGAAGCAGACATATATTATCGCAGAAATAGCTATGAATCTTTAGGAGAAGATGAAGACTGTGAGACCCTTCTCTCTGTTTTTTGGTATTTCTGTCAAGCATTTTGGTGAGCATCTTGTGTGCCCTCTGTAAACTATGAATACATATTATTAAGGGACTGGGTGGGGGGTGTATGGGATTTTGATGATTTAAAGAACTTATTTCTGTAGGATTTATTTGTAAAACCAGATAACAACATTTGAGTGTCATTATGAAAAACCATGATAATATATATCTTTGCAATGAAATTCTTATGAGGATTTCACCTGAATACGAGTCATTGATCTTGTGAAAAAGAAAACCAAAACAACACTTCATTTGCAGTAATGAGTTATTTGATATGAACATTGTCCAGTGTGTGATCCATTATTGGTTCAATAGCTCTCCTACTTGCAAGCTTGTGTTCTGTTTTTACTTTTTGTTTCCACAGATAACTATGGTTTTCATGTTCTTTAAGGTTCATCTTCCTGTTCTTTAAGGTTCATCTTCCTGTTTCTTCTACATTTGGGAATATCGTTTTGCAAGCCCGTCGATTACAGGCGAAATCATAACCTAATCCAATGGACTTCAGGTTCTTTCCGCTACCTTTATAGTTATTTGTGTTATTTGATCTATTTGTTGTGGAAGCAGAAAGTGAAAACTTTGAGACCCTTCTCCCTTTTTTTGGTATTTTTCTGTCAAACATTTTGGTGAATACGATCATTACAGCAAAGGATTGATGAAGTGAAAAAGTGCTATTAATATTTTAACAAAATTTGAGAAGAAGAATACGATCTTAGTGGTGGAGTAGAGCCTGAAATTAAACTTCTTTAAATTGGTTTCTATTCATTATCATCTGTTTATGATGAACTAGGGCTCTAAAGTGACGAAATCCAATGGAGTATCTATGGCGATCTTGGGCAGGGATCCAACAAGTTATTTGCTCATTTCCACTGAAACATATTCTTTCGAGTTCCTCATGGTGCGTTCATCCCTCACTATTCTACTAATTTTTATATTTTATTTCTTCAAATTTCACTATTGTTTTCTTGTTTATAGGGTTACCTAAGGGACAAAGAGAACGGAGGAATTAACATGTGATGGGTGAACCGGGGAAGTTGGCTACTTCACATAACAATACCTTCAAAAGAAAACTTGGAAGTCAAAGATGCACAATCAGTTCCATCATCTCTAAGTTCGTTGGTCATAACAGGTAATTCAGACCATTATGATTATATTCAATTGAATAAGTTTAATTTAATTTTCATGATTTATCCTTACATTGCCTTGAATGAATTGCAGAAGTTCAAGCAAGGTCAGGCAATTTCTGTGGGTACGGAGGTGGGATTCACATTGAATATAAGCAATAAAAAGCTCCATGATGTATTGCCTAATGCCCTTGTATATTGAGTCAGCTAAAGAATGGAAAGAACTGGTCCCTTTTGAAGACAACTTATGATACTACTGTTGATGTAAAGAGCAAAATGCAAAACAATCCGCTACCCAAAACCAGAAAGTTGGTGATGATACTCGGATGAACTGGTTGATGTATGAGCTCTTATGGAGGGTTTCTCCATGCAAGTGAATGTGGTTTATAGATCATGATATGTATGCTTTAAGCTGTTTATTTGTTTGCAGATTCATCTCCAAGAATGAGTCATAAAGCCATCAACTATTCATCACCAAGAATGAGTAATAAAGTGGTCAATTATCATAATTTCAAGGTCAGTATCATTTCTCTTTCTGTTGATTTTAGACGCATAAATTGTTCTATGATGAAGATATGCATCAATTCCAGGCCCATTAAATAGAGAATCGTTTATTAAAGTTTCAAAAGTAGAAGAAAATGAAATCAAGGTACACCACCAAGCTACTATCTTTCCAATCGGAAGTTTATGAACTTATTGGGTACTTTTGAAATCTAAATCTTATACAGGCTTTTGTTGAAAGCTTATCTAAGTGCCCCAAACATGGCCTGCACAATCTGTTAAAAGCACATGATAAGTCTTTCTCTATCACAGATTCATGTTAATGCATAATCAATATCATATAGTGATGCCTATAGATACTAATTACTTCAACCAATCATTGTTTATAGGTACCTCCTTTATGAAGATGTATCCGCGAAGGTAGGCCATATTCTTTAAATCAAAATGTCGATTCGTTTTGTTCTAAAAGTCAATAACTCAGTTTGTTACTAATTTCAACTGCTTTGTTTGGAGAAGTAAAATTTTGTGCATGTATATCATTAGTATTATAGAGGACAAACTTTTAATAGACTTTTACTTTAACCATTTTATCTTTCACTCATGATCTTGTAAAAATAACACTTATGTAGTCAAGCCTCACTTGCTTGTTAATTTTCTCTAAGCAGGTGAATCTTGGTCTTCCATCCATCTAATAGTCAGGTAGTTCATAGTCTGTACATGTTCTTTTGTAACGTTCCTTTGGGGGGGTGTGGGATTGATGATCAAATTGTTGATCTGCTTGTTAATTTATGATACAGTGATAAGCTATTTTGAGGGTCTTTTAGATTACTTATCCAAACTGGTTATTCCTAACTATGCATTTGAGTTATTATGCAAATCACTATGCATTTGGCCCCAAATCAGCTGATTTGGCTCAAACCCCTGATTCAGAGTTTAAACCAGCAGCTATCGACTGAGCCACAATGGTTCAAGCATGGCTACAACTTGAATCACCTAGTTTTGTTAAACTATGTTCACATCACATGTTACTGGTGACTTTTGGCTTGTAAGTTTTTTATTTTATGAAAAAAAAATATTGTCAAAACAACTCACATATGTGCTACATGTGACACGGTTTTAATAATCATTTAAGCAATATGTAAATTTTATAGGTGCTACATAAGACACGGGTTTCGCAAGAAATTCTGTGATGCACATATGCCAAAACATGATGAAACAGTTGTGATAACACAAAGTTTCTTGTTGATAAAACTGGATTAAGTGACGGCTGTAGAGGGTTTTTAGGTGCTCATAAATTACTTGAAGTAGATGCTCTAGTTTGCAACTGGTAGACCATTGGAAATTTGAGGTAAATATGGCATGTTATTATTAATGTTCACTTATGAAAGAATAAATTAAGGAATATGAATGGAATTCTGCTTTTTATTAGAATACATTGGTCACTCGTGTCTGCTAAGTTTTACAAACTCCCACGTATAAAAAACTCAAAACTAAAATTTCCCAAACAGTTGCCTTTTGCCGGTTTCAATGGTATCCTCGTCTTTCTGCAAATATTTGGCTGGTTCAGGCCAAACATGAAAGAAAATGTCATTTTTGGGCGGATTTGGACATATTTACATCGGGTTTTTGTGTCTGTCTTAGATATTTGTGACATGTGTAAATTATAGTATAATACACTGACCTCTTTTTTGCTGAAAATTTTATGTATGTTATTTGCAGGTTTAAGTTGTCAGGGTAAATAAAAACAAACAAATTGCTCTTCTAAGTTTAGTTCCTTGTGGCATGAATATCTGTAAGTTGCTTTACATATTTCCTACACCCCTTCATTAGCTTTCATATAACGGGTCAGAATAAGGCCGGGCTGGTTTGGAATATCTATAAGCTAGTGATTTTGCATGAATAAGCCTTACCCTGCATTTATGCAAGATACTATTTCACGACTCAAACGAATGACCTCCATATCAAATAGCAACAACTTTGCCATTGCTCCAAGGTTGACTTCTAAACTCCCTACATGTATAAGAAGTCAAATTCAAGCTTTCGAAATATCATTTTGAGCTTGTTTTGTCCGATAAAGTTTTGGCATCTCATTACATGTTTTTTGGTCTTTTTACAGTTTCAAGGATAACCGCTTCTTCCTCCAAATCTTTGGCTACACCGAGCCAGAACATGGAAAGGTCATCCAGTAGCTGCTGCTTATTCTTTCTGATTCTACCTTTTGTGCTTCCAATTTATTGATTTTGTATAATTTTTCATGGGAATACTTTCTACTTATTCTTGCTGATGCTAACTTTTGTATCTTCAATTTATTTGAATTTGTATAACTGTTCATGGGATATACTTTTTTGCAGCGATAGTGATTATTATAGATACATGCCAGAATTTAAGTCTGGTAATGAATTCAAGAAAGAGTTTGCTGACCTTTTCAATGAAAGCATATAGAGGTATGCCTATTTACGTGCAATTTTGGTTTACCATGTTCTCATCTGAGCTTGGATATTATTTTACTTGAGATAGACTTAATACGATGAAATTAGTTATACTTTTTGCTAGAGGTCAGAATCTTAATGAGTCAGCTGGGTAACGTGTCAAAATGGTTGATTTTTTGTCGGGTGTATGAGTTGAGTTGCCTTGACCCATTAAAACATTGTGGTTCATTTTTTAATTGTTAATTGTTTTGCAAACAATTAATTTGTTTAAGATGATTACGGTGATTATATAGTTTTAGGAATAAAGCAATTTGACGATGTTGTATGAATCTGTGCAATGAATGTTTTGGGGGAATTTAAATTTGTTTTGATTTAGGAATTTTTTATATTTTAACTGGATGAGCTAAAACATAACCTAAACATACCAATCCATAAGTAAGTTGTTCACATTCATGTCATCGTTTATATGCTTCATTGCAAATTCGTTGCCGCAGATAAATTATAACTCTTAATTATCTTTATGTTTTTGAATAGTCGTTAAGGCTACTTTATAAAGGTGTTTGTTCATATGTTTAATATATTAAGTTGCAGCAATAATTAATTACATATGGAGGTTTCTGATAATATATTTTTGTGTTGCCATTTGTGTTCCTAAACTTATATTATGTTCTTTGAACAGGTCACAACATCAAGAAAGGTACTCACTCACTTATGTTGTACTTTTTAGAGTTCATATTCTGTTTCCTCCCTTAATTTTTCCTTGCCATTATTATTGCTTGTGTGTGTAATGTGTCTGGTTATGAATCCTAACAATATTGTTTTGATTTGCAGAGGATATAACTGAACACAGATAAAGAAAATTCCTGGTTTGAGCAGGATAAAAGTTTTGGGAGTTGCATCATGGTCATACGGTCAGATCACTCTGTCCTTACCATTGGCAAACATTTTAGTTGGCAAAATAGATTGGCATAAAGTTGAACAATTATTCTTTTATCATTTTGCTCTTTTTTTATCTGATAAAATTTTGACACCATCGCAGGTTTATTCATATTTTTACAGTTTCAAGGATAACGGCGTCTTCCTGCAATTCTTTGGCCGGATCGGGCCAAAACATGAAAGAAAATGTCATCCAGCAGTTGCTGCTTATTCTTGCTGCTTTATCTTTGGCTGGATCGGGCGAAACATTTATTCTTTATCAATTCTGTATAATTTGTTCATGGGATATACTTGCTACTTATTCTTGATGTATTGATTTTGTCCAACTGTTTATGGGATATACTTTTTTTTGCAGGGATAGTTATTATTACAGATATATGCCAGATTAAGTCTGGTAATGACAAGAAATAGGTTGCTGATCTTTCAATGAAAGCATATAGAGGTATGCCTATTTACCTGCAATAGTTTTCATTTCAATGGCTGATCTTCATCCTAGGGTTTTATCAGGTTCTTCCTCTCTTGTCTCCTTGATTTAAATTCCAAAATTGTATAACGTCATCGAACCATGAGTTTCTATTTTGATTGGATGTCATGTTCTTCAAGGTTCATCTCTCTCTTTCCATCTACATTGGGGAACATCGTTTTGTAAGCCCATGGATTCCAGCTCCTTTTGTTACCTTCAATAGTTAATGGTGTATGTTGATCTGTTTATTGTGCAAGCAGACATATATTATCGCAGAAATAGCTATGAATCTTTAGGAGAAGATGAAGACTGTGAGGCCCTTCTCTCTGTTTTTTGGTATTTTCTGTCAAGCATTTTGGTGAGCATCTTGTGTGCACTCTGTAAACTATAAATACATACTCTTAAGAGACTTGGGGGGGGGGTGTACGGGATTGGTGATTTAAAGAACTTATGTCCTTAAGGATATATTTCCAAAACCAGATAAAAACATTTGAGTGTCATTATGAAAAAACAAACAAACAAACAAACAAACAAACCCAGTATATCCCACTCAAGAGCAGGGTCTGGGGAGGGTAGGTGTAGGCGAGTCATTATGAAAAAACACGATAATATATATCTTTGCAATGAAATCGTATGAGGATTTCACCTGAATACAAGTCATTGATCTTGTGAAAAAGAAAACCAAAACGACACTTCATTTTGCAGTAATGCGTTATTTGATATGAACATTGTCCAGTGGTGTGATCCATTATGGTTCAATAGCTCTCCTACTTGCAAGCTTGTGTTCTGTTTTACTTTGTGTTTCCACAAATAACTATGGTTTTCACTTCTTTAAGGTTCATCTTCCTGTATCTTCTACATTTGGGAACATCATTCTGCAAGCCCGTCGATTACAGGCGAAATCGTAACCTAATCCAATGGACTTCATTTTTTCCGCTACCTTTATAGTTATTTGTGTTTATTTGATATATTGTTGTGGAAGCAGACAGAGATTATCACAGAAATAGCTATGAATCTTAAGCAGAGAGTGAAAACTGTGAGACCCTTCTCCCTGTTTTTTGGTATTTTTCTGTCAAACATTTTGGTGAATACGATCAGTACAGCAAAGGATTGATGAGTGAAAAAAGGGCTATTAATATTTTGACAAATTTAAGAAGAAGAATACGAACTTAGTGGTGGAGTAGAGCCTGAAATTAAACTTTTTTTAATTGGTTTCTATTCATTATCATCTGTATATGATGAACTAGGGCTCCAAAGTGATGAAATCCAATGGAGCATCTATGGCGATCTTGGGCAGGGATCCAACAAGTTATTTTCTCATTTCCACTTGAAAACATAACATTCTTTTGAGCTCCTCATGGTGCGTTCATCCCTCACTATTTTACTAATTTTTATATTTTATTTCTTCTAATTTCACTAATTTTTACAGGGTTACCTAAGGGACAAAGAGAACGGAGGAATTAACATGTGATGGGTGCACTGGAGAAGTGGCTACTTCACATAACAATACCTTCGAAAGAAAGCTTGGAAGTCAAAGATGCACAATCAGTTTCATCATCTCTAAGTTCGTTGTTCATTACAGGTAATTCAGATCATTACGATTATATTCAAATTGAATTAGTTTAATTTAATTTTCATGATGTATCCTTACATTGCCTTGAAGTGAATTGCAGAAGTTCAAGCAAGGTCAGGCAATTTCTGTGGGTACGGAGGGGGGATTCACATTGAATTTAAGCAATAGAAAGCTCCATCATGGATTGCCTAATGCCCTTGTATATTGAGTCAGCTAAAGAAGGGAAAGAACTGGTCCCTTTTGAAGACAATTATGATACTACTGTTGATGTAAAGAGCAAAATGCAAAACAATCCGCTACCCAAAACCAGAAAGTTGGTGATGATACTCGGATGAACTGGTTGATGTATGAGCTCTTATGGAGGGTTTCTTCAGGCAAGTGAATGTGGTTTATAGATCATGATATGTATGCTTTAAGCTGTTTATTTGTTTGCAGATTCATCTCCAAGAATGAGTCATAAGCCATCAACTATTCATCACCAAGAATGAGTAATAAAGTAGTCAATTATCATAATTTCTTGGTCAGTGTCATTTCTCTTTCTGTTGATTTTAGATGCATAAATTGTTCTATGACGAAGATCTGCATCAATTCCAGGTCCACTAAATAGAGAATCGTTCATTAAAGTTTCAAAAGTAAAAGAAAATGAAATCAAGGTACACCACCAAGCTACTATCTTTCCAATCGGAAAGTTTACTTTTTAGAGTATCTTTTGAAATCTAACTCCTAGGCAGCCTTTTGTTGAAAGCTTATCTAAGCGCCCCAAACATGGCCTGCACAATCTGTTAAAAGCACATCATAAATCTTTCTCTATCACAGATCCATGTTAATGCATAATCAATACCATAGTGATGCCTATAGATACTAATTACTTTAACCAACCATTGTTTATAGGTTCCTCCTTTATGAAGATGTATCTGCAAATGTAGGCCATATGTTTTCCCTGCCAAAGGTATTAAGAAAATTAAAGATTTGCTAGGGTGCTTTTTTGGTAAGGCGTTATTGTTTAAAACTGTAAGCTTCTTTATAGGTTTGCATGTTATCATGTTATGGAACAAATGTTTTGGTTGCTCATGCTTGTATATAGGATGTCTGTTGAGGATGTTGACTTGTATGATGGAATGATAATGAACAAACTATTGCTAGAAGTTGTTCCTTAAACGTTTAATAAACATCCTTTTATATGCTTTTAAATATTTTAGTTCCATAACCACGTAAATCTACAAGTGTCCCTTTTACAGGTAGCTCAAGAATAACAGATAAGTTTCCATATGATCTAATTGGATGAATAGATTAGAAAATGCAGGATTTGACTGGAATTCTTGGGCCTAATGTTCACCAGGCTGTACTATTTTATCCTTCAGACAATAAAAACTTTGAACTTCATAAAATTGCAGCGTAAATTAGGTTACTAAGGTGTATTATTGACCGGTGGATTACGTGTCATTGGAGCAGAAGAAAGAACACAGATGTTGTCGTGTTTGCTGGAAGTTGAATATGAACGGCTGAAAACTGGCCTGAAAAGGAAGAAGAATGACTGAATATAGTTTCTGGATTAGCTCTAATATCAGTGCTCCTCTCTTTCTTGAGGTTGATCATCTTGATTTCTTGAAACCTGTAAGTGTCTCCATCCCACAATTGTGGATTCATTAAACTTGTAATTGTTTGTTCAGTATGATTAGGGGATCTTTTCAATACATAAAGTAATTTAATTAAAACATGAGCTTCCGTACTCTTTGGACCAAGGTAGTTCTGTTTTCATATGACCATAAGTCCATTAATGGCAAAAGAAAGATCTTATTTCTGTAAACAATTGATCAATCGATGATTTCATTCCCAATAGAAACAGAATATATACAAGATGTACAGCAACAACCTTCCTATTCTATGTAAGGAAAACATTGATTAAAATATCCCACTAAATCAGTAATTGACACCTAAATTACAGCTAATAAAATAATACAATAAATGGTAAATAATACAAATTAATACATCCCCTCAGTCTGTGCGGAAGGAGGGCGAATGCACAGATTGGAACGAAAACGATTAAACAATTGTCGAGGGAGCCCTTTGGTGAAGATGTCTGCGAATTGAAAATCTGCTGGAACATGTAGAACGCGTACATCACCGATGCGCACTTTTTCTCGAACAAAATGGATATCAAGTTCGACATGTTTGGTTCGCTGGTGTTGCACTGGATTTTCAGACAGATAAACCGCAGAAATGTTGTCACAATAAACAACTGTGGCCTGCCGAGTTGGTACCATAAGCTCTAACAGCAGACTGCGAAGCCATGTTGTTTCGGCAACAGCATTTGCAACTCCTCTATACTCGGCCTCGGCGGGATTGAGAGATAGTTGGTTGTCTCTTGGATGACCATGAGACCAAATTATCGCCTAGAAATACACAATAGCCTGATGTAGATCTTCTTGAGTCGGGGCAGCCCCCCAATCAGCATCAGAGTATGCAACAAGTTTGTGTGATCGAGAGGGAGTAATGTGAAGACCGTGAGCAATGGTTCCTTTAGATACCTTAGGACTCGTTTCAAAAACTGGAAGTGTGAGTCACGTGGTGCATGCATGAATAGGCAAATTTGTTGCACCGCATAAGCTAAGTCTGGCCGAGTAAAAGTGATATATTGTAGTGCTCCAGCCATTGACGATAGAGTTTTCCGTCAGGCAACAAACGTCCACCTGTGGCACTTAATTTTGAAGCTGTGTCAACAGGTGTGGTTGATGGTTTGCAATCAGACATGTTTGCTCTAGCAAGAATAGCTTCTGCATATTTAGTTTGAGACAAAAAGAGGCCCACTTTAGATTGAGAGACATTTATACCAAGGAAATGGTGGAGATGGCCCAGATCGGTCATGCGGAATTCCTTTGAGTGAGAGTGAATGATATGTTGAAGTAACTTATCTGAGGAGGCTGTCAAATAATATCGTCAACATCTATAAAAAGATAAGCCATATCATTACCTTGACGGTAGACAAAAGAGACGTGTCTGTCAAAGCTTATTTGAAACCGCATTGAATGAGATAAGAAGCAAATCGGTCATACCACGCCCGTGGTGCTTGTTTCAGGCCATATAATGACTTAGTGAGCCTCACACACATGGTGAGGAAACTCGTTACTTGTGAATCCCGGTGGCTGAACATGTATACCATTTCGTTGAGGTCTCCATGAAGAAAGGCATTTTTGACATCTAGTTGATGGATTTTCCATCCCCTAGAGACAGCAAGGCTTAAGACTGTACGAATAGTGGTTGGTTTAAACGACGGGCTGAAAGTCTCATCACAATCGATGCCAATTTGTTGACTTTTTCCATTGACCACTAACCGGGCTTTATACCGTTGAAGAGAACCATTTGCATTAAATTTGTGGCGAAAAAGCCACATGCACCGGATAACATTAGCATCAAGAGGCCTTGGAACAAGTTCCCAGGTGTTATTATCCATCAAGGCTTGATATTCTTCGGTCATGGCCGTATGCCAGTTTGGATCAGTGAGGGCTTTAAGGTGTGAGGTTGGAATGGGGGAGATGGAGGTATCAGTTTGGGTATTAGGTTCACATGTGCTTGGGTTTTGTGCGGGTGTCATGGGATGACAGGTAGAGGAGCAGGTTATCGAGTGGAGTGGGGGGATGGGCCAGTAGGCTGAAAGGTATGTGAATGAGTGGTGGAGGGGGTTGTCTAGTCGGTGGTGGTAAGTGAACTGGACAGGTTAAAGGTGTTGAGGCAGGAATGAAAGGGGCTGGTGGAGTGGAGTTGGTAGGGGGCAGTTTGTGTAGCATTTGGGAAGGCTGTTGGGGAAGAATAGTAGGATCGGTTTGAGTAGATGATGTTGGGAAAGGTTGATAAATGAGAGGGAGGGGTCTAGGAAAGAATAGTTGTGGGAGGAGATTGAAGCTGAATTGGCATAAGGAAAAGTTAACTCGTCAAACGTGATATGACGACTTAGGATGATTTTCCCGGATGAGATTTCGAGACATCGGTACCCCGTAATCAGCAGGATAACCAAGGAATACGCAGCGGGTTGAACGAGGTGAGAGTTTATTAGATCGGGTAGACGATGTGTTTGGGTAACACAAACAGCCAAACACCCTAGGTGATCATAAGTGGGCTGTTTAAGATATAAAACAGTGGTGGGGGTTTGAAAGTTCTGCACGGATGTAGGTAATATATTGTGAATGTAACAAGCCGTGTGGAGTGCTTCCACCCAAAAAGTCGGTGGTAGAGATGCATGAGTGAGAAGTGTTAGCATGATTTCATTCACCTATGAATCATACGTTCGGACTTCCCGTTTTGTTGAGAAGTTTAAGGGCATGAGAAACGAAATTGAAGACCATTTGAATTTGCGAAAGTTTTAAACGAGAGGTTATCAAATTCACCCCTAAGTCACATTGAAAAGAACGTATGACGGTGTTGAATTGGGTTTTAATGTAGTTATGAAAATTAGAGAACTTAGTGAATGTTTCAGATTTAAATTTGAGTGGGAAGACCCATGTGTATTGTGTGAAATCATCCACGAGCACCATATAATATTATAACCTGTTTTGCTCGTGATCGGTGATGTCCATAAGTCACAATGCACAATGCCAAAAGGCATATAGTATTAGCTGAGAAATGACAAATGGTAAACGTTTGTGCTTAGAAAGTTGACAAGACTTGCAAACTAAAGTCTTAGCACGCTTATTACTGAAATAAATTTATTTGAAACAATGATCAAAAACTGGAAAACCCGATGGCCCAAACGTCATGGCAATGATCTTGAAAAGTGGATGCAAGAGCAGCAGACAGAACAGGTGTTTTGACAGGGTATGTGACGGGATAAAGGTGACCGAGCTATTGTGGCGTGTTAGGATCTTGCCAGTCTTGAGTTCCTTCACAGAAAACCGGTAGTGTCAAATTCAACAGAAACATTGTATCAATAGTAAATTTTTGTACGGAAATAAGACTTTTGATGACATGGGGTGTGTAAAGTATGTTTTTGAGGTTTAGGTCTCGGGTAGAGGTTGGGAAGGATGGTGTCCAGATCCAAGAACCCGGCATGCGAGCACCATTACCTACAAAAATCGAACCAATAGGACTAGATAACAATGGGTTTGTGATTTACCTTGATCTCCGGTTAGATGGTCAGAAGCACCCGAGTCCATATACCACTGATTGTCGTCAGTGTCTAAAGTCATTGCTTTTAGAGCCTCACCAAGTTGGGTTGTTCCAGTGGGTCAATAGTAGCTAAATGGGCCTGATTAGTTGATGAAGAGCCTGCTGATGATTGGGTTGTCTGCTTTGGGCCTGTTTTAGTGGATGAAGGTGTACTCCAGGGCTGGGCCCACCCGGCCTGGGTCGGAAATGGGCAGGGTGGAGGTGTCCAATAGGCCCAGTAAGGGGCGGCCCAACCTGCCTGTAGAATCAGGGCGGTGCGGTGGGGAGTTTGGTACCCCCGACCACGGGAATTATTTGGAGGCGGGTTTCGGCGGCTGCTGTTAGCGGGCCTGTTGTTCCCATGCGACGGTTCCCGGAGGTGGATCAGAAGGCTGGTGCTGGTATACGGTTGCCATGGCTGTGGAGGGTGAGAGGCTGTCACGAGTGGCCTGTCGTTGACTCTCGAGTTGCAGCATGTTACAAGCCGATTCCCAGTCGGGAAGACTTTGGTTAATGAGGGCCCCAATAGTGTCAAACTCAGCCGGTAAGCCACGGACAAGTTGTAACACCAATCATTTCTCATTGACGGGACAATCAACATCATTCAACTGATTTCCGAGATCCCGAAGTTTCTGACAATAGGACTCGAGGGAGGCATAGACTTGAGAGTGAGGTTGTTAAACTCATTCTCAGGCACCGCTCGTGAGCCCTTGTTGTTAAGAAAAGGTTTTGAGCCTTCCAGCCGCGTGAGCAGTGGAATCAGACTGAAGCACCCGAACTAGATATTCGTCGGACAATGTTCCGTAGATCCATTGTAAGACGACTGCATCAAGTTCAGACCAAGACTCGTAAGCCGGATCTGTTTTGGCAGGTGGAGGGGTTCCGTCAATATGAGCCATGACTTTGTATCCTCGTGCGTGCAACTGGAACTGTTTTACCCAGGCTGAATACGTGACTTTTTGCCGTCGAGGACCCGGACTTTGCGCTGAATGTCAGTGACAGTATACGCGGGATGAAGCGATTTGGCCTGTGTGGTGCGGCTGGTTGGTCAGTGGTGCGGCTGGTTGGTCAGTGGGTGGAGGGATGTTGGATTCAGCCATTGGAGGTGGTTGCGGTGGCAAAGGAACAGAAGGAATGGCAGCAAAATGAACGGAGGGGCTAGTTTGATGCCTGGTCTCTTGATACCATGTAAACAATTGATCAATCGATGATTTCATTCCCAATAGAAACAAAATATATACAAGATGTACAACACCACCTTTCTATTCTATGTAAGGAAAACATTGATTAAAATATCCCACTAAATCAGTAATTGACACCTAAATTACAGCTAATAAAATAATACAATAAATGGTAAATAATACAAGTTAATAGTTTCTAGATTCATTCATTACCCAATAACTGAGGTACAACTTATCAATGCACCTTTTTTTTGTTTTTTTAATCTCCCCTTTTGTACTTTCGTATTATCATTAAGAATTCAAGAACTCGCTTCTGGGAATATGTTGCAGCTATTTTTTTTACATACTTTTTCATATTTCATATTTGCCAGATATAATTCAGAAGGCCAAAGGCGGAGGTTTGGATGTGATACAGACTTATTTTCTGGAATGGACGTGAATCCCAACGTGGTCAAGTAAGTTTCTTTTTTTTTAAACAAAATAATTATTTATGATAATTATGCTAATTTCAAGTTGAAAGAATAAAAAGGAGGTTAAATACAAGGGTGGATCCAAAGAGAACATTCTGGTAGGTTTCATCATCTAACTTCCAAGATTGGACTTGCTCAATGATTGTCCATCTTGAGGGGAATATCAACGATACATGTGATAAGAAGCCACTGGAAGTCGATAGATACCTCTTATTCTCTAGTAAACTATTTAAATTGTTGTATTTATCCCTAGTGTATAGTGATAGTTAACTGTTTTATGAAATAATCTTAATCTATATAAGAATAGTTTGTTCATCTTTTCGCATATTCTTTGACTGATTTGAGCTAAATAGTACCCAAGTTAACCCATTTCTAGTATTTGTGTCGAAATCGCCACCTTATCATTGTCATGTTGATTATGTTTATTTCTTCTTCTGATTTTCCACTTGACAAAGTTAGCATTGTTATCACTTTAATGTAAAACTTTACATAAGATTTATATATGTTGATCGCACTAATTAACAATTTGAGGCATGATGATCATGCAAGATATCTTGCATTTTCTGTGTTTTGATGTCTTTACTTGAATCTTGTTTATTCTTGCAGAGTAGATGGATGTGGCCAAAAAAAATGGAAGATGATCAGTATTGGTTGGTTCATGCATATATGGTCCTGTGTTGCTGACAAGGTACGTAGTATTGCTTATCTTTGAGAGATGGTACAATCAAAACAAACAAACGTATTTAGTAAAACCTTATAATAAACTATTGGTAGAAGAAAACAGTCTTTTCTCTATTGTACTGTCATAGGAGATAGAGAGGCTCCTACTGGTAAGTCCCCAGGCCTAAGAAAACCTTTTTTGAAGAAATATGAACTATAAAAATACACATAACATAAAGAGTAGATATGGAAAACCAAACAAAATTACTAGTAATAGTAACAGACAACTGGTAACAAAAGGATGGAGCAAATTAGTTTAAAACGGGCATGTTATCAGGCAAACTATGCAAAAGAACATCAGACTTACAAGAGAAGAGATAGAACAAATTACACCTTAATAATATAGCACATTACAAGATGGACTCTTAGATATCAAAGTGGAAGCACATCACAAGACAATGGCTTTAACGAGTTCATGACACAAGAGCGATGCCATCAACGAGCAAGTCCCCTGCTAAAATCTTGTTTGCTGCTTCGGACGGATGAATCCATCCCAAACACATATTCTGAAGCGTTTTTGCACGTCCCTGGTGACTCCTTGTTGCATAGGTATGACGTCTCAACCAACCCTGTACCACAGCAAGCCTTCCTTGCTTCAAAGAACCCTACAATAATCAAAGTTTCATCAGTATATGTAGAATACCACAACAAACAGTGGGCTTTTAGCGACTCACACATAATAACACGGTTATGATGTTTTGTCAATGATAGTCATTTTTTCTAATTGTGATTGCATACATAATCATATATTTCTGTCATGTACCATAATAAGTAGGCTTTTGAATGAGGTCAAAAAGAGGATGGTAGATATCCAACCAACAAGATTAAGTCATTTGAGTTTGGACTTGATAGTCCGGAACGTAGTGTTGAGCATTTTTTTGAAGTATTCGGCTGTTGAATTCATCTTCGTAACACACTCGTTGCTATCTTCACTGAATAGCGTAATGGATGCAGGTAAGCTACCTATTGGTGGTCCTTGCTCTTAGCCCATATAATTCCTGTGATAGTATTCAGTTGTTGAATACATAAATACTTGATGTTAAAGTCATAATTACCCGTATGAAGTGAGATATGATTGTATAAGGATTTTGAGAACTGTTGAGGTGTGTAGACTTTGTAGAGCAGTGTATCGAACCTGTGATTATTGATGTTACATAATGATTAACGCGTTGTTATGATTTTAGAATAGAAAGTGACGTTGGGCATACACATAGCTTGGCAGTGGTCTCGTAATATCCAGAACCATCGGATGCGAAGTTGGCTCCAAGCAGGAGGTTCTTGCCATTGGCTTCTTTGCTTAGTATGGCTGGAGGGTATGATTTGAATCCAAGATTTTCTGCTGCACCAAAAATAATGCTTACAAACTTACGATAATTTAATATATTATCTAATTGATTTGACCCTTTGGCTTCTAATATGACACACAATTGAAATAGATATCACTTTCTAAAATCCACAAGAAGTTACAAACTAAATCAAAAACTTTGTATCACTGCTAAAAATAAAAAAATATTTTGGTGACTTAGCTCAAAAGAATTCGCGGCTGATACCGGCATAAATAAACCTTGCTAATAAATGTACGAAAAAAGATTATGACCTGATGAAAAGATTTTCCAGATCTGTCACTAGTTATAACTAATGGTCATTGTAACCGTATCACATGTAACACACGCATAGAACACATCGACATGCAAAAGAGGATATATACATGGTTACCTGTAACGTCTGAGGCTAGTTTTCCGTTACAAAAACGACTAGTGGCATGATGGTTGATGAGTCTCTACCATAAGGTGGACTTGACAAATATCATGTGAAAACATTATCTTTAATCTATGATCTCATGTGAAATCATTGTGGGTATATTAAAGTATATGTGTTAGCTTTAACAAATCAACTGGCTTTTTAGTTGATATATCAAAGATGCATTTTAAATATTAGTTTTAAATACCTATGTGCTTATGATTTATGATGCTTGCTTTTTATGCATTAAGAAATTGACTTTTACACCACGTGATAAATGATAATGGACTTCATATAAAATAACTTTATTCGATATGAATACACCACAATCAATAATCAAGTAATAACATGCATGCCAGTTAGTAGAAGACTTCATAAAGACACAACCCTTGATGCAATGCATGCAACGACTAGATATAAGCAATTCATATGTAAATTTGATACAAGAATACATATGTCAACACACAAAAAAGAGCAAATGAAAAGTTTTTTTGATCCGTTAATTTTCAGGATATGTGTAAACAAAAGCATAAATCTCATCGGAAAAATTTCAACCATCAACAGCCGCTTCATCTAAATTTATAAAACTAAAAGGTGAGATGTTAAAAGGCAGAGAAACAGAGAAAATGTCTTCAACATTTGTTTCAAGGGAAATTAGAATTCGATCCGATGGTGCTTCAATCAATTCCTAAACCAAAGTTTTAATTGTAAGTTTGTCTTACCTTTTGAGCACTCAAACCCTAAATCGATAAAAAAAAAAAAACTATAATACATTTGAAAGAGAAACGAAGAAATAATATGAGGAAATGGAATGACAAGGGCGTCATCGGTGAATGCCATAACGATTGATCAAGCTATTTCAAGGAAAATTGATAGGGACCGATTCGAGATGGTCAATCTCCCAAGATAATTAGCCTTTTGTAGTAGGCAAACACTCCCAAGAAACAAGATAAATAACTAGAACTTTGCAATCAATTTTCTTCTCTACTTTTACATTGCAATTACATAGTATTTATAAAAGAAATAACTAACACCTAGAATGCAGGAAACATAGAGCACTAACAAGAACATGGACACTACGCTTGTACCCACTATCCTAATAAAACAATTAAAAGGAAAATAATAATAATAACATAAACAAAAACATAGTCGCTTGGCACGTATCAAAAATCGAGTACATTGTGAAGGCAATATATAGCAGAGAACATAGCCAAACGTCCACTAAAATTCTTGTGTGATTAATCCACTTAGAGGCCTCCCCATGATAGATTTAATGGCGTTGACAACGCACAACTCTCCTTTCGACATAGAACATAAATGTCCGATGGTGTTGAACATAAGACATGCTTTGTGGGTTAGTGGAGAAGCAATAGGGAAGGAAGAATCGAATGGGAGAGGAACTGCTGCTGACTACTCATTCTAGAATAATTTTCTTAACTTTAAACGGGTGAGATTTAATCTCAATTAGACGCAGTGGCGGAGCTTGAACACGGGAGTTGGGGGGCGGGGGCGAAATTAAATTTTTTTAGGGGGGGCGAGCTCGAGTTTTATATAAAAATTTACACTACTGGGTCAAAATTTACACTACCGGACTAAAGTTTAACACTACCGACGAAAAAATAGGGGGGGGCGGCGCCCCCCCCCCCCCCCCCCCCGGTCCCAACTATGCTTCGCCACTGATTAGACGTAACGACTGATATTCATTCTAACAGCGGTTAAACTATTCCCTGGCATGTTTTTATAAATCATATAATTGATTTTATTCATTTAACTTAACCCTATTTTTTGAAAATTATATTTTGTTTTCTAATAAAAATACAATTTGTAAATAACAACTTACTTTTGTGTATCCGACAAAAAATAATATCATAGCATCATTTCTTTTGTTAAAAGATTGTAAAGACAGTTTACAAATTGTAAACACTCATGTTTACTGTGTAAACACTAGTTTACATATTGCCATTAGTGCTATTTTACTCATGTTACGCATTATTTAATATATACTAATTATCAAATTTTGTGTGCTTTAAGCTTTCTGCATTGTTTTTTAGTAAGTGTGCCTACTATTTGGTTTCTTTCTTTTCGATTTTAAATTTTTACTTTTTTTTTTTTAAAACGGGCAACAAAGATATATTAATAAAACTAGCAAGTTGCTAGAGAGCATACACCATGTCAAAAACAAAAAACACCAAACAACTGCATGAGTTAACAATAACTACCCACTAATCTTATATTTAGAACACCACATGACCCAAATCAAAACTCTCCCATTGACCCCATATGATAGTATCCATCTTTGCTTTGCATTTGATCCAAAGAAAGCTCCTTGTTTTGATTTCACATATAACTCTTCTCAATGGAGATTGTTTTCTTTCAAAAACCAGATTGTTTCTTGTTTTGAATTATGGTTAAATTTTTACTCTTAACCATAACTTTTACATCTTTCACAATTTAAGCCTCATAATTATTCATCTGATCCCCTGCGCTTTTCATTTTTACAAATTTCTTTTTTATGTTACGGTCTAAAT
Source organism: Flaveria linearis (assembly GCA_024085815.1). Classification (NCBI taxonomy): domain Eukaryota; kingdom Viridiplantae; phylum Streptophyta; class Magnoliopsida; order Asterales; family Asteraceae; genus Flaveria; species Flaveria linearis. The sequence continues at coordinate 4,278,640 of CM044011.1, forward strand.
TTTGCTAGTCATACAACGCAACGAACATGTGTGGTTTTCATATTTTTACACCTATTTTTTGCGTTTACTACCCCGACATAACGTGTGGATCTTTGATCGACACTTCATGTGAGTGTGAAAGGATAAATATTTCTTTTGATAACAAAATTTAATAATAACAAATAAGGGAAGGGTTAAACGAGAACTCATTTTCATGAGGACTCTAGAAACCAATCTCAACCACTAGTTTTTCATGTCAAAATAATAATTAACAAATATAATAAAAAATTATAAAACAAAAAATATATAAAATAGAAAAAGTAAAAGCACAAAAATGTTTTTTCGTTTCTCTCTTTCATAATAAAATAAAAAATTTATAAAAGATAAAAAAATTCCTTTTTTTACGAAATTCATTTTACACGTGTAATACAGAATTACACACATGTATAACCAGATTTACACATGTGTAAATAACGGCTGGATAATTTTTTTCAAAAAAGTATATCAATATGGTAGATGTTGGAAAGATAAAAAATACTTATTTAATGGTGAATTTTTTTTGAAAAAATAATGTTGTAAAAAAAAGTTATGGATGATTTAAAAAAATGATGGAAATGACATGTGACTTGCATGTGATATAAATTGTGTGGCTCATATTGATTTTTAAAGTTCTCACAAAAAAAAATGGTTCTCAAAATAACCATACCCTAGTGACGGATCCAAGATTGTTGTTCAGTGGGGGCAAAAAAAATACAAACAAACAGATAGACACAGTAAATCTAATAAGTTGCCGTGCCCTTCATGATATATTACTGCTTAACTAGAAATGTAGCGCATCTTTTAACCGTTTCACCTATCTTATATTATTTTGTAATAACTTCTAACTCTTAATTGTCCTTTACGAGTGTCTTGAGTCAAAGCGGACTTAATAAATGGGTGGACAAAGACTTAATACCTATAATGATCTATTACTTCTATATAAATACGTAAAAAATAGAATAGATATTTGAAACGACTGGACCAATAGCAATTAAAAAAAACGTATTACATCTTACAAAACAACGATTAAAAAACAATTTGATTTGTGGAAAACATAATTAAACCAGCAGCTACTATTTCAAGCAATTAAAAAAGATAAGCAACAATTGAAAAGTCCTTAATTTCTTCTATCCATATGTATCAATGTATTCAATTTTGATTTCTTTTAATACGCATGTATCAAATAATCCATTTCAATTTTGAAATTTTCTCCCTTTTGCTGCTGTGATTCAAATTTAAATGGGCCTATCCAAACAATCCGATGGGCCTGCTTTGTTTTGGGCTATTTCTTCTTAAAAAAATATAATATTGGGCTGGAGAATACTCATGGTTGATTTGTGCGCGATACACTTGGGGTTCTTACTCTTAGATCCATTATTTAGATAAGTAGAATTCCGATAAAAAGCCCCTCCCCCCCCCCCGGCTCTCTTTAAATCCGCCCCTGCTAACAATAATAATGAACAAGCTGATCATTGTAAAAGCGGTAATGTATCCAGTATGTTCAGCCCAGATAAGCATGTGTATAAATTGTTTGATATAATGGTTTAATTGTTTAATAATATCAAGTCAATCATATCTATAGTATCTAATAAAAGAAGGTTTTTTTTTGCCACTTGTCATGTTTTTAACACACTTTTAGCCACTTGTCAAATTTCTACACATTCACACTTTAATTTTCCCTCCAAAAAGGTATTATAGTAATTAAAATGCTAATACAAGTTTTCTCTCTCTAAAAATTAATTTTATTAATTGCTATATTTCTCTCTCTTATCTACATTTTATAAAATCAAACTACATTTTTTTAAAAAATATATTTTATGAAGTTAAAATCACATCTTTTAATTAAAATCTAAATAATAAAAAACAAAAAAATATATAATATTAAATTTTCTAAAACACTAAACATTTTTAAGCAAAATATTTTAAGTCATTTTATTTCAAAAAAATTATAAAGGTGAAATCTTTCAAAACAGTCTTATTAAAACAACCAAATAATTACAAATCATAGTTTTCAAAAAGAACAAGATTTTGATAAAAATTAATTTTTAATAAAAACTTAAAATGAATGTCTAAAAATGAAACTATTTAGATAAGAGAGTTAAAAATAGTATAATTGTTTTATTTCTTGAATTATTACGTATATATTATTTTAATTATAGTTAATATTAAAATATTATAATCTAACTCTTTTTTGTTTATTACTAACTATAATCCATTTAATTAATGCGATTTTAGCCTATATATCTATCTATAAAAAACTAAAATAAACATGAAACAATTGTAAGCCATATATATTAATTTTCTCATTTCTCTATATTTTAATAATAATATTAAATACTAATAATTTTACTCATACTACTTTTAAATTAAAAAATTTTAATTTTATAAATAAAAAACCTATTTTTGAATTAAAACACACTTTTTAAAATAGAAATTTTACAAAATACATAATACAACGAACTTTTTCTTAAAAATACATTTTTCTTAAAATAAAATATTTAAAAAATTTATAAATAAAGTTTAAGAAAAATATATTATTATTTATTTATTTAAAGTAGCTATTTATACGTAATTATAATCATATTTTATCTTTATACATGATTTTATAATGTATAAATTTTGATTACTAATTATTTAATATTTTATTTATCCATTCCGTGTAATACACGGGAACTAACCTAGTAAACTAATAAATTAGTTCATATGATAGGAGTAAATTAATAATAAAAATTTAGAATCTTAATAATCTGAATTAGTTTTATTATTTTCATCACGTAAGGTGATTCATGATTTTATATTCAAACGTGGATATGATGGAAGTGTAAAATGTGTTACGTATTTTAAACTAAAATAAAAGGTAAAACGTATGAAAAACCTTAAAAGAATTGGAAAAAACAAATTAAAACTAGATTAAAAGTAACTAAATAAATTCAAAATAAAAATATAGATAACAAAAAATGGTAAAAAGAAAAGAGATCAGTAAAATCCCTACCTCAGAACCGAAGTAAGGTGGCAAAGAAAAGTTTGGTGCCCACCAAGTCGGTCAAAATTTTCATGTTTAACTAATTTCTTTCATCAATCTAATCTAAAATAATGATCATAATATCATCTAGTCTAGTCTAGTTTATATACACAGAAAATATCCTGTGTCTAAGTAAATAATAATTAAAGAAAATCATAGCAAATCTTTAGGTATCCTAGTTTCCTTTTATTCAGTGTAACGGATACCCCCTCCCAAACGGTCCATATGACCACGATCCTCTTCATATTTTATTATAAACTAGTGGGTGCCCGCGCGCGTTGCAGCGCATACATCATTAAACGAAAAATAATGGCTTGTAACAAATAATTGGCGGAAACACGTTGTTGAAGTCCAAAAGTACGTGAATGCACTTGCGTTTGCCGCGGGTTGCTGCGGGATAACCCTTAACGACTCCATTTACCGGTAAACTGCAAATGTGATTGCTACCAAACATAACATAAACTTTAAATGGTTAAATGGTATGAAATTACCTCCTTGGTTTTCATTTATGCCTTCCATTGTAAAAATTTTCCGGTTCCAGTTTGTCGATAGGCAAATATGCACACATTATATGCATCAAGAATCGAGGTTGCAAATGATGATGTGTCCTCAAAAACATCAACTGTAAAGATTCATGTTAATAGTTATTAAAACATCAAAACAAAAACTTTGTTCATGTAGTTAAATGTTAATTATCTTGGCTTGCTTCAGGGCTAAAAAGTAAATCAAATTTAAAGTTCTTTTTAAATGCTATATTTGCTTTCACTCTAAGTTCACTGTCTTTAATTTTGTACTTTTTGTCATATTATCATCCTCACAACATCTTCAGTCCCATTGCTTCTGAGATTGACTTCCTCCTTGAAATTTCTGATTCAAAAAACAAGAACCAAAAGTTTACCTTCTTCTAATTAAACTAAAAATATGTATAATGATCAACTTGAATCTTGAAATTCTATATAACAGTAAGAAGAATTTATACCTTTTTTTTAAGTTTTCCATCATCAAGCACATCTTCATTCCCAGTTGCATCTGAGCTTCCATAGTGCTGGCATAACCTCCTCCAACAAGACCAATAACACCTCCTGTAAGTAATCTCCCTACAGTTTAATACAACTACTATTCAGACCTCAAACTCCATAACATGAAACCATTCGAGTTCATCGACCTTAAAGCAATTGACTATAAATGTACAACATTGAAAATACGAGATCATACTGACTGTTTTGAGCAGCAATAATGACATAGTACTGTAGCATTAAAATTGAGTTTTACAAACCATAATGCGTCTAGCACTCTACCTCCATCGACCTTAATATTTAAGGTTTGCATGCTTGGCATAAAGTAACAAATAAACATAGACATCAAACTGGGTCACCCTTATTGTTCAAGCATGACTAACCGAACCTTTAAAATAATCTTGTCCTTTCATTTGATCTCTTCACTATGTTACTATGACCTATAAACATCTATAGAATCCCTAAGACATCAATAACTAAATACAATTTATTAGAATAGATTATTAAAAAATAATGGAAGATATAAAACATGAGAGCTGCAGTATCAGGCTATGTGTATATGATCAAAAAGCATAACTTACAATCTTGTTGTATTTAGCCAATTCAGATCCAAACCACCCTTACTGGTAATACCTTTAACTGCTTCGTTTTACATGGTTCCTTTTATGTTTCTCCAATAACATAGACATCAAACTGGGTCACCCTTACCATTATTTTTAACACTCATGAAACATACTTATAACACAGTTAACATGAAAACATGCTTATGAACTATCAACAAAAGTAAAACAATAAAAGAATACAACCGTCAGCAACAAATGAAATGAGTAAACATCAGCCTTAATTATGTGTATATATATATATGAACATCAGCAGTCATGTGTTACAATTTTCAGACTTAACGTGGATTCCATGAAGCCAAACCAAACCTGAAATCATCTTAAAGTGATTTAAAATTCAATAAACAAACATCACCAGTAACAGGTTATCATACAGCCTAAATTATGTATATATAAGGGAAAATATCTCAAAACCTAACATACTTTTTATTTTCTCACGAAAGTACTTTAACCCGATCTGTACCATCTAAACTCACTCTGCGGGTTAAATTTGCACAAACTTGTGAACGATGTAAAATATAAGGCTTGAAACCGGTAGAGCATGTTATTCTGCTGATGTGGCTTTGTTTTAAATCAAAAGTTCTTAGCTGGATTTAATCTACTTTCCCTTTGACATTGAATGGTTGCAAAACGGGTTGGAGAACAAACGCAATGTGGTAACTTGGTATATTAACTTAAACAAGGCAAAAGCTCAACAAGAAAAGATAAGCTCCACTGAACTTTCAAAAACAAGTCATGCCAAAGAGGTTCTAAATATTATTAATATCATGGTACAAAAATCCTAAACGAGCAGCTTGAAAGTGTACCTGAATGAGTTGCTGAGTGGTGTAATAATTAGTTCTCTCTTTAAGCTCATCAATCTTTGCTTGCCTTTCCTTTCGAAGCTCTCTAATGTTTTCTGATCCCTTAGATCACCTACATGAGAGCACATCAAAGTCACTACTTTCTGTTATAAATAAGAAACATACCAGAGGCTAAAAGATATATACACTTATACTACTTAAAAGAAAGAAGACCAGGGATTCATGGTTATAAGCATAAAACAGATAATGTAACCACAAAAGGGGTTAAGATGGATACAAACAAGCAGACTTATAAAATTTAGTGAAACTTGAAAGCCCATAATGCAAACCGAACGATAAAGCAGGTAAAAAAACATAGGTAAGACCGTAACGATCTCATTCTCCAATCCATGTCCACTGTTCTGTTGTCATTATAGCATAACCCACTGTAACCAATTGTAACAGAAATATGATTTCAAACTAAATATCCCATAAAAATTAAAAACACATGTCTCAATTTCAAAAACAATGTCAACCTACACCCCTAATTAACAAAACACATCCAAGTAGCCATTTGATCACTAATTACAAACATCAACCATGCAGTAAAAGGCGCATAAAACATCTTGCAAGCATATAGAATTATAGATCTTAAATCAAAATCAGAGATTGATTCAAAGCATACAGAAACCTAACAATTAATGCAATTTACCTCAAAAACAGAAAACATGAATCAAATTCCTTGCAGATCTTCTCCATCTCAAAGATCTCCTTTCATCCTAGATAGAAGAGTAATCTCAAAACTAAGCCTATGTTAAAAATCATATTAACATAGAACAGAAAGGATGAAAGCTGAAAATTAGGATACCACAAGGATTGACATTCATCATGATGACAAAACTAACAGCAATTTAACTCAAATACGATGATTGACAGAATACAGATGCTTTCACCAATTTTTTTAAAAAAAAAAATCCTTTTCTTTAATTGCAATGAATAAATTGAACTACAAACTACAATGTACAACCTAATTGCATACACATCATACATTCGTAGAACTAAGATTGAGTATTGCATAAAAGTATATACAACTAACCCTAGAAATTGATTAATTCGGTACCTTTATCGATTCCGATCGTTGACTGATTCACAGGGAAAAATTAGGGATGGAATGGATGAAACCTGCAGAAAACATTTAAACATTCATATCACATACACCGAAAAGCAAATTAAAACCATCGAATCGAGCGCAATAACCCAATTCACCGCAAAAACACCCAATGTCATTCGATTTGGTTTGTCTGTCGATCAATCAGCGTATGTACTGATCGTGTTTGTAGGTTATTGTATGAAATTACATAAGCAGAAGCAAATGGAGACCTTACCTTCAAATGGAGTGAGTACCGTCGGGATTTTGGATTGGTGTATACACACGAAACGCCCATCTCTCCTTCAGTGAATAAACTGAAGAAACAACAATGAATGGTCTTCAATTTCAGAGTATGGAAGGGCAGACCGAGGATCCGGTTAACGCCCATGGAGGGTGAAGAAGCGGAGGTGAGGAGGCGAGTCTTACGCCCAAGATGAAATGACATCACTCACTGCCCATCCAATATGTTTTAATAGTATATAGATATACATATCTCCCGCAAAACCCACCCCATATATCTCTCTCCGCCATATGCATTGCATCACAAACCCACACATCCCGCCCAAATCATCAACTACAAAATATAACCTTCACTTCAAAACTTGTTCCTCTCCACCGCCGGTGATTACTTACTCCGGTGACAACTCCACCGCATCACCACCTGTGATCGATTACTCCGGTGACTGTTGTTTGTTTGTAAGCATCAACTCCCCTTAGGGGAATCTTCACACCATTGCCCATTCCGTTGTCTCTAGCCCTAGTTTTTCCCTTCGATCGCACATCCACAACATATATATCCATTCAACAAATCAATCATCGAAGAAACTAACACAACACGCGGCCGGATTCATCATTTCTATTTTCTAATTGGCGCCCGATTACCATTATTCCGATAAGTCTATTCCTTCCCTTCAATCTATAACTTCTGTTGTCTAAATTACGCCATATCTTATTACTTGCTTAATTATTCCTCTGTTTACTATATCTACTTCAGATGTTGCTTTCTTATTTCGCAAGATTCATGACCCCTGCCATTTCAATGACGTAAGGTACCTCTTCTACTTCAGATGTTGGTTTTTCTTATCTGAAAGAAACGCATTTTGCTATCAATAACATGATTGTTATTTATACGTATGGATATGCCAAGTCATTGGTAATTCATCTGCAGGTTCATGGATCATCACCAACAAGGGTTAAAAGGGCACTTACGGATAAGCCAATTGACGCCAATTATTATGTGTTTTTTACATGGGTTCTGGTTTGTGTTATCAATAACATGATGTTTTTTATTTCATCAGGTATGTTGTGGAACTGCTAGCGAAGGTTTTGTGAAGCCGGTATTGAAGTGGTCATCAAGGTTTAATACTTTTATCTTAAACTATATTTATGATATTTGTCCTTTTGTGTATTCAGTGACTAATTAAATTTTTTTTTTGCAATATTCTTTCTGTTTTGATCTTCTACAAGACCATGTAACAATTGTTTTCTGTTTGATGATTAATAAAGTTTTATTTAGACTGCAGCCATAACAATGTCCGAAAAGGTATGTTAATTTAGCTAGTTTTAATTTCACTTTTTTGTTTGCCTTTTATTCACTCATGTAACAGATTGTAGTTGCATTTAGTGTAAACAAAGGACAGAAACAAAAGAGCTAAGAACAAGCTTGATCAATAAAAGGTTTGTGTAAAGTTAGGTTAATACATACCAACTGTTTGATAAAACTTTTGTTTGTATTTCTTCTTCAGATATTGCTTTCTTCTCTGGCAAGATTGACCCCGGCCGTTTCAAAGACGTAAGGTATGTTTTCTTAAAAACTTCAACAAAGATTTAATTGCTTAATTTATTGGTTTAGTCTACTTCTTATGCACGAATATTGGTTTGTTATTTGATAAAAATGCATGTATTCAACAATATTATATCAAGAAAATGCAGAGGGTGCTTAGATCACAAAGCATATGGATGCTAGATAATTGGTAAATCTGCAGGTGGGATCATGATCAAGAAAGGACAGATAAGCCAATTGATGTTGAGTGGTGAAGCCACTAATTTAGTAGTGGCAAACAGCTGTCAAAAGAAAAAGGAAAAGGGATGGTGATCCGGTTTTCACGGCTAATGTTTCCTGACCCACTCATTGAGTGGCTTTCTTCTTTGTTGTCCTATAAATGGGACTGATTTGTATCTATAAATGTATCCTTAAGCAATATAAACTTCCAGTTACCCCGTGGACGTAGGTCAGTTTAGACCGAACCACGTAAAATCATCGTGTTTGTGTTTGTGTGTGTCTAGATAACCTAACAACTGGTATCAGAGCACCAGGCTCTTGACAGACTCACACGCAGAGAAGAAGTGAAGAGAGAAGGTACCTGGTGAGTGAAATCGGAGTTAGCGTTCTGATCAGAGAAGAAGTCGCGAGCAGCAGTTGCGAGCAGCAGTCGGGATCGAGCAGTCGGGACTTGGGATCGAGCAGTCGGGACTCGGGATCGAGCAGTCGGGACTCGGGATCGAGCAGTCGCCGCCAGAACCGCCGAAGACGACGGATTTCCACCAGACGCCGCCGCGGTTCGCACCGCCGGGACCACCGCTACCTCGCAGCCTTCTTTCGTTCCAGAATCGTCGTACTGTAGTCGCGCTTTGTGCCCTTAGAATCGATGATTCCGCTTGATTGCTCATGATGCTGACAAGATTGATTGATTCTTGAGTTTAGATCGAAGAAACGGGATTTTGGGGATTTTGTGAGATAGTAGGAGCAGTGTGATATTTTTTTTTTCCCTCTTGTGTGCGCAAGGTGGAGAAAAAAAAAACAGGTGTTCTTTTTCTTTTAAAGAAAAAAAACAACTTTCCTTATTGACAAAAGAGGCCCCTGCACCTTTTTACAAAGTCTCCATCATTCACAACTTGGTTGTTTATCGCCGTTCAAAGCTCGAAAAAGATAAGTTTCTTGCTTTCGTATATTACTTCCATAAATTACCACTTAGCATACGAACCTGTTTGGTTAGTAGTTATTTGGTAATTTGTTATTAATGGAAGAGACGGTAAATTAAGATCGATAAATTTGACGGGAAGAATTTGGATGGTGGAAAATACAAATTAGAGATTTGCTGATACAAAAAGAGTTGGATGCTGCTTTAGAACCACCTCCTACACCAGTACCGAATATTGGGCATCCATTGACAAGAAGGCGATGTCAACGATACGGCTCGCATTGTCCATGAATGTTGCGTATAACATTATGGAGCAAACCACGACGCGTGGAATTATGGAAGCTTTGACAAACATGTACGAAAAGCCGTCTCCCGCAAATAAGGTGTTCTTAATTCGTGAGTTAGTTAACACTCGAATAAAAAAGGGAAGTTCTGTCACTGAGTATGTTAATCTATTTAAATCTCATTTGACACGTTTGTCGTCGGTGAATTTTAAAATAGATGCTGAATTACAGGCTTGTTTATTATGTCATCATTACCTGACAGCTGGTCAGGAACGATCACAGCAATCACTGGATCGATTGAGACACTCACATTCAGTAAGGTTCGGGATTTGATACTGAATGAGGATTCCAGAAGGAGGAATTCTGGAGAAACAAGCTCGTTGCTCAGTACTGAAGGAAGAGGGAGAAATATCAATAAGGAGGAAACCGGGAAGGTCGAAGTCTAAACGAAGAAGCAAGTCGAGACCTGTTAGGAATTTGGTCATTTCAGAAGTCAGTGCACACAACCTTCTAGAGATAAACAGGAGGTAAATGCTGCCACAGCCTCAGACTCAGAAGATGCTCTTATCTGTTGTGTCGAAAATACTGTTGAAGACTGGATTATGGATTCAGGAGTATCATTTCATGCTACGTCTAGCATGAAGAAGATGAAGAATCTACGAACAAGTAACTTTGGTAAAGTTCGTTTGGCTAATAATCACAGTCTAGACATTACAGGGATTGGAGACATATAGTTGAAGACATCATTGGGAACAATCTGGATCCTGAAAGATGTTCGGGTTATTCCGGGTTTGAAGAGGATGTTAATATCCATCGGTCAACTTGATGATCAGGGATACGATGTTTACTTCGGTAAAGGACAATGGAAAGTTGTCAAAGGCAGTATGATTGTCGCTAGAGGGAAGAAGAGAGGCACTTTGTACATGGTTGAAGTACCAACTGACGGGGTAAATGCAGTGTCTAGTGAGCCGAGTAAGTCAAAGTTATGGCATCAAAGACTCGGTCACATGAGTGAAAAGGGATGAAGATGCTTGTTACTAAGGGAAACTTCCAGAATTGAAGCAGGTCGAGTCTGAATTCTGTGAACCGTGCATTCTCGGGAAGAAAAGAAAGTTACTTTTTTAAAGAAAGGGAGAGCACCAAAGCTCAAAAGTTGGAGCTGATTCATTCAGACGTGTATGGACCGACATCAGTAACTTCACTTGGTGGAGCTTGCTACTTTGTGACTTTCATTGATGATTCAACACGCAAGGTATGGGTTTACTTTCTTAAACATAAATCTGAAGTTTTCGATACTTTTAAGAAATGGAAATCTGCTGTTGAACTTGAAACTGATTTGAAGGTGAAGTGCTTGAAGTCCGACAACGGTGGTGAATACATCAGCAAGGAGTTTGCAGATTATTGTGCTGATAGAGGGATCAAGATGATAAACACAGTTCCAGGAACTCCGCAGCAGAATGGGGTTGCAGAGAGGATGAACAGAACACTATGTGAGAGAGCCAGAAGTATGAGGCTGAATGCGGGGCTCCCAAAGATGTTCTGGGCTGATGCAATTAACACATCTGCCTATCTTATCAATCGTGGGCCTTCGGTACCGTTGGGTTTCAAGATTCCTAAAGAAGAATGGAAGGGTAAAGCAATTGAGTACGATCACCTGAGAATCTTCGGTGCAGTGCTTATGATATTAATCCTGAAGGTGACAAGTTAGATGCTAAAGCAAAGAAGTACATCTTCATTGGATATGGAGGTGATAAGATGGGCTATAGGCTTTGGGATTCTAAAAACAGAAAGGTAGTCCGAAGCAAGCATGCAGAATTCAATGAAGCAGAGCTGTACAAAGACAGAAAGGTGGAAAATTCAAAGGTTCAGAAGGAAACGTTGAGTTTAGTGTTAAAAATCAGAAGAACAATTCTGCTACAGAACCATGACAGATTCTGAAAACACAGAACCAGAGACTGAAGATGGTGAGGGTGAAGAAACAGTGGGAGTTTCTGACAGTGGGAGTTCAAGGTCTGAAGACGAACAGTCACCACAACAGCCTACGGTAAGAAGATCAACCAGAGTTTCTAGACCACTGAACAGGTACAGTCCCAGTCCTTCTGTCAATTACATTCTCTTGACAGAAAATGGTGAACCAGAAAGTTATTCTGAAGCTGTCAAGATGAAGGACTCGTTCCAGTGGGAGCGAGCTATGAAGGATGAAATGAGTTCACTACAGAAGAACAATACTTGGGTTCTTGTTAAGCTTCCGCATGACAAGAAAGCTCTTCATAATAAATGGGTCTTCAGGGTCAAGGATGAACAAGATGGATCTAAACGGTATAAAGCCCGTTTAGTGGTCAAGGGTTTTCAACAAAAAAAGGGGGTTGATTATGATGAAATCTTCTCTCCAGTGGTGAAGATGACCACCATCAGATTAGTTCTAAGCATTGTAGCAGTAGAAAACTTACATCTAGAGCAGCTAGATGTAAAGACAGCGTTTCTACATGGTGACCTTGATGAAGACATTTATATGGCACAACATGAGGGGTTTCAGGTAGTTGGAAAGAGAATTGGGTTTGCAAGCTGAAGAAGAGTTTATATGGTCTTAAACCAGCACCAAGGCAGTGGTATTTGAAGTTTGATGATTTCATGGTGAGAACCGGTTACAAGAGATGTGAAGCCGATCACTGCTGTTATCTGAAGAAATTCAAGGGTTCGTATATCATTCTACTGCTTTATGTAGATGATATGTTGATTGCAGGATCAGACATGAACGAGATCAGCAAGTTAAAGAAGCAAATGTCCAAAGAATTCGAGATGAAGGATTTGGGTGCAGCTAAACAGATACTCGGGATGAGTATCACCAGGAGCAAGAAAGATGGATCTCTAACACTATCCCAAGAAAAGTACATCGGGAAAGTGTTAGAGAAATTCGATATTAACAATGAGAAGACCAAGCCAAGAAACACACCCTTGGGGAGTCACCTCAAGCTTACCAAAGATCAGTGTCCTAGCACAGAAAAAGAAAAAACTGACATGGCTAGAGTCCCGTATGCATCTGCAGTGGGTAGTTTGATGTACGCTATGGTGTGCACAAGACCCGACATAGCACACGCAGTTGGAGTTGTTAGTTGGTTTATGTCAAATCCGGGAAGAGAACATTGGGAAGCAGTTAAATGGGTGCTTCGTTATTTGAAAGGAACATCAAAGAGGGGGTTATGTTTCAAAGGAAAGGATTTAGCTCTCAGAGGCTATACAGATGCTGACCTGGGTGGCTGCAAAGAGACATTTAAAAGCACCACAGGTTTCGTTTTCACAGTGGGAGGAACTGCAGTCAGTTGGATGTCCAGGCTCCAAAAAAGTGTAGCTTTGTCCACAACAGAAGCAGAATACATGGCTATTGCTGAAGCCAGTAAAGAGCTTGTATGGTTGAAGGCTTTTCTGGAAAGTTAGGGAAGAAGCAGACTGAGTACATACTGCACTGTGATAATGAAAGTGCAGTGAAACTTGCTAAGAATCCTGTGTATCACAAGAAGACGAAGCACATTGGGATAAGGTATCACTTCGTGAGAGGATTGATTGCTGATGGAACAATCAACTTGAAGAATATCTCAGGTGCTAGGAATCCAGCGGACATGTTCACCAAATGTGTAACGTTGGATAAGCTGAAGCTGTGCGTGGCTTCAGCTGGTCTCCAGGAATAATGTTGAGGAGACCGGGTAACTGGAGGAGCATTAAAGATACTAAAGTTTTCTTACAGAGATACAAATGCACAGTTGAAGCACAGGTGAAGATTGTTCCGTGGCTTCAAGTGGGAGATTGTTGAGTGGTGAAGCCACTAATTTAGTAGTGGCAAACAAGCTGGTCAAAAGAAAAAGGAAAAGGGATGGTGATCCGGTTTTCACGGCCATGTTTGCTGACCCACTCAGTGAGTGGCTTTCTTCTTTGTTGTCCTATAAATGGGACTGATTTGTATCTGTAAATGTATCCTTAAGCAATATAAACTTCCAGTTACCCCGTGGACGTAGGTCAGTTTAGACCGAACCACGTAAATCATCGTGTTTGTGTTTGTGTATGTCTAGATAACCTAACAATTGACGCCAATTATTATGGTTTTTTTAACAGGTTCTGGTTTGTGTTATCAATAACATGTTTTTTTTATATTTTATCAGGTATGATGTGGAACTGCTAGCAAAAGTTTGTGAAGCTGGTATTGAAGTGGTCATCAAGGTTTAATCTTAAACTATTTTCATGATATTCGGCCTTTTGGGTATTGAAGTGTTAATCAAGGTTTAATCTTTGTTATTTGATACCAAATGCGCGCGTCTATGCTAAAAATTTCTATTCTATTTATTCCCTTTGGTCGGTGGGAATTTTTTTTATAGTTTTGTATGTGTTTTTATAAGTTTGTTTTGTGGGTTTGAGGTTTGGGGGTGGGGTTTTGCTTGTGAGTTTTTTGGTTTCTTTACACGTCTCTTTGATGGGTGTTTCGATTACGTTCATTTATAGCATTCGTTGACGTTGTCTTTCTCCGGTTTCATACTTTCTTTATTTCGTTGTCGATTCCCTGTTAAGGTTTGAGTTTTCCTTTTGTTTTCTTTTTTTGAGGCTTTGATTTTCGTCAGTTTTTCTATATAGGACTGTGTCGCGCTTTGATTTTCGTCTATTTTGTTTATGGTGTTGGGCTTTGATTTAGTTTTGGGTTCTGAATGTTCTTGTGTGTTATGAATTTGAGGTTTTGGTGTGTTTTACTTTGTGTATTTTGCTGATTTTATGGTTTCAAACCTTCATTTTGATTTTGATTTAGGGTTACGTTAAAACTCGCATAACCGTGGCAACGCGCGGGGCCCAAACCTAGTTATTATAATATCTTGAAAATGCAGATCACAAAACATGCATATGGATGCCTGCCATATAATTGGTAAATCTGCAGCTGGGAAATTTAGGTCATCATTTGCATGTTGGTAGAGCATCATCAATAAAGGGTAAAATGGGCGCTCCAGATAGCCATTACAAATGCAGATCAGTATGGGATACGAGGTCCAAACAAGGTATGTTCATATGACCTTTTAGCTAATATCTTCAATAATTTTAATTTCACTTTTTTGTTGGGCATCTTACATATCAGATTGTAGTTGCATATAATGTAAACCAAGGACAGGAACAAAAGGAGCTAAGCAACAAGCTTGATTAGTTAAAGGTTTGTGTAAAGTTGGGTTAATGCACACCAACTGTTTGATTAAACGTTTGTTTGTATTTTTTTCTTCATCACCCTTATGTGTGTACATTAGAAACACTAAGATCTTTTCCCATTCACATTAACCGGAGCATTTAGCGTTGTAGGGTGTTGGCAAAGTTAAAGATATAATATGGTATGATAAGTATGTATTTTGAGACGTATACATTTTGTTTTACTTCTCATTGGAACGTGTTTTCATGGATTCAAATTCCGTAGAGCCATTTGGACTCACTTTGATAGCAGAAAAAACAGGGGTAAAGTTAAAGATATAATATGGTATGCTAAGTATGTATTTTGAGATGTATATATATATATATATATATATTATTTTTACTTCTGAATCTTATGAGTTGTAACTTGTAAGTATCAACTCCCCTGCATCTTCACACTACTGCCCATTCCGTTGTCTCTAGCCCTGATTTTCTCTCATTCTGAACTCCCGGCAACACTATTCGATCAAGAGCCTTCAATTTCAGTCGAGTTACTTCATTATAGATAACTATTAACTTTAGAAACCTAACCGATGAAAATGCAGAGGATTGAGCAGATCGGAATCATTCAACAGAGTCAAGGAAGGCATTTTGACGGACCAGCACAACGTCCACAAACAGTCCATCTGAATCATCAAAGAAATTAACAGGCGGGTTCATCATTTCCGATAAGTCTATTCTATTCCTTTAATCTGCTTATTTCTGCGAGTCAAAATTATGCTATGCTCTAATGCACTTATCACTACTTGCTTGCTTAATTATTCTTCTGTGTTACTCTACTTCTTCTGCACAGATAGATATTGGATTCTTTCTTATTAATTTCATACCAAATGCATGCATGTATTCTAATAATTATTATAATATCTGGAAAATGCAGATCACAAAGCATGCATATGGATGCCTGCCAAATAGTTAGTAAATCTGCAGGTTGGCGGATCATCATCAACAAAGGGTAAAAAGGGCATTTCAGATAAGCCAATTATTATGGGTTTTTTGCATGACTTCTGCTTTATCTTATCAATAACATGACAATATATACATTACTATCTATGTTGTGGAACTGCTAGCTATAGTTTTATGAGGCCGGTGGTCACCATGGTTTAATCTTAAACTATTTTCATGATATTTGGCCTTTTGTGTATTCAATAACTAATTTATATTTTTTGGCAATATTTTTTGTGTTTTGATCTAATAAAAAACCATGGAGGAATTGGTTTCAGTTTGGTTCGTTACATGTTTTTTAATCGAATTGTAAAATCTGAAGTGTTGTAGATGATGATTAATGAAGTTTGTACTTAGACTGCGGCCATTACAAATGCAGATCACTGTGGGATATGAGGTCCAGATTACTGATGCTAACAATGCTGGAAGCTGTGCCTTCTTTTTCCTGATCATGTGTTAAATCAAAGGGAAAAGATTATTATAGATACCTCTAGGACCCACTCTACACTGTAAGTGGTTTTTCCTCTATCATTTTTGAATCATCAAGCTTTGTCTTCACAAGGACGTTTATCTCTCTGATTTGTTTTCAACAGTTCAAGCTTCAAGGTTCTTTGTGGATACATATGTTGTTTTACAGGTAACATTTATTGTATTTGATAGTTAATATTGCTATTTCTCTATGCTCTGATGAGACATATTTGGTAATAGTTTTGTTCTTCTCTTTTGGCTTTGTTGCATGAATTGGCGAGGGAGGCTCTACCTCAATTGTTGACGGGTGAGATTTAGCTAGAACTGATGAGATGTGCAATTTAGGTAAACGGGTCAAATTGGGTTCGATTTATAGTCACCAACTTCCGATCTCAGCCATTTAAACGTGGTCAAGATGGGTTCTTTTTGATACATGTTGCTTTTTGCTGGTATGGTCTATTCACTTATGTCATTCTTTTTGGCCCATTTACATTCACTTACCTTTTTTTTCTAGAAACTTTTAAAGTTTTATGGTCTTGACTCTTGAATACATAAGGCATCGCTCTTATACTGAAAAAAACAATCTCTAATGATTGCAAACGTGTTGTTCTATTTGGCTATCTGCTAGGGGGATGATTTGAATGACAAGTTTGAATCTTTTATAAACACTTTTTATTTATATGTTTAGGTTGTTGATATGGTTACAACATTGTTGGATACAATGGTTTTTTATTGGGTGCTCCAGGATAGGATTCTACATGTTATATAATATTTTGTTTTAGTTTTTGATATAAAGTATGAAACTAAAAGAAGTTCAGCACATATTACTGAGATGATCAAAACGAGGGACTATTTTGGTTGGTGGGTTACGTGATCTTAAATGTGCTCTTGATGTGGTGAAGTACGCAAATGATATGTTAAATCAAGGGATCAAATTGAACCCTGCGGCCCTGCCACTTTGGCAAGGTTGACCCCTGCCATTTCAAAGACACAAGGTACATCTTTTTACAAACCGAATCGCAGATTTAAATTGCATAATTTTTTTGGTTTAGTCTACTTCTTGTGCATAGATATTGGTTTTGTTATTTGATTAGAAATGTCTGTATTCTAACAAATTAATATCAGGAAAATGCAGGGGATTAGATCATAAAGCATATGGATACATGCCAGAAAAATGGTAAATCTGCAGGTGGGAAATTTAGGTCATCATCTGAAGGTGGACCATCATCAACAAAGGGTATAAGGGCAGTTCTGATAAGCCAATGGACGACCGTTATTATGGGTTTTCTGCGTGGGTTCTGGTTTGTGTTATCAATACATGTTTTCTAATCAATTGTAAAATCTGAAGTGTTATAGATGATAATTAATGAAGTTTATATTTAGAATGCAGCCATTACAAATGCAGATCACTATGGAATATGAGGTCCAGATTAAAGATGCTAACAATGCTGGAAAGTGTGCCTTATTTTTCCTGATCATGTGCTACATCAAAGGGAAAAAGCTTATTATAGATGCCTCTAGGAGCCACTCTACACTGTAAGCGATTTTGCCTCTGTCATTTTTGAATCATCAAGCTTTGTCTTCACAAGGACTTATTTCTTTGATTTGTTTTAAACAGTTCAAACTTGTAAGGTTCTTTGTGGATACATATGTTGTTTTACAGGTAACATTTGTTGTATTTGATAGTTAATACTACTATTTCTCTATGCTCTGATGAGACATATTTGGTAATAGTTTTGTTCTTCTCTTTTGGCTATTATTATTGTTGCCTAAATTGGTGAGGGAGGCTCTACCTCAATTGTTGACTTTGGCGCTTTTAAGAACGCATCAAGTGTCTTTTTAAATCCTTCAATATTGAAGCTTGGTCAAGGTACGTCCAGCACTAATAGTTTAATTTCCTTACATTTTTATTACTTACTGCATTTCAATTCTAAATGTAAAAAGTGATATGTTTTTTAGCTGTTTCGGATGTGGTACTAATTTAGAATGCAAAATTATGCATGTCTTTTTTCTGTTAAACTATGGTGCCTTAGGGTTGTATAGCTCAGAGCCTCAGATATCCAGCTGATTCGCACATAACATTGAAGGTTGATTTGGTGATATCCCTTCAATCTGCTAATTTTTGCCAGTCAAAATTACGCCATGCTCTAATGCACTTATAACTACCTACTTGCTTAATTATTCTTCTGTTTACTCTACTTCAGCTGCACAGATAGATATTGGTTTCTTTCTTATTTGATATCAAATGCGCACATCTATTCTAATAATTATTATAATATCTGGAAAGTGCTGATCACAAAGCATGCATATGGATGCCTGCCATATAATTGGTAAATCTGCAGCTGGGAAATTTAGGTCATCATCTGCATGTTGGTTGATCATCATCAACAAAGGGTAAAAAGGGCGATTCAGATAGCCCTTACAAATGCAGATGACTATGGGATACGAGGTCCAAAAAAGGTATGTTCATATGACCTGGTAGCTAATATCTTTAATAATCTTAATTTCACTTTTTTGCCAAAATACAAACCATTAATCTTGTGACAATGAAAACAAAAATGACACTGCATTTTGCAGCAGTGAGCTATTTGAGATGAATAAGTAGCAAATGGAGATCACAGTACAGCATTGTCCTGTATCGCTATATGTGAGTAGTTTTTTGTTGAAAAGATCAAATGTTGATCATAAAAGTTTACTTCTGATAACCCCCTTTCCCCCTCCCTTTTAAATTTGGATGCTTTATATCTTTTTTCTAACTAGCTGATGGGCATTATTTATACACTTGGGGAAAGTGTAGTCCCAATCGGTGATTTCCGTTACCTCATTTATGCAGACTGCCTTGGGTAGAATCATGCATTAGATTTAACAGGTACAATTTTGATTTTAAAAGCATACTGCAACTCAAGTGTTACAGACTGAGGTAGTTGCACGATGATTCCACCAAAAACTAAAACTTTTGGTTTTTGTGTACAGATGAAGGCGATGTTCTTATGCATTGGGGCAGCCATCATGGGGTTCTTAACAATCATCAGAAGAAAATTTTGGTCAATTTCAATGGTTTTATCTTGACTCTACTAATGGTTTTAATTTCAATGTTGTTGCGGCAGATCTTCATCACTAATTTTATCAGGTTCTTCCTCTCTTATCTTCATGATTTGAATTTAAATTTGTGTAATGGCATCGAACAATGACTTTTGATTTTGATTGGTTTTCATGTTTTTTAAAATTCCTCTCCCTGTTTCATCTACATTTGGGAATATCGCTTTGCATGCCAATCGATTACTATTGAAATCCAATGGATTCCAGGTTCTTTTCGCTACCTTCAATAGTTATTTATGTTTGTTTGATCTGTTTGTAGCGGAAGCAGACAAAGATTATTGCTGAAAAAGAGATGAATCTTAAGAAGATGGTCATGACAGGTTCTTGTAGCATTTTTGGTGAACACCTCGTGTGCACTCTCTAAAGAGCAAACAGAGGGTGTTTGGAATTGATGATTTAAAAAATTTATTTCCTTAATGATTTACTTCTAAAACTATATAACAACTTCTGAGTGCCTTGATGAAGAAAACATGATAACATATCTTTACAATGACACTATGTTTTGTAGTAATGAGCTATTTTAGATGAAAATTGTCGTGTCGTGTGATCCATCATTTGTTCAAAAGCTCCCGTATATGCAAACTTGTGTTCTGTTTTTACTCTGTATTCCCGCAATAACTATGGCTTCTTTAAATCAAAATGTCGATTCGTTTTGTTCTAAAAGTCAATAACTCAGTTTGTTACTAATTTCAACTGTATTGCTTGGAGAAGTAAAACTTTGTGCATGTATATCATTAGTATTATAGAGGACAAACTTTTACTAGACTTTTACTTTAACCATTTTTATCATTCACTCATGATTGTAAAAATAACACTTACTATAGTCACGCCTCTGTTGCTTGTTAATTTTCTCTAGGCAGGTGAATCTTGATCTTCCATCCATCTTAATAGTAAGGTTAGTTCATAGTCTGTACATGTTCTTTAGTACGTTTCTGTAAGGATTTATTTGTAAAACCAGATAACAACATTTGAGTGTCATTGTGAAAAACCATGATAATATATATCTTTGCAATGAAAATCGTACGAGGATTTCACCTGAATATAAGTCATTGATCTTGTGAAAAAGAAAACCAAGACGGCACTACATTTTACATTAATGAGTTATTTGAGATGGACATTGTCTAGTGGTGTGATCCTTTATTGGTTCAATAGCTCTCCTACTTGCAAGCTTGTGTTCTGTTTCTACTTTGTGTTTCCACTGATAACTATGGTTTTTATGTTCTTTTAGGTCCATCTTCCTGTTTCTTCTACTTTTGGGAACATCGTTCTGCAAGCCCCCGTCGATTTCGGGCGAAATCGTAACTTAATCCAATGGACCTCAGGTTCTTTCTGCTACCTTTAATAGTTATTGTGTTTACTTGATCTATTTGTTGGGGAAGCAGACAGAGATTATCACAGAAATAGGTATGAATCTTTAGCAGAGGGTGAAGACTGTGAGACCCTTGTCCCTGTTTTTGGTATTTTTCTGTTAAACATATTGGTTAATACGATCAGTACAGCAAAGGATAGATGAAGTAAAAAGGGCTATTGATATGTGGACAAATTTAAGAAGAAGAATACGATCTAAGTTGTGAAGTAGAGCCTGAAATTAAACTCCTTTTAATTGGTTTCTATTTATTATCGTCTGTTTATGATGAACTAGGGCTCTAAAATGATGAAATACAATGGAGCATCTATGGCGATCGTGAGCAGGGATCCAACAAATTATTTGCTCATTTCCACTGAAAACATAATATTCTTTCGAGCTCCTCATGGTGCTTTCATCCCTCACTATTCTACTAAATTTTATATTTTATTTCTTTTAATTTCATTATTTTTTTGTTTATAGGATTACCTAAGGGACAAAGAGAACGGAGTAATTAAGATGTGATGGGTGCACCGGAGAAGTTGGCTGCTTCACATAACAATACCTTCGAAAGAAAGCTTGGAAGTCAAAGATGCACAATCAGTTTCATCATCTCTAGGTTCGTTGTTCATTACAATTAATTCAGATCATTACGATTATATTCAAATTGAATTAAGTTAAATTTTATTTTCATGATGTATCCTTACATTGCCTTGAAGTGAATTGCAGAAGTTCAAGCAAGGTCAGGCAATTTTCTGTGGGTACGGAGGCGGGTTTCACATTAAATTTAAGCAATAGAAAGCTCCATGATGGAGAGCCTAATTCCCTTGTATATTGAGTCGGCTAAAGAAGGGAAAGAACTGGTCCCTTTTGAAGACAATTTATGATCCTACCGTTGATGTGAAGAGCAAAATGCAAAACAATATCCGCTACCCAAAACCAGAAAGTTGGTGATGATACTCGGATGAACTTGGTGATGTATGAGCTCTTATGAAGGGTTTCTTCAGGAAAGTGAATGTGGTTATAGGTCATGATATGTGGGCTTTAATCTGTTTATTTGTTTGCAGATTCATCTCCAAGAATGAGTCGTAAAGCCATCAACTATTCATCACCAAGAATGAGTAATAAAGTCGTCAATTATCATAATTTCTGGGTCAGTATCATTTCTTTTTCTATTGATTTTAGACGCCTAATTTGTTCTATGACAAAAATATGCATCAATTCCAGGTCCATTAAACAGAGAATCATTCAATAAAGTTTCAAAAGTAGAAGAAAATGAAATCAAGGTACACCACCAAGCTACTATCTTTCCAATCGGAAGTTTATGAACTTATTTTGAAATCTAAATATTATGCAGCCTTTTGTTGAAAGCTTATCTAAGTGCCCCAAACATGGCCTGCACAATCTGTTAAAAGCAAATGTAAGTCATTCTCTATCATAGATTCTTGTTAATGCATATTCATGATCATATAGTGATGCCTATAGATACTAATTACTTCGACCAATCTATGTTTATAGGTACCTCCTTTAAGAAGATGTATCTGCGAAGGTAGGCCATATTCTTTAAATCAAAATGTTGTTTGTTCTAAAAGTCAATAACTTAGTTTGTTACTAATTTCAACTGTTTTGTTTGGAGAAGTAAAATTTTGTGCATGTATATCATTAGTATTATAGAGGACAAACTTTTACTTGACTTTTACTTTAACCATTTTATCATTTGATCTTGTAAAATTAATACTTACTGTAGTCAAGCGTCAGTTGCTTGTTAATTTTTTCTAAGCAGGTGAATCTTGATCTTCCATCCATCTTAATAGTAAGGTTAGTTCATAGTCTGTACATGTTCTTTAGTACGTTCCTTTGGGGGTGTGTGGGATTGATGATCAAATTGTTGATCTGCTTGTTGAGTTATGATACAGCGATAAGCTATTTTGAGGTTGTTTCAGATTACTTATCCAAACTGGTTATTCCTAACTACGCATTTGAGTTGTCATGCAAATCATTATGCATTTGGCCCCAAATCAGCTGATTTGGCTCAAACCCCTGATTCAGAGTTTAAACCAGCAGCTATCGAGTGAGCCGCTAAGGTTCAAGCATGGCTACAATTTGAATCACCTAGTTTTGTTAAACTATGTTCACATCACATGTTACTGGTGGCTTTTGGCTTGTAAGTTCTTTATTTTATGAAAAAAAATATTGTCAAAACAACTCATATATGTGATACATGTGACACGGTTTTAATAATCATTTAAGCAATATGTAAATTTTATATGTGCTACATAAGACACGGGTTCCGCAAGAAACTCTGTGATGCACATATGCCAAAACATGATGAAACCGTTGTGATAACACAAAGTTTCTTGTTGATAAAACTGGATTAAGTGATGGCTCGAGAGGGTTTTTTAGTTGATCATAAATTGCTTGAAGGAGATGCTCTAGTTTGCAACTGGTTGACCATTGGAAATTTGAGGTAAAATGTGGCATGTTATTATTAATGTTCACTTATGAAAGGGTAAATTAAGGAATATGAATGGAAAATCTGCTTTTTATTAGAATACATTGGTCACTCATGTCTGCTAAGTTTTACAAACTCCCATGTATAAAAAACTCAAAGTAAAATTTCCCAAACAGTTGCCTTTTGCCGGTTTCAATGGTATCCTCGTCTTTCTGCAAATCTTTGGCTAGTTCAGGCCAAAAATGAAAGAAGATGTCATTTTTCGGCCGTATTTGGACATATTTTCATCGGGTTTTTGTGTCTGTTTTAGATATTTGTGACATGTGTAAATTATAGTATAATACACTAACCTCTTTTTTGCTGAAAGTTTTGTGTATGTTATTTGCAGGTCTAAGTTGTCAGGGTAAATAAAAACAGACAAATTGCGCATCTAAGTTTAGTTCTTTGTGGCATGAATATCTGTAAGTTGCTTTACATATATCCTACGACCCTTCATTAGCTTTCATATAACTGGTCAGAACAAGACCAGGCTGGTTTGGAATATCTATAAGCTAGTGATTTTGCATGAATAAGCCTTACCCTGCATTTATGCAAGATACTATTTTCACGACTCAAACGAGTGACCATATCAAATGGTAACAACTTTACCATTGCTTCAAGGTTAACTTCTAAACTCCCTACATGTATAAGAAGTCAAATTCAAGCTTCTGAAATATCATTTTGAGCTTTTTTTATCCGATAAAGTTTTGACATATCTTTTGCCGGTTTCAATGGTATCCTCGTCTTTCTGCAAATCTTTGGCTAGTTCAGGCCAAAATGAAAGAAGATGTCATTTTTCGGCCGTATTTGGACATATTTTCATCGGGTTTTTGTGTCTGTTCTAGATATTTGTGACATGTGTAAATTATAGTATAATACACTAACCTCTTTTTTGCTGAAAGTTTTATGTATGTTATTTGCAGGTCTAAGTTGTCAGGGTAAATAAAACAGACAAATTGCGCATCTAAGTTTAGTTCTTTGTGGCATGAATATCTGTAAGTTGCTTTACATATATCCTACGACCCTTCATTAGCTTTCATATAACTGGTCAGAACAAGACCAGGCTGGTTTGGAATATCTATAAGCTAGTGATTTTGCATGAATAAGCCTTACCCTGCATTTATGCAAGATACTATTTTCACGACTCAAACGAGTGACCATATCAAATGGTAACAACTTTACCATTGCTTCAAGGTTAACTTCTAAACTCCCTACATGTATAAGAAGTCAAATTCAAGCTTCTGAAATATCATTTTGAGCTTTTTTTATCCGATAAAGTTTTGACATATCATTACATGTTTTTTTCGTCTTTTATTGTTTCAAGGATAACCGCTTCTTCCTGCAAATCTTGGGCTACACCGAGCCAAAACATGGAAAGGTCATCCAGTAGCTGCTGCTTATTCTGGCTGATTCTACCTTTTGTGCTTCCAATTTATTGATTTTGTATAATTGTTCATGGGATATACTTTCTACTTATTTTTGCTGATACTAACTTTTGTATCTTCAATTTATTTGAATTTGTATAACTGTTCATGGATGTACATTTTTTTGCAGGGATAGTGATTATTATAGATATATGCCAGAATTTAAGTCTGCTAGTGAATTCAAGAAAGAGTTTGCTGACCTTTTCAATGAAGCATATAGAGGTATGCATATTTACCAGCAATTTTGGTTTACCATGTTCTCATCTGAGCTTGGATGTTATTTTACTTGAGATAGACCTAATACTATGAAAATTAGTTATATTTTTTGATAGAGGTCAGAATATAAGTCGGCTGGGTAACGGGTCAAAATTGTTGATTTTTTTGTCGGTTGTACGAGTTGAGTTGCCTTGACCCATAAAAATTTTGGTTCATTTTTAACTTTTAGTTGTTTTGCAAACAATTAATTTGTTTAAGTTGATTACCGTGATTATATAGTTTTAGGAATAAAGCAATTTGATGATGTTGTATGAACCTGTGCAATGAATGTTTTGGGGGAATTTAAATCTGTTTTGATTTAAGAATTTTTTTTTTATATTTTAATTGGATGAGCTAAAACATAACCTAAATATACCAATTCATAGGTAAGGGGATCGAAATGATCACTTCTTCTCTTGGCACAACCTAGGTGGCTTAGGAGTTGATCTAGGATTTTGATCTATTAGAGCTAAAACATAACCTAAATAGATCAATCCATAAGTAAGTTGTTCACATTCAAGTCATTGTTTATATGCTTCATTGCAAATTCGTTACCGCAGATAAATTATAATTTTTTAGTATCTTTATGTGTGGTAAAAGAGTGTGAAAAACTCGCCCCAAAGATCCGAGCAGTAATTGGTAATATTAGTTCGACGCGGAACGGAATTATTGTATCAAGCGTAATCAAGTACCAAATAGAAATAAAGTAATAGAGACACAAGGATTTACGTGGAAAACCCAAATCGGGAAAAACCACGGGTGGCGGAAGCCGAGAAACAATCCACTATAATTTGCAGTGTTTACAGAATTTGGAGAAAAGGAAGAAAAATACAATTTGTATATTAAGGTGTTGTGGTGGTTTTTTGGTATTGTTGTGGGTTTTGGTACATCTTAAAATGAAAGATTTCAAGTCTATTTATAGTGCATTCTTGCCATCCATCTTTGAAAAACTTGAAACCATCCATTTTAGACTTCATGCCATTGCCATCCATTGTAGACTTTGAATATCATCCATATTTGAATTTAAGCACCATCCATTATTGACTTCAAATTTGGAAGGCACTAATATATTCCACAATCTCCACCTTGACTTCGAAATGCAGCAAGTCATAGATTGATTATCAAACTCCAAAACTCCATAAGAACCTGCAATCACTATATAGGAAAAAATTGTTTCCGAAAAAGATAAATACTTCCTCCACCACGAGCCTATCTGGCTCAGTTACGATTAGAAATACCCATCAAGTCCAAACACAGTTTGAACTTGGCTATCGGAAGACTCTTAGTGAACACATCAGCGGGATTATAATATGTATCAATCTTGTCTATGACACAATCACCTTTCTCAATGATATCACGCACAAAATTATAGCGAATATCAATGTGCTTTGTTCGGTCATGAAACATCTGAACTTTACTCAAGAAAATAGCACTTTGATTATCACAGAAAACTATGGTAACCTTTATTCTATCATCGAGTTCTCTAAATAATCCCTTCAACCAGACATCTTCCTTAACTGCTTCTGTAATCGCCATGTATTCTGCCTCGGTAGAAAACAGTGCCACCGTAGACTGTAACTGGGCTTTCCAACTAATAGCACAACCATGAAAAGTAAACACATACCCTGTAATCGATCTTCGTTTATCCAAATCTTTGCCATAATCTGAATCAACATATCCAAGTACCCCTGTGTTTGATTTACCATAACGTAGACACATAAAAGACGTACCGCGCAGATAACGAAAAATCCACTGTACTGCTTTCCAGTGTTCTTTCCCCGGGTTCGCCATATATCTACTGACCATGCTAACAGCATAAGCCAAATCAGGACGCGTGCAAATCATAGCATACATCAAAGATCCAACAGCACTAGAGTATGGTACGCGTGCCATATAAGCCATATCAGTCTCAGTAGTAGGACTCAAAGCGGATGATAGCTTGAAATGAGCTGCAAAAGGTGTTTTGACAGGTTTTGCTTCATGCATATTGAAGCATCTTAGGACTTTCTCAATATAACTTTTCTGAGAAAGATGCAAGACCCTAGACTTCCTGTCACGAATAATTTCCATACCTAAAATCTTTTTGGCAGCTCCTAAGTCCTTCATTTCAAAATTAGCCTTCAACTGGACTTTTAATTTCTGAATCTACTTCATATCTTCCGCTGCGATCAACATGTCATCCACGTATAAGAGTAAGTAGATCATTGAACCATTGTCACAGTTCTTGTAATAAACGCAGCTATCACAGGTGCACCTTTTGAATTTGTAACTGGTCATAAATGAATCAAACCTCTTATACCATTGTCTAGGAGACTGCTTAAGGCCATAAAGAGATTTATTCAGTTTACACACGTAGTTCTCCTTGCCAGGAACTACAAAGCCTTCGGGCTGTTGCATAAAAATCTCTTCCTCAAGCTCACCATTTAAGAAAGCTGTAGTAACATCAAGTTGCTCTAACTCATAATAATTAGAAGCAACCAACCCCAACAATACACGAATGGAAGTATGTTTGACAACTGGGGAATAAATGTTAGTATAGTCAATGCCAGGAATCTGACTGTAGCCTTTAGCTACTAACCGAGCTTTGTACCTTGGTTTCTCGGTTGGGTTGATAAGTTCTTTGAGCTTGTAGACCCACTTGCATTTGACTGGCCTTTTCCCTTTCAGAATAGGAACTAAAACCCAAGTACCATTTCTTTGCAAGGATTCCATCTCATTATGCATAGCAATCATCCATTCACTTGAGTCTTTAGACTTGATAGCCTCATCATAATTAACAGGCTCCATTCCTGACTCAATATCATCAGCAACAGTAAGAGCATGAGCAACAAAATCAGTTTCAGCATACCTCCTCGGAGGAATAAATGGCCTTCTTGGCCTATCTCTTGCAATGCTTCGAGTAGTAGCATGTGGTTGTGAAGGTGTTGAATCCTCAAAAACAACATGCTCATCTGGCGAGGAAGACTCTTGATGCTCAACTGTACTCTGATCGGTAGTAGGTGGAGTAGGAAGCTCCACCTCCACTTGAGATTGCTCTTTTCTTGCTTCGGATGATGTGTCTGATGTATCTGTACCTTTTGAAGAGTCTGCAACTGGTTGAATCATTCTAGACTCATCAAAATAACATCTCTTGAGATAATAGCTTTCTTCTGATCAAAGCTCCATAAATTGTAACGTTTTACCCCTTGATTGTACCCAAGAAAAACGCATTTTATTGCTCTTGGTTCTAACTTTCCATTGTCAACACGTGCATACGCAGGACATCCAAAAGGTTTTAAACCTGTATAGTCGGCAGGTTTTCCAGACCATAACTCAAATGGAGTTTTCTTCTCAATTACTCATGATGGTGATCGTTTGATAAGATAGCAAGCAGTCGAAGCAGCCTCCGCCCAAAATGACTTTGGCAATTTGGAATTAGAAAGCATACACCGGACCTTTTCCATAATGGTGCGATTCATCCTTTCGGCTACACCATTTTGTTGAGGTGTATGGACCACCGTGCGATGTCGAGTGATGCCTTCCTTTCAGCAATAGACATTAAACTCTTCTGAACAAAACTCAAGTTCATTATCCGTGCGAAGATACTTTACCACCAATCCTGACTGCTTTTCAACCTGAACTTTCCAATTTCTTAAGGTAGAAAAAACGTCTCCCTTGTGTTTTAAGAAGAAAGACCACACCTTTCTAGAAAAATCATCAATTATAGTGAGCATATAATTAGCTCCACCTTTCGAATTAACTCGAGCCGGTCCCTATAAATCCGAGTGGACATAGTCAAGTGGTCCTTTCGTTGTATGAATACCACTCATAAAACTCACCCGTTTTGCCTTGCCATATACACAGTCTTCACAGAACTCTAAATCAACAATCTTTTGTTCACCAAGTAATCCTCTTCGACTCAATTTGGACATGCCTTGAAAACTCATATGGCCGAGTCGAAGATGCCAAAGACGGGACTGATTTGGATTAGAAAGAGACTTTGAAATAACAGCAGCATCACTCGAAATTGTTTGCCCGTCAAGAAAGTAAAGGTCTGAGGTTTTTCGCATGGCCCTCAGTTTGTCAGGACCATCTTTGAATACCCTGAGAACTCCACCTTTACAAGCAAACTCGTATCCCTTTTTATCAAAGGAGCTGAGAGATAACAAGTTTCTTCTGAGGTCAGGAACATATCTAACATTCCCAATGGTTTGGATAACTCTGTCAAACATACGAATTCTTACTGAGCCATGTCCAACAACTTGACATGTAGTATTATTGCCCATTAAGACATATCCCTGGTTACCCTTTTCAAATGTATAGAACCAACTTCTGCTGTGACACATATGAAAAGTACAACCAGAATCAGCTATCCACTCACATGTGGAATCCAGTTTATCTGAATAAACTGTCAGGAGTTCTCCAATACAACCGTCCTCTGCTACATCGGCTTCACCCGAAGTGCTAGCTTGTTTACCATTTGTTGCTGCTTTCTCTTTATTCTTCAACTTGAAACATTCATCAATCGTATGTCCCTTCTTGTGACAGTAATTGCAAAACTTTCGTTTGCCTTTAGACTTGGATCTCGTTCTGTTGGAAGATTGAGGGTTTTTACCCCTATCTATTGTTCTTCCTCTGGCATTTAAACCTTCGGCTTTCACATCACTAGAAACACCACCTGTAATATGCTTCATCTTTTCTTTTGAATCCAAAGCTGTATAAACTTCATCTAAGACAAGTGTGTCACGGCTATAGATGATAGTATCACGAAAATGGCTGTAGGATTCGGGCAATGATGACAGCAAAAATAAAGCCAAATCTTCATCTTCATATTGAACATCCATATTCTCTAATTTATTGACTAACTCTTTGAATGTGGAAATATGTTCAGCTAAAGAACCTCCTTTAATCATTTTGATATTGAACAACCGTTGCTTTAAATGAAACTTGTTTGGTAAGCTCTTAGTCATCAACAATTGCTCCAACTTTAGCCATAAAGAAGCCACTGAAGTTTCTTTCGAAACATCTTGCAAAACATCGTTTGATAAGTGCAAACGAATCTCGAATAGTGCCTTGAGATCTTTCATCTCATTTTCTTCTTCGGTCCATGACGCGGGCATCTTTTCACGCCCCAAAAGTGCCTTGTGTAAATCCATTTGAATAAGAACGTCTCTCATCTTTACTTGCCATAGAGGAAACCTAGTGTTTCAATCTAACAACGGAATATCAAACTTCATTGTAGACATGATTTATCACTGATAAAATAATTCCAATAAACTAATATTGAAACCCGGATGCTCTGATACCAATTGTGGTAAAAGAGTTTGAAAAACTCGCCCCAAAGATCCGAGCAGTAATTGGTAATATTAGTTCGACGTGGAACGGAATTATTGTATCAAGCGTAATCAAGCACCAAATAGAAATAAAGTAATAGAGACACAAGGATTTACGTGGAAAACCCAAATCGGGAAAAACCACGGGTGGCGGAAGCCGAGAAACAATCCACTATAATTTGCAGTGTTTACAGAGTTTGGAGAAAAGGAAGAAACTATACAATTTGTATATTAAGGTGTTGTGGTGGTTTTTTGGTATTGTTGTGGGTTTTGGTACATCTTAAAATGAAAGATTTCAAGTCTATTTATAGTGCATTCTTGCCATCCATCTTTGAAAAACTTGAAGCCATCCATTTTAGACTTCATGCCATTGCCATCCATTGTAGACTTTGAATACGATCCATATTTGAATTTAAGCACCATCCATTATTGACTTCAAATTTGGAAGGCACTAATATATTCCACATTATGTTTTTTAATAGTCGTTAAGGCTACTTTATTAAGGTGTTGGTTCATATGTTTAATATATTAAGTTGCAGCAATAATTAATTACATATGGAGGTTTCTGGTAATATATTTTCTGTGTTGCCATTTATGTTCCTAAACTTATATTATGTTCTTCGAACAGGTCACGACATCAAGAAAGGCACTCACTTACTTATGTTGTACTTTTTAGAGTCCATATTCTGTTTCCTCTCTTTTTTCCTTTCCATTATTATTGCTTGTGTATGTGTAATGTGTTTGGTTATGAATCCTAACAATATTGCTTTGATTTGCAAAGAATATAATGAAACACAAGTAAAGAAAATTCCTGGTTTGAGCAGGATACAAGTTTTGGGAGTTGCATCATGGTCATACGGTCAGATCACTCTATCCTTACCAGAGGCACGCATTTAGTTGGTAAAATAGATTGGTATAAAGTTGAACAATTATTCTTTTATCGTTTTGCTCTTATTTTATCTGATAAAATTTTGACACCTTATCGGAGGTTTTTTCATATTTTTACAGTTTCAAGGATGACGGCGTCTTCCTACAATTCTTTGGCCGGATCGGGCCAAAACATGAAGAAAATGTCATCCAGCAGTACCTGCTTAATCTTTGACCGGATCGGGCGAAACAATTATTCTTTTATTAATTTTGTATAATTTGTTCATGGGATATACTTGCTACTTATTCTTGATGTATTGATTTTGTCTAACTGTTCATGGGATATACTTTTCTTTTTGCAGGATAGTTATTATTACAGATATATGCCAGATTTTAAGTCTGGTAATGACAAGAAATAGGTTGCTGATTGTAACAACCCTCAAAATTCGGTAACTAAAGTGTAGCCCAACGAAATAGACACACAAGGCCCATTAAGGCCCAATAGGGAATTCGGTAACTAAAGTGTAACAACGAAATGATCCGAAACCATTATAAACGATGTGTATAAGATCTGTTTTGAATATGGTATGATTTAGATGGCTAAAACTCAAATTTTGAGTGAGTATTGGATCAAAAATGTCAAGAACACAGCTGCTGATTCGTTTCAGGCGAATGGGCTCAATCGCATGGCTCAATCGCACGAATGAGAGTTTAATCGGGCGACTGAGTGCGAATGGAGGTTCAGTCGTGCGATTGGAACCCAGTCGCCTGGTTGGAAGACCGAATGAAGACGAGCGAACACTGGATACAAATGAGAACTTAATCGTGCGAATGAACGGCTAGTCGTACGACTGAAGGTTCAGCCGTATGGTTCACTCGCATAGGTCTAGTCGCATGATTACTCATTCGCATAAGTGTTCAATCGCATGAGGGCCATGTTTGAGAATAAGTTTACTGAATCAGGGTTTATTGCTTTAGATATACCTTGATTAGAGGAAGGACTAGTTACCTTGTGTATGTGGATTGTGTAGACTGTGGTGAGGAAATTGATAAGGTGAGTTCTAAGCCCTTTTTAAATGTTTGGTTTTAACATTCGGGCTAGCACACACATAATGATAAATGAATTGAATGTTTTAGTACCAGAATTGTGATAGTAATGATGGACATGTTTCTAACAGTTTGTCAAGCTGTTAGAGGGAAAGTGGGGGTAATAAATGATTACCTGAACATTGTTAATCATTACATGATGATAATGATTGCAATGAGCCAGGTAGGGTGTAAAAGATAGTCCTCTGAACATTGTTAATCATTACGTGATGGTAATGATTCCAATGGGTCGGATGGGGTGTGATGATTAATGAAAATATGTTAAAACTGGTGCTAAAAGAAAGAATGTGTGGGGTGTGAGTGAGTGTGATAATACTGGCAATAAATAAAAGAAATGTTTTTGAAATGGTAATATGATGTAAATCTCAACAGGCCAGTTAGGGTAAGATGCCTGGGTGTGAAACTGTACAGTTTGATAGGAGTGATGACGATCACTCAGCTTTGTGAACATCTTGTGGTGACGACCCTAGATGATTATTTGGCATCCTACTGGATGAGAGATAGTAACCGGTAGTTGCTAGATGTGGGCAACCGACGTTACTAAGTATGGGAGACTGGTAGTTGCTGGATGTGGGCAACCGACGTCTATGGGTATAGAAACTGGTAGTTGCTAGATGTGGGCAACCGACGTTTCTGGGTGTAGGAACTGGTAGTTGATAGATGTGGGCAACTGACGTTCGATGGGATAGGTCCAGTGGGATAAAGTATTGATAAAAGTTGAATTTATAATATTGCCAATATAAATATAGCTTGTGTGTGTGTAAAGATAATGTCATTGTTTTAATTAAAATTAGAACTCACCAGTTAATCTGATGTTTTGAGTATGTTGTGTGCTAGGTAAGGAGGGATCCTCTAATAATAGAGGAAATCAAGTATGAGCCGATGAGGACGCTATCCCGAAGCAACTGCTGGCATAGGATTTAGGGCTTGTTAGTAATGTAAATAGGGCGATGTATAATTAAATACAATAATATGTAAAATGTTTTAACAAGTTGGGTTAATATATATTAGTGTTTAAAGTCTTCCGCTGTAAATAGAAAGCTCTGATTTGTGTTTTAAATTATTAATCCAACTGTGTGACGTGCCTCCGGTGCCCTGCCGGGTTTAGGGCGTCACAGATATCAGTCAGATTTGTACGCGATACCAACCACCACGGAGCAACAGACATTTACCGGTATTAATTCAACTCCTATATAAACCCACCCCCTCTCATTCTCTTCACACTTTACACACACTTAAGTGTGTTTTTAGAGAGAGAGAGAGAGAGAGCTGGAATTTCCGGCCACCATCCGGCGGTCCGACGGCGAGCGGCGGTCCGGCGACCGTCGAAGCCCGTTTTCTCCATACAACCATTTCTCGATGCTACAAACGCGATGGTAAGCTCCGATTTCCCTGAATCTTTCGTTAAAGATGCTAAAAATCGGGTTTTATATTCTGTCCAGGAAATGATGTGCATGCGCACTATCAGAGATGCGAAGATCTGACCGTTGAATGTTTGTAATTTTTGGATATGTTATACCTAACATACCCATCTTAACATCTGACGGTCAGTTTTCAATAATAATACTCATAGATATGATTTTTCTGTTCACAAACATGGCTGGTCGGAACTTTCTGCCTGAAAAGTGGTTGTCCCAAAACTTGTTCATTTCCCCGGAGATTCGATCGCGGAATCATAACGTTTTTGGGTTGCATGGACGATCCGAGACCGAAGAAATGTTCGTGATGGAAAAACGAACAAAATGGTGTATACGGTTCTCATTACATGTCGGTTTTCAAGAAGATTCGTATATGCGAACCGGACGCGAAAGGTATAAATCGAGTGTTTAATATTCATATATTGTGATAAACGAGTGGGATGAGTGCGACTACTAAATATAAAGGTTATGATAAAATACATTTATGATATTTATAAAATGTAACTAAATGAGATAAAATACGGACACACTCATAAATATAACTAACTTGATATTTAATTAAAGAAATCATATAAATTAAAATATAACATGTATTATATAATTATTGGATATTGTAATAAAGTTAGATGAAATATTATATATTATAATTATAGGAATCTTGAATTTTATAATAAACTGGATTGAAGGAAAATAATTATATATATAATTACTTAAATATGCAAAATGGACTTTTATTAACAAAACATATATATATATATATATATACATTATATATATTGGACTTTTACAAAGAATATTATTGTAATGGCTATTAAATAAACGTGTATGAATATATTTGACAAGTTTTCAAATGTTCTATAATTATGTAAAACTAACATTGGTGTTATTAATATAAAAACTCAACGAAGTTATACTTATAAAAGTTATAGATGAAAATCAAATAATTTGGACGAACAAAAATATCTAAATAAAGACGGAAGAAATAATATGAAAATCCAATAAACTCGCAACGTGTGAAGTAACACGTTAGATGGCTTGTTAAGCCAAATAAGAGTATAATTAGTTCATCATTTTAACAATAGCATATATTTAATTATCAACCAGGGAATAAGTTGGGTGAACAAACATTTTCATAAACATGCTTTGTCAAATGTTATTAAGTCTTCCACGTCTAGGATCTGGATAGATCAGTGCAAGACATTTCTGATCGGTTAGTGATCACGTACGAAGGTGAGTATCTTGGCTCCGTTTTTCTGATAATATTTATAACTTAAATGTTTTGGGGTGAAAGCATGATTTTAAAAGCAAAGTTTTATATTATGATGATCTATTGAGAAAATGAATATATATTTTGATAATGGTATAAGTTGGGTCAGTAATATATGTATATATAATGCTAAGCCCCTAAATCCCCCCATAATCATTAACCTCGGGGAGACCACAGACTTATATGGGTAGATCTATCGGGTTAGAAGGGTCCGCTCTCATGCCCAATCGCTCTGGTCAGGATTGTGAGGGAGTATATATGTTTGGACTGTTGTGGGGCAACGACGTGTTTCTTGGTTTGATTATGGACTTATAGCCGAAGTTATCGTATGACCTAGCTAGTCTATGATACATATATTAATTTCTCTATCACCATAATGAAATTGAAAAAAATAAACTGTTTTTCTTTTAAATTCTGAAAACCCGAATGCTCACCAACTTTTTGTTGACCTAGTATTTTCTCATGCTTTTCAGGGTTGTAAGTAAGCTCTGTTAAGAGTTAACGGAATGAGTCTTTGGAGGGTCAAACGTGTCAGTTGACTACCTGTAGTGGAAATTCTGAAATAAATAAATGTTGTCGTTTGACTGAACAAGACGGTTGTAATTAATACCTGAACTTCACTATGTTATGAATTAAAACGTGTAAAGGTCTAATCCATTGTAGTCAACTGTTTGATTGTTAACGATTGACTATAACTGTTGGAATAACTCCAACTTTCGTTACCACCACGTCACGCGACCTTCCGCTGCGATTTTCAGGGTGTGACAGAAGTTGGTATCAGAGCCAATGGTTATAGCGAACTAGAAGACTTTCTAAAACGAGAAAAATCTAGACTATAACCTTTAAAAGTTTTCATGACTCCAAAGACAGTTCCGTATCTTGAGCTTTACGCTAGGTAGAAGCGTAGGGTTGACATAACTAACTAATACTAAGACCTTATTTATTTATTGATTTAGAATAAGTTAGTGCATTATGTTAGATTAATAAGTACAATTGTATTATTTAACTATAGATGTGTGATCGGATGAACAAAAAGGACATACCAGACATTAGCAGTAGTACTGAGGGTCCATCATTACCCGAATCCACCATGCCTTCCCAAGATTCTCTAGGGCTTGTGACTAATCCCGAGGATAAGATTTAAGTGCCATGAGTAGCATATTTTCCTCCTCCTTCTTTATTTTATTTTATTTTAGATTATAAGTTATTATGCATATGCTAATATGATATTAAGTGTGAATAGTGCTTAGTCTTAAACCTAGATAAGAAAATGATGTGGTATGCAAATTAAGCTGAATACTCAGATGCCAACAGTTGTGATAGGTTACGTGATATACCTAGTAAGTAAGTGAACATATTTTGAAACTAAAAGAGAGAAGACACAATGAATTTTGTGTAAGAGTTTGATGTTGATGGAGTTTACATGCATCAATTTTTATTTAATAAGGATAATAATAAGTAAACTTAGGCATAAGAATATAAGATGGAAATATAACAAAACTAAGTGTTACAAGATCCATTAAGCCAATAATTTGCTACTTTATGAAAGAAAAATAAATAGATCTTAATCAGAACCACATTATGAGTCAAGTGAGCACCCAGACTGTAGAAAGCATTTACAGATTAACCTGCATGTGACATAATGAGTAGGAGCTATTAATTGTTCGCATTTATCTGAAATATCAGGGTTCGGTTTTGACCTTGACCAGGGAAACCAGTTTGATCATAAGGCATGCATATGCATCTAGTTTTCTGTAATCGATTATTACCTGCAAGTAACAACTTTACGCAAGTTGATAGACGTGTCTGTAATGCTGAGCCTTTGTTGAGGTCCTGTGGTATCTCAATAAGTAGCAACTACATGTGTCATGTCGTGATGAGACCAAAGTATAGATTTAATGACTAGAATCACTCTTCGCTGAATTTGATTAAATAACTAAACTAAAAATTGAATTAAGGGTGATAAGGTGTAATATAGTAATACACTTGGTTGTGATGGGATAAAGCCTAGCCTGAGATCACTTGTTAGATCTAGGCCAGTATGTCAAAAATTTATAGGATTGTAAGTTTATCGAAATTTATAATCGGTAGAAGTTTAGTTAACCTACTCAACTGTTAGTAGAGGTATGAAGTCTAGATCACCTCTCGAGCATCCCAGCTTGACGAAAAGAATGGTTAAACCATTCTCAATTACTTGTTGTTAACAGTAGGTTGTTGAGGACTGGAAATTTTAATAATTAGGGAGTGACCTAAAGATACGAATAATCAAACAAGGAAAATACGAACTACAAAACCCAAAAATAATAATAATAATAAAATAGAAAAAAAATTACATATGACTCGTAATGGAAGAATACTAGAATGATCGAGTAAAATAATTGACAGTTACATTTTGGCCTACGTAACTGTGAATTATAGTACTTGTAAGTTCTGGGAAATTCCATTGTGCCAAATAATGCTTAACTTAACGAAAATAATGCAATAAAAAATCACAAATATGATATCTTGAGTGCGAGTATGACGACTTGACAAGTTGTCAGGTATCTGAATTGAGAGCATCTTTTGAAGGACATTCGAGCGAGAAAGGCATAAAAGTATGATTCACCCTTAACCATTGCAGGAAGAATTTAAAAATCGTAAATTCATAATGGATATTGTGACCTAATCGCAAATTAGCAATAAACAACAATAACTATTAACTCGATTAAATTGATTCCTTAATCTCGAACCACTCTATAACTATCTTCGATAACTTATAGTTATTCAACAGGACTTTGATCTCACGTGCTGATATTTGAATCTGACATATCCTGTCATCTAATAAGAATAATTTTCTTTCCCTAACCTCTAGTCACTTTGTGACTATCTATATAGTGATATCTTTTCTAAATCACTACAGATAAATGATCAAGCGTTGTTGATTGGTTCGCTCGCATGGCTGGCAAGTGCTAATCTTTGATTAAGCACCAACCGCAAGCTTTGTTTCCTCATACATAAATTATCCAGTTACAGCTACCACCACTCGGGAGAGAGTTAAAGGAATTAAGATAATTCGGGAAGACAAATTATGCGACCCGTAAGCAAAAACACTCACTTTTTAAGTTGATGCACGCGTGTGCAACCCTTATAATTGGTTCTTTCTGAAAGAAGTCATTTTCCTTCTTTCATTAATTATTACCAATTTCACGATTGTAGTCTTGTGACTCTGTATTCACTCCAAACTTACTTCTCCTGACTACAAGCGATGTGCAACTTCTTAATTTAAGCCTTGAGATAGTATTCTCTAATCCTGCGACATTAGCGGTAGTATGTAAGATTGAAATAAGTGAGTGCCTTAGTTTTGACGAACACTAGATCTCTAGATGCAAAGTCCATCTCGTGCTTACTCTATGAACGATAAATCATATGGATATTCGAGCATGATTTCATACTCAGGGATGAACTGACCGCCATCCTCAGAAGTGATTGAGATTGAAGTTTCTAGAGAAAGTTTTATTTGTATTCTATCCTAACTGATCGAGAGAAAGTTGGCTTCAACAAACAAACCTCTATAAAATTCGTGAAATATTGACGTTGTTTCACCAATAACCTTATGACTCGTGATTAGTGACCTCGGACATTCATTCCTTATGATGACCACGCTTTGGAAAGAGTCCTTTCTCATGTTAGTAGATTTTAAATGCAACCCTGACTATGATCATGTTTATGTCTTTCATACTTATCATCTTAGTCTAAGATATAATTCTTGAAACTTAGTACTAATAAGGAAAGCATGTTAAACCCCCTACGATGGAAAAAATGTAAGATCACACGCAAACTGATGTCATTTCCATCAAATCCATTTTCTAACCTTTAGAGCTAAGGCTTTGACACTAAATTCTACGAACGAATTTGAATCTGTAAACCACGTTACTTCGTACGTTGGTATAGCAAATCGATAATTCATAAGTCGAGATGAAGGTATCCTGAAATAAGGTTAAAGCTGGAACGTGTTATAGCACTTACTTAAACCCTTACGATCCAACTAGGATAACTTGACTATATTCTTGACTAACGCGATGTTAACAAGAAAAATCTTGATTCAAATGAAAGAAATTATACTAAAAGCCAAGGGTAGCAGCGACTACTATAGGAATAAGGTGTAATCAAACAAATGCTGCCAGTACCAAAAGACATAATCAGCCACACTCACTAGTAGTTTAAGAATTCTGCATTAGATTTCGATGCACACCTGTTTAGTCTAGCAAAATTCGATTTGAATTGGACTAGATAAAGCTTGATTGGCGGACTTAAGACTTAGATTGAGTTGTAGTATTGTTTCACAACTATGGTACTCTCTGACCCTCTTTTATAGGGATACACTCAGTCAAGGCATTTGGTTAATGTTGGGTATTCTACCTTGGAAGAAATTAAAGATTTCAATAGTATTAAAGTTGAAGACTTGAAGCACGAAATCAACAAAATATTAGTCTGGGGTTTATTTTGTAATTATTTTAATTACTAGACTAGTATATATATTAACCTATGTCATCTTTGTAAAGTGTGACTAATTCACCACATGTTAGGGTGAATTAGGGTTCATCACCAACAACAATATATCGTCATCCCTCATGGATAATGATTTCAACATTATATCATCATTCTTTTAAATGATGATTTCAACAATATATCAATAACATCAAGCATTAATTGTCGTTCTTCATGTTCATCATCATCATGATTTATATATTTTAGCATCTAATCATTCGATTCTTGTTATCATCAATATGAATCCTAAGATCCAAGCTCATGTTCACGTTCGAATCATGAACACACAATTGGTATCAGAGCTGGAGTTGATGGATTCATATTGATTTTGATGAGATTTCATGGTTAGATTGCTGAAATTATTGAAGATTTGAAGAAAACAATTCAACAATCAATCAACACTAAAGTTGCGGCTGCATCAAGATCAAAAAGCTGCGGACTTGGGGCTGCTTCTGAACCATTTGCGGCTGCCAAAAAAGGATCAAACAAATGTGGATTAGGGTTGCTTCCAATCCGAATAGGGCTGCCAAAATATGGCTGCTGAATGTTGGCTGCATTGGGCACCTTGCAAACCAAAAGAAGCTGCCAAAGGCAGCACTTGCGAATAAAAAAAAGGGGTTGCCGAATAGGGATGCTTGCGGCCGAATGGGGATGCCCTAATTAGGGTTCACCGAATATAGAATGTGGCTGCAAATGTCTTTGTCAATTAGGGTTTCTTTCGAATTTAGGGCTGCCACATCAAGTATCAAACGAATTAGGGTTTGCAACCTAGGGTTGCAAATGGGCTCGTGAACACTATTGGGTTTTGTTTCTTGGGCTCCATCATTAAACAAAAATATTAGTTAGAATTGGGCTCAAGT
This sequence comes from Flaveria linearis, assembly GCA_024085815.1. Classification (NCBI taxonomy): domain Eukaryota; kingdom Viridiplantae; phylum Streptophyta; class Magnoliopsida; order Asterales; family Asteraceae; genus Flaveria; species Flaveria linearis. The sequence continues at coordinate 4,319,046 of CM044011.1, forward strand.
ATTGAAGATTGGGCTTATGATCAACAAAACAAATTTGGGCCTCGTATTTGGGCTCTCAACAACCAAAAACAAGTGACATTAAGTTACATAATATAGTTGTACCAAAGTTTTGAAGACCTTGCTTTCGCATCAACGACATATTTCTCGACTTTGGACAACTATCTAACAAGAACAAGATCAAGCTTCAACTCACATTGGAAATCTACAATTTAGGGGGAGTATTGTTGGGTATTCTACCTTGGAAGAAATTGAAGATTTCAATAGTATTAAAGTTGAAGACTTGAAGCACGAAATCAACAAAATATTAGTCTAGGGTTTATTTTGTAATTATTTTAATTACTAGACTAGTATATATATTAACCTATGTCATCTTTGTAAAGTGTGACTAATTCACCATATGTTAGGGTGAATTAGGGCGGGCCTTGGCGCAGCGGTAAAAGCTGTTCCTAAGGGACCGAAGGTCTCAGGTTCGATCCGTGGAAACGGCCTCCCCACAAAATGTGGGGGAAAGACCGCGTACATCTTCCCTTAAATGGGACGGACCCTCCCTGGACCCTGCGAAAATGCGGGAGCTCTTTGCAGCACCAGGTACACCCTTTTATCAATAACATCAAGCATTAATTGTCGTTCTTCATGTTCATCATCATCATGATTTATATATTTTAGCATCTAATCATTCGATTCTTGTTATCATCAATATGAATCCTAAGATCCAAGATCATGTTCACGTTCGAATCATGAACACACAATTGATCTATCAGTATTAAAATTGTTTAATTGATTTTCAAACAATTAAATCAGAGACTTATCGTTCAGCAAGCATTCTCTCATTGCTTGTTTGATTTAGATCTATATTCAAAACAATTGAATACTAGATCTGAGTCTTTGATAGATTTGTCTATTTTAACATTCAAGTTTTGATTCATAACTTTGAATTAATCATGAGTACTTTTGGTGGAGGTTCTTATCAACCGCCGAAGTTGGAAACCAAAGCTGATTTCAAATCCTGGAAGATCAAGTTCAGGAATCATGTGAACTACACAGATTCTGACTTGTGGGAGTCCATCACTGAGGGTCCTTATATTCCACCCACTCTTGGGCCGGATTATAATGACAAGAATCAGCCTATCAGCACTAAAGACTTGTCACCTGATGATGTCAAGAAGGTCAAAGTCGATATTAAAGCATACAGTTTGCTTAGTATGGCTTTGCCAGAAGAGATCTTAGTCAGGTGCGAGAACTATAAAACAACAAATTCATTGTGGAAGATTCTCCACACTCTCTGTGAAGGGAGTGATGAGATCCGAAGCATAAGGAAAGACACCCTCAGATCACAATATGAAACCTTTCATCATATTGAGGGTGAATCAATTCCTCAACAACTCCATAGATTTATGCAACTTGTTACTGAGATGAACATCTTGGAGTTGAAATATACCACTGAGGAACTCAACAAGAAAATGCTCCACACTTTGCCTGAAAGTTGGAAGCAGACTGTGTCCATGTTCAAGAACACAATAGATCTTAAGACAACCGGTCTAGATACATTGGTTGCAAAGGTAGAAGCTCTTGAACTGGATGAACAATCAAGAAACAAGAGTGTGAGAACTCATGTCTCACCTTATCACTTCAAAGAACCCAAAAATGCAGGAAGTGCATTTATCTCAAATAATAAAGGTGATAACTCTTGCACTTTGAGTGATGATGAAGAGGAAGTTAGTTTCTATGCCTCTAAACCAACTAAGAAATCATCTCAAAGTAAGAACCAAAAGGAAAAGGGTAGATCTGCTGAGAAAAGAGATACTACTGCAACTGCAAACCCTTCTCAACAAAACAAACAGTCAGAACCAATAACTGTGATATTGGATTCTGAAGAACAAAAAGCAGCCTTTGCAGCTTTTAGTTCTAGCTTTCAAGCATATCTTGGAAGTTCACTTACATCAGCAAACATCTGCCAGCAAGATTTGGAGGAACTGCCTCCTGATGTAGTAGAAGAGATGGATCTACAATGGCAGATGGCTATGATTGCTTACAGAGCTAAGCAATACCTGAGGAGAACACAATCAAGCAATATCACGGCTGTCAAGAGTTACATCATCGTGCAACCCTAGCCGCCGTCACATCAACATCAACATTATTCAATTCACAGAAATCATTGTTCATAGTCATTCTTAATTATTCTTTTGTAATCATTACATGATAATTAATGAAATACGTTTGAATAATTATTGAGTCTGCGTTTACTGTGTTTCTGTGGTTGTGTTCATCGATAATCATAAATACAATTAAACGTCAATTAATGATAATTCCGCGATCATTGAATTGATTTATTTTAATACTGATAATTCCTGAATTGAGATCCTTGGATTCACAGGTTAATCATGACGATAAGATACCGACATATTCGAACTCTTTGAGTGATCTATCTAATGGACTCATCAATCGATCCCTTTTTCGGTTTAAAAATTGTGTGATGCTGAAGCCTGAATGAGGTATGATCCATAAGAAAAGCGTAGATCATCATGAACTCCTTAAATTCTACTAAAGTAGAGCGTACAAACTCAAGAATTGAAACTCCTAACCTCGCTTACCAATGATTTTAACCACCCGAATTCTATGATCTTTTATAATATGTCACCAAGTGATTGAGTAACTAGATCATTCAAAATTTTCTTCAACTAATTTCGAGGACGAAATTTCTAAAAGGAGGGGAGAATGTAACAACCCTCAAATTTGGTAACTAAAGTGTAGCCCAACGAAATAGACACACAAGGCCCATTAAGGCCCAATAGGGAATTTAGGTTCACCTAAATCCCGATTTGATAATCCCAAGTCATAACGATGATCATTGAGCCTCGCATATGAATATTCAGACTGATAAACGGTTAACACGGTAGATAACCAGTTCCTATCGGAACACGACACTTCTAGTGTCATGTCTATGGAATATTATTATTCTAACTGAACAATCATTCTGAAACTCTATCCGAGCGCCTAACGACTATGGCGCATGCAAAATCGATAAAACCGCATAAACACACGTACGTTAACGTTGTTAGTTCAAGCGGTTTGGATGCTTAAATTTATGAACAAATTATTATTATGCACTTATTATTATTTTATATAAGTAATAAAATTATAAATTCACATTCGGTGCGAGAAAACGCTCAAAACGGTTAAACGTGTGAAATACGTGATATTAACGCGCACCGAGCCGGTTTGTCACCGAATACGTAATATTAGACGAAACAAATATTCCGAGTGTATCCGATACATTTATAAGTCATAAATTTTCAAAAGAAAACAAAAATAAAAGTGCGATATCAGTCAGATTTGTACGCGATACCAGCCACCACGGAGCAACAGACATTTACCGGTATTAATTCAACTCCTATATAAACCCACCCCCTCTCATTCTCTTCACACTTTACACACACTTAAGTGTGTTTTTAGAGAGAGAGAGAGAGCTGGAATTTCCAGCCACCATCCGGTGGTGGTCCGGCGGCGGTCCGGCGGCGGCGGCGAACGGCGGTCCGGCGGCGGCGAGCGGCGAGCGGCGGTCCGGCGACCGTCGAAGCCCGTTTTCACCATACAACCATTTCTCGACGCTACGAACGCGATGGTAAGCTCTGATTTCCCTGAATCTTTCGTTAAAGATGCTAAAAATCGGGTTTTATATTCTGTCCAGGAAATGATGTGCATGCGCACTATCAGAGATGCGAAGATCTGACCGTTGAATGTTTGTAATTTTTGGATATGTTATACCTAACATACCCATCTTAACATCTGACGGTCAGTTTTTAATAATAATACTCAGAGATATGATTTTTCCGTCCACAAACATGGCTGGTCGGAACTTTCTGCCTGAAAAGTGGTTGTCCCAAAACTTGTTCATTTCCCCGGAGATTCGACCGCGGAATCGTAATGTTTTTGGGTTGCATGGACGATCCGAGACCGAATAAATGTTCGTGATGGAAAAACAAACAAAATGGTGTATACGGCTCCCATTACATGTCGGTTTTCAAGAAGATTCGTATATGCGAACCGGACGCGAAAGGTATAAATCGAGTGTTTAATATTCGTATATTGTGATAAACGAGTGGGATGAGTGCGACTACTAAATATAAAGGTTATGATAAAATACATTTGTGATATTTATAAAATGTAACTAAATGAGATAAAATACGGACACACTCATAAATATAACTAACTTAATATTTAATTAAAAAAATCATATAAATTAAAATATAACATGTATTATATAATTATTGGATATTGTAATAAAGTTAGATTGAAATATTAGATATTATAATTATAGGAATCTTGAATTTTATAATAAATTGGATTGAAGGAAAATAATTATATATATAATTACTTAAATATGCAAAATGGACTTTTATTAACAAAACATATATATATACATTATATATATTGGACTTTTACAAAGAATATTATTGTATTGGCTATTAAATAAACGTGTATGAATATATTTGACAAGTTTTCAAATGTTCTATAATTATGTAAAACTAACATTGGTGTTATTAATATAAAAACTCAACGAAGTTATACTTATAAAAGTTGTAGATGAAAATCAAATAATTTGGACGAACAAAATATCTAAATAAAGACGGAAGAAATAATATGAAAATCCAATAAACTCGTAACGTGTGAAGTAACACGCTAGATGGCTTGTTAAGCCAAATAAGAGTATAATTAGTTCATCATTTTAACAATAGCGTATATTTAATTATCAACTAGGGAATAAGTTGGGTGAACAAGCATTTTCATAAACATGCTTTGTCAAATGTTAATTAAGTCTTCCACGTTTAGGATCTGGATAGATCAGTGCAAGACATTTCTGATCGGTTAGTGATCACGTACGAAGGTGAGTATCTTGGCCCCGTTTTTCTGATAATATTTATAACTTAAATGTTTTGGGATGAAAGCATGATTTTAAAAGCAAAGTTTTATATTATGATAATCTATTGAGAAAATGAATATATATTTTGATAATGGTATAAGTTGGGTCAGTAATATATGTATATATAATACTGAGCCCCTAAATCCCCCCATAATCATTAACCTCGGGGAGGCCACAGACTTATATGGGTAGATCTATCGGGTTAGAAGGGCCCGTTCTCACGACCAGTCGCTCTGGTCAGGATTGTGAGGGAGTATATATGTTTGGACTGTTGTGGGGCAACGACGTGTTTCTTGGTTTGATTATGGACTTATAGCCGAAGTTATCGTATGACCTAGCTAGTCTATGATACATATATTAATTTCTCTATCATCATAATGAAATTGAAAAAAATAAACTGTTTTTCTTTTAAATTCTGAAAACCCGAATGCTCACCAACTTTTTGTTGACCTAGTATTTTCTCATGCTTTTCAGGGTTGTAGGTAAGCTCTTTTAAGAGTTAACGGAATGAGTCTTTGTAGGGTCAAACGTGTCAGTTGACTACCTGTAGTGGAAATTCTGAAATAAATAAATGTTGTCGTTTGACTGAACAAGACGGTTGTAACTAATACCTGAACTTCACTATGTTATGATTAAAAACGTGTAAAGGTCTAATCCGTTGTAGTCAACTGTTTGATTGTTAACGTTTGACTATAACTATTGGAATAACTCCAACTTCCGCTACCACCACGTCACGCGACCTTCTGCTGTGATTTTCAGGGTGTGACACTGATCTTTCAAAGAAAGCATATAGAGGTACGCCTACTTACCTGCAATTTTGGTTTACCATGTTCTCATCTGAGCTTGGATGTTATTATACTTGAGCTAACTGAATACCGATGTATATGTTGGAGATATGTTGTCTTCCACTTTGTAGGGATCACACACTAATAATGGAAGAATTATTGGTGGTTCTTATCTCTAGTTTTTTCTTAGTGGTTTACAACTCTTCCACAATTGATGGTTCAAAATCAATGTTGTAGTGTATAAATAGGTCTCTTGTATTTGTATCATATCATCCCTTATAAGCATCTCTATAAACATTCCCAGGAACCCAGTGGATGTAGGTCAGTTTAGACCGAACCACTTAAACCTTGTGTTCCCTCTTGTGTGCTCGTATGTGTTTCTACTGATATACTAACAACTGGTATCAGAGCACCAGGCTCTCGATTGAATCACACGAACCAGAAGGAGGTGTACAAGAACAGAGGAGAAGACACTAACCTGTGAAATCAGGAGCTAGGGTCAAGGTCTCAGTCGCACGTTAGCCGAGACCATAAGAACCATGAACACCCGAATGGTTTTCGAGAAATCCGAAATGCCATGTTTCACGAGCCACGACGCATACCAAAGACCCAACGCGTACGAACCATAGAGCAAAAACTGAGCCACCCCGAACCCACTCCCCGCTATCTATCCCTTATAAAAGCACCTACGAACCGGCGTCTCTAGACTCGTCGTAAACAGGTTGACTATCTTTGACTCCGAGTTGAATGCCGCCACCGTTCTCATATTCGCCACTGCCTCTCCGGCGAGCTGTGTCGCCTTCGCGTGCGCGCCTTCCAAGTCACCCGAAAACCCTTCCATAAACATTTTTTGTAAAACAGTTGCTGCAACCACCACAGGAAAAACAACAATAAGAACAAGTGCAAGGCGCCACTGTAGAGAAGAATAGGAGACTAGGGTTTCTTTTTTGGTGGTCTGCTTGCCCACAGAGAAGGGAGAAGAGAGCAGAAATTTTTTTAAGTGGAGAAGAAAAGGCACGTATGATTCACTTTTTGGTGGAAAATTGAGTTTTTTCAATTTTACCAAAAGGACCACTTAACTTTGACAAGTATCTCATAACATCCACCATAATTTTTTGTTTTGCCAAAATCTAGTTTAAACATATTTTTTTAAAGTTTTTTAAGAAAAAAAACAGATATATTCAAGATAATGACGGAAGAAGAAAAAGTCAGGATCAATGTATTTGATAGAAAGAATTTTGGATGGTGGAAGATGCAAATTAAAGATTTACAGATACAGAAAGAGTTAGATGCTGCTCTAGAACCTCCTCCTACACCAGTACCGAATAATTGGGCATCGATTGACAAGAAGGCGATGTCAACGATACGGCTTACATTATCCATGAATGTTGCGTATAACATTATGGAACAAACCACGGCACGTGGAATTATGGAAGCCTTGTCCAACATGTACGAGAAGCCGTCTCCTACAAATAAGGTGTTTTTAATTCGGGAGTTAGTCAACACTCGAATGAAAGAAGGAAGTTCTGTCACTGAGCATATTAATCTATTTAAATCTCATTTGACACGTTTGTCGTCAGTGAATTTTAAGATATATGATGAATTACAGGCTTGTTTATTATTGTCCTCATTACCTGACAGCTGGTCAGGAACGATCACAGCAGTTACTGGATCAATTGAGACACTCACATTTAGTAAGGTTCGGGATTTAATACTGAATGAGGATTCCAGAAGGAGGAACTCTGGAGAAACAAGCTCGTTGCTCAGTACTGAAAGAAGATGGAGAAGTAATAACAGAGGAGGAAACAAGGGAAGGTCAAAGTCAAAACGAAGAAGCAAGTCAAGACCAGCAAAGCCAAGAAAAGACATACAGTACTGGAACTGTGATGAGCATGGACACTTTAGAAGTCAGTGTACTAAACCTCCTAGAGACAAAAAGGAGGTGAATGCTACCACAACATCAGATCCAGAAGATGCTCTTATCTATTGTGTCAAAAATACTATTGAAGACTGGATTATAGATTCAAGAGTATCATTTCATGCTACGTCTAGCACGAAGAAGATGAAGAATCTACGAACAAGTAACTTTGGTAAAGTTCGTTTAGCTAATAATCACAGTCTAGACATTACAGGGATTGGAGACATAGAGTTAAAGACATCATTGGGAACAATCTGGATCCTGAAAGATGTTCGGGTTATTCCGGGTTTGAAGAGGATGTTAATATCCATCGATCAGCTTGATGATCAGGGATATGATGTTTACTTCGGTAAAGGACAATGGAAAGTTGTCAAAGGCAGTATGGTTGTTGCTAGAGGGAAGAAGAGAGGCACTTTGTACATGGTTGAAGTACCAACTGACGGGGTAAATGCAGTGTCTAGTGAGCCGAGTAAGTCAAAGTTATGGCATCAAAGACTCGGTCACATGAGTGAAAAGGGGATGAAGATTCTTGTTACCAGGGGAAAGCTTTCAGAATTGAAGCAAGTTGAGTCTGAATTCTGTGAACCGTGCATTCTCGGGAAGAAAAAGAAAGTTACTTTTCTAAAGAAAGGGAGAGCACCTAAAGCTAAAAAGTTAGAGTTGATTCATTCAGATGTGTATGGGCCGATATCAGTAACTTCACTTGGTGGAGCTCGCTACTTTGTGACTTTCATTGATGATTCAACACACAAGGTATGGGTTTACTTTCTTAAACATAAATCTGAAGTTTTCGATACTTTTAAGAAATGGAAATCTACTGTTGAACTTGAAACTGATTTGAAGGTGAAGTGCTTAAAATCTAACAACGGTGGTGAATAGATCAACAAGGAGTTTACAGATTATTGTGCTGATAGAGGGATCAAGATGATAAATACAGTTCCAGGAACTCCGCAACAGAATGGGGTTGCAGAGAGGATGAACAGAACATTATGTGAAAGAGCCATAAGTATGAGGTTGAATGCAGGGCTCCCAAAGATGTTCTGGGCTGATGCAATTAATACAACAACCTATCTTATCAATCGTGGGCCTTCAGTACCGTTGGGTTTCAAGATTCCTCAAAGAAGAATGGAAGGGTGAAGCAGTTGAGTACGACACCTGAAAATCTTCGGGTGCAGTGCTTATGATATCAATCCTGAAGGTGACAAGTTAGATGCTAAAGCAAAAAAGTACATCTTCATTGGATATGGATGTGATAAGATGGGCTATAGGCTTTGGGATTCTAAAAACAGAAAGGTAGTCCGAAGCAAGCATGCAGAATTCAATGAAGCAGAGCTGTACAAAGACAGAAAGGTGGAAAATTCAAAGGTTCAGAAGGAAACGGTTAAGTTTAGTGTTAAAAATCAGAAGAACAATTCTGCTGCAGAACCAATGTCAGATTCTGAAAACACAGAACCAGAGACTGAAGATGGTAAGGATGAAGAAACAGTGGGAGTTTCTATCAGTGGGAGTTCAGGGTCTGAAGACGAACAGTCACCACAACAGCCTACGGTAAGAAGATCAACCAGAGTTTCTAGACCAACGAACAGGTACAGTCCCAGTCATACCGGCCCTTCTGTCAACTATATTCTCTTGACAGAAAATGGTGAACCAGAAAGCTATTCTGAAGCTGTCAAGATGAAGGACTCGTTCCAGTGGAAGCGAGCTATGAAGGATGAAATGAGTTCACTAGAGAAGAACAACACTTGGGTTCTTGTTAAGCTTCCGCATGACAAGAAAGCTCTTCATAATAAATGGGTCTTCAGGGTTAAGGATGAACAAGATGGATCTAAACGGTATAAAGCCCGTTTAGTGGTCAAGGGTTTTCAACAGAAAAAGGGGGTTGATTATGATGAAATCTTCTCTCCAGTGGTGAAGATGACCACCATCAGATTAGTTCTAAGCATTGTAGCAGCAGAAAATTTGCATCTAGAGCAGCTAGATGTAAAGACAGCGTTTCTACACGGTGACCTTGATGAAGACATTTATATGTCACAACCTGAGGGGTTTCAGGTTGCTGGAAAAGAGAATTGAGTTTGCAAGCTAAAAAAGAGTTTATATGGTCTGAAACAAGAGCCCAGGCAATGGTACTTGAAGTTTGATGATTTCATGGTGAGAACCGGTTACAAGAGATGTGAAGCCGATCAATGCTGTTATCTGAAGAAATTCAAGGGTTCGTATATCATTTTACTTCTGTATGTAGATGATATGTTGATTGCAGGATCAGACATGAACGAGATCAGAAAGTTGAAGAAACAAATGTCTAAAGAATTCGAGATGAAGGATTTGGGTGCAGCCAGACAGATACTCGGGATGAGTATCACCAGGAGCAAAAAGGATGGTTCTCTGACACCATCCCAGGAAAAGTACATCGGGAAAGTGTTAGAGAAATTCAGTATTAACAATGAGAAGACCAAGCCAAGAAACACACCCTTGGGGAGTCACCTCAAGCTTACCAAAGATCAGTGTCCCAAAACGAAAGAAGAAAAAGCTGACATGGCTAGAGTCCCATATGCATCTGCAGTAGGTAGTCTGATGTACACTATGGTATGCACAAGACCTTACATAGCACACGCAGTCGGAGTTGTCAGTCGGTTTATGTTGAATCCGGGAATAGAACATTGGGAAGCAGTAAAGTGGGTGCTTCATTATTTGAAAGGAACTTCAAAGATGGGGCTATGTTTCAAAGGAAAGGATTCAGTTCTCAGAGGTTATACAGATGCTGACCTGGGTGGCTGCAAGGAGACATTTAAAAGCACCACATGTTTCGTTTTTACAGTGGGAGGAACTGCAGTCAGTTGGATGTCCAGGCTCCAGAAAAGTGTAGCTTTGTCCGTAACAGAAGCAGAATACATGGCTATAGCTAAAGCCAGTAAGGAGCTAGTATGGTTGAAAGCTTTTCTGGAAGAGTTAGGGAAGAAGCAGACTGAGTACCTGCTGCACTGTGATAATGAAAGTACAGTGAAACTTGCTAAGAATCTTGTGTATCACAAGAAGACAAAGCACATCGGGATAAGGTATCACTTCGTGAGAGGATTGGTTGATGATGGCACAATCAACTTGAAGAATATCTCAGGTGCTAAGAATCCAGCAGACATGTTTACCAAATGTGTAACGCTGGTCTCTAGGAATAATGTTGAGGAGACCGGGGTAACTGGAGGTGCATTGAAGGTCAATGGGGAACTTATTTATAGAAGTACAGAAGTGATGGTGCAGTTCGTGATCCGAAGACACCAAGTGGGAGATTGTTGGAGATATGTTGTCTTCCACTTTGTGGGGATCACACACTAATAATGGAAGAATTATTGGTGGTTCTTATCTCTAGTTTTTTCTTAGTGGTTTACAACTCTTCCACTATTGATGGTTCAAAATCAATGTTGTAGTGTATAAATAGGTCTCTTGTATTTGTATCATATCATCCCTTAAGCATCTCTATAAACATTCCCAGTTACCCAGTGGATATAGGTCAGTTTAGACCGAACCACTTAAACCTTGTGTTCCCTCTTGTGTGCTCGTGTGTGTTTCTACTGATATACTAACAGTATATTAGTGATACTTTTTGCTAGAGGTCAAGAAAATTAGTCAACGGGTCAAAATAATTGATTTTTTGTTGGGTGGGTGTTTGAGTCGAGTTGCCTTGACCCACAAGAACATTTCGGTCCATTTGTTAATTGTTTTGCAAACAATTAATTTGCTTAAGATGATTACAGTGATTATATAGTTTTAGGAATGAATCAATTTAATGCTGTTGTATTCATAAGTAAGCTATTCACATCAAACTCATTGTTTATACTATAGGCTTCATTCCAATCTTGTTACTGCAGAGAGATTATAATATATAATTACTTTATATTTTTGAATAGTCGTTAAGGCTACTTTGTTAAGGATATTTTGTTAAGGCATATGTTCATATGATAAATATATTAAGTTAAACAATAGTAAATTACATATGGAAGTTCCTGATAATATATTTTTTGTGTTGTCATTTGTGTTCCTAAACTTTTTTGAATGAAGATGAACAGGGGTGGAGGCCTGTAAAGTTTACTTACAAAATGGATATTGCAAGTTTAGGTGCAACTACAAGGCAAGAAGAAAGTTCACTGCTCAGGTATTTGCAACCTCATACTTAATCCTTTTGAAGTTTCTCTGTTATTATTGATGTGATGGTTGTATTAGTTTTGTTTTAATATATGTCTATTTATTATAGCTTGTTTTTTCCGTATCTTGTGTATATTTGGATATGATTTCCAAATCAAAAGCTTGTATAATGCAGAGTGAGAAAACTATATATACATACGCATCAAAGTTTCATGGTATTCAGATAGTTTCTAGAGGAAGATGACGACCATGAATGATTCAACAAATCAACTTCAATAGTTTTCATGGCAGATCGTCATTACGAGTTTTATCAGGTTCTTCCTCTCTTGTCTTCTTGATTTAAATTCCAAAATTGTATAACGTCATCGAACCATGAGTTTCGATTCTGATTGGTTTTCATGTTCTTCAATATTCATCTCTCTCATTCCATCTACATTTGGGAACATCGTTTTGTAAGCCCATGAAATCGCAAACGATTGCTATCCAATGGATTCCAGGTCCTTTTCGCTACCTTCAATAGTTAATGGTGTATGTTTGATCTGCTTGTTGTGGAAGCAGTCATATATTATCGCAGAAATAGCTATGATTTTTAGGAGAAGATGAAGACTGTGAGACCCTTTGCTCTGTTTTTTGGTATTTTCTGTCAAGCATTTTGGTGAGCATCTTGTGTGCACTCTTAAGGGACTGGGTGGGGGGTGTATGGGATTGATGATTTAAAGAACTTATGTCCTTAAGGATCTATTTCCAAAACCAGATAACAACATTTGAGTGTCATTATGAAAAACCATGATAATATATATCTTTGCAATGAAAATCATATGAGGATTTCACCTGAATATAAGTCATTGATCTTGTGTAAAAGAAAACCAAGACGACACTACATTGCTGTAATGAGTTATTTGAGATGAACATTGTCTAGTGGTGTGATCCATTATTGGTTCAATAGCTCTCCTACTTGCAAGCTTGTGTTCTGTTTTTACTTTGTGTTTCCACAGATAACTATGGTTTTCATGTTCTTTAAGGTCCATCTTCTTCTTTCTTCTACATTTGGTGAAGTAAAGCCTGAAATTAAACTCCTTTTAATTGTTTTCTATTCATTATCATCTGTTTATGATGAACCAGGGCTCTAAAATGATGAAATCCAATGGAGCATCTATGGCGATCTTGAGCAGGGATCCAACAAATAATTTGCTCATTTTCCACTGAAAACATAATATTCTTTCGAGCTCCTCATGGTGCTTTCATCCCTCACTATTCTACTAATTTTTATATTTTATTTCTTCTAATTTCACTATTTTTTTGTTTATTGGGTTACCTAAGGGACAAAGAGAACGGAGGAATTAAGATGTGATGGGTGCACCGGAGAAGTTGGCTACTTCACATAACAATACCTTTAGAAGAAAACTTGGAAACCAAAGATGCACAATCAGTTTCATCATCTCTAAGTTCGTTGTTCATTACAGGTAATTAAGACCATTATGATTATATTCAAATTGAATTAAGTTTAATTTAGTTTTCATGATGTATCCTTGCATTGCCTTGAAGTGAATTGCAGAAGTTCAAGCAAGGTCAGGCAATTTTCTGTGTGTACGGAGGCGGGATTCACATTGAATTTAGACAATAGAAAGCTCCATGATGGATTGCCTGATGCCCTTGTATATCGAGTCAGCTAAAGAAGAGAAAGAACTGGTCCCTTTTGAAGACAATTTATGATACTAGTGTTGATGTAAAGAGCAAAATGCAAAACAATATCCGCAACCCAAAACCAGATTGTTGGTGATGATACTCGGATGAACTGGTTGATGTATGAGCTCTTATGGAGGGTGTCTTCAGGCAAGTGAATGTTGTTTATAGATCATGATATGTATGCGTTAAACTGTTTATTTGTTTGCAGATTCATCTCCAAGAACGAGTCATAAAGCCATCAACTACTCATCACCAAGAATGATCGAGTAACAAAGTCGTCAATAATCATAATTTCTAGGTCGGTATCATTTCTCTCTCTGTTGATTTTAGACGCATAAGTTGTTCTATGACGAAGATATGCATCAATTCCAGGTCCATTGTATAGAGAATCTTTCATTAAAATTTCAAAAGTAGAAGAAAATGAAATCAAGGTACACCACCAAGCTACTATCTTTCCAATCAGAAGTTTATGAACTTATCGAGTATCTTTTGAAATCTAAATCCTATGCAGCCTTTTGTTGAAAGCTTATGTGCACCATCTATTAAAAGCACATGATAAGTCTTTCTCTATCACAGATCCATGTTAATGCATAATCAATATCATATAGTGATGCCTATAGATACTAATTACTTTAACCAATCATTGTTTATAGGTACCTCCTTTATGAAGATGTATCTGCAAAGGTAGGCCATATGTTTTCCCTGCCTGAGGTATTAAGAAAATTAAAGATTTGCTAGGGTGCTTTTTTGGTAAGGCGTTCATTGTTTAAAAATGTAAGCTTCTTTATAGGCTTGCTTTGTTATGGAACAAATGTTTTGGTTGCTCCATGCTTGTAGGATGTATGTTGAGGATGTTGACTTGTTGTATGATGGAATAGCAATGAACAAACTGTTGCTAGAGGTTTGTTCCTTAAACCTTTAATAAACATACTTTTATATGCTTTTAAATATCTTAGTTCCATAACCCTCGTAAATCTTCAAATGACCCTTTTACAGGTAGCTCAAGAATAACAGATAAGTTGCCATTTGATCTAATCGGATGAATAGATTAGAAAATGCAGGATTTGACTGGAAATTCTCGGGCCTAATGTTCACGAGGCTGCACTATTTTATCCTTCAGACTATAAAATCTTTGAACCTCATAAAATTGCAGCGTAAATTAGGTTACTAAGGTGTTATTATTGATCTGTGAATACGTATCATTGGAGCAGAAGAAAGAACACAGATGTTGTCATGTTTGCTGGAAGTGGAATACGAACAGCTGAAAACTGGCCTGAAAATGAAGAAGAATGACTTAAAAGAGTTTCTGGACGGTAAGCAGTCAAGAACTAGCTCTAATATCAGTGCTTCTCTCTTTCTTGAGGTTGATCATGTTGATTTCTTGAAACCTGTAAGTGTCTCCATCTCACAATTGTGGATTCATTAAACTTGTAATTGTTTGTTTAGTATGATTAGAGGATTTGTACATACATAAAGTAATTTTAATTAAAATATGAGCATCCGTACTCTTTGGACCATAAGTCCATTAATGGCAAAACAAACAAACAAACAAACAAACCCAGTATATCCACTCAAGAGCAGGGTCTGGGAGGGGTAGGTGGTGGCAAGTCTTTCCTCTATCAAGATAGGTAGAGAGACCGCTTCCAAAGAGACCCCTGGCTCGATACAAAAAATATATCGCTCGCGATTTAACATATAATCAAATAATCAAACAATCAATCATATAAAGCATACATCATACCATTAATGGCAAAAGAAAGATTTTATTTCTAGATTCATTCATTACCCAGTAAACACTCATGAGGTACAACTTATCAATGCACCTTTTTTTTGTTTTTTTTTAATTTCCCCTTTTGTACTTTCGTATTATCATTAAGAATTCAAGAACTCACTTCTGGGAATATGTTGCAGCTATTTTTTTTACATACTTTTTCATATTTCGTATTTGCCGGATATAATTCAGAAGGCCAAAAGGCGGAGGTTTGGATGTGATACAGACTTATGTTTTCTGGAATGGACATGAATCCCAACGTGGTCAAGTAAGTTTCTTTTTTTTAAAACAAAATATTTATTTATGCTAATTTCAAGTTGAAAGAATAAAAAGAGGTTAAATACAAGGGTGGATCCAAAGAGAACACTCTGGTAGGTTTCATCTTCTAACTTCCAAGATTGCACTTGCTCAATGATTGTCCATCTTGAGGGGGAATATCAATGACACATGTGATAAGAAGCCACTGGAAGTTGATAGATACCTCTTACTCTCTAGTAAACTATTTAATTTGTTGTATTTATCCTTAGTGGGTACTGATAGTTAACTATTTTATGAAATAATCTTAATCTATATAAGAAATAATTTGTTCATCTTTTCGCATATTCTTTGACTGATTTGAGCTAAAATAGTACCCAAGTTAACCCATTTCTAAGTATTTGTGTCGAAATTGCCACCTTATCATTTTCATGTTGATTATGTTTATTTTCTTCTTCTGATGTTCCACTTGACAAAGTTAGCATTTGTTATCACTTTAATGTAAAACTTTACATAAGATTTATATTTGTTGATCGCACTAATTAACAATTTGAGGCATGATGATCATGCAAGATATCCTGCATTTTCTGTTTTTGGATGTCTTTACTTTGAATCTTGTTTATTCTTGCAGAGTAGATGGATGTGGCAAAAAAAATGGAAGATGATCAGTATTGGTTGGTTCATGCATATCTTGGTCCTGTGTTGCTGACAAGGTACGTAGTATTGGTTATCTTTGAGAGATGGTGACAATCAAAACAAACAAACATACCTAGTAAAACCTCACTTATAACAAACGATTGGTAGGAATGAAAACAATTAAGTCTTTTCTCTATCGTACCGTCGTAGGAGATAGAGAGGCTCCTACTGGTAAGACCCCAGGCCTAAAAAAACCTTTTTTTGAAGAAATATGAACTATTAAAATACACATAACATAAAGAGTAGATATGGAAAACCAAACAAAATAACTAGTAATAGTAACAGACAACTAGTAACAAAAGGATGGAACAATTAGTTTAAAACGGGCATGTTATTTTGCAAACTATGCAAAAGAATATCAGACTTACAAGAGAAATTGAATAAATTACACCTTAATAATATAGCACATTACAAGATGAACTCTTAGATATATAAGAAGCAAATCACAAAACGATGGTTTTAACGAGTTCACGACACAAGAGCAATGCCATCAACGAGCAAGTCCTCTGCTAAAATCTTGTTTGCTGCTTCGGAAGGATGAAATCCATCCCAAAACACATATTCTGAAGCGTTTTTGCACGTCCCTGGTGACTCCTTGTTGCATAGGTATGACGTCTCAACCAACCCTGTACCACAACAAGCCTTCCTTGCTTCAAAGAACCCTACAATAATATGAAAAGTTTCATCAGTGTATGTAGAATACCACAACATAACAATGGCCTTTCAGCGACTCACACATAATAACACGGTTATGATGTTTTGTCAATGATAGTCATTTTTCTAACTGCGAGTGCATACATAATCATATATTTCTGTTACCATAATCAGTAGGCTTTTGAATGAGGTCAAAAAGAGGGTGGTAGATATCCAACACAATAAGATTAAGTCCTGAGAGTTTGGTCTTGAGAGTCAGCGACGTAGCGTTGAGCATTTTATTGAAGTATTCGGCTGCTGAATTCATCTTGGTAACACACTCATTGCTATCTTCACCGAATAGCGTAATGGATGCAGGTAAACAACCTATTGGTGGTAATGTTGTCACCCCAATCTTCCTTGCTCCTAGCCCATATAATTCCTGTGACGAATATTTATAAGTGTATTGAAACTTTATACATTGAACACTTGATGTTAAAGTCATATTCACCTTTATGAAATGAGAATATGATTGTATAAGGATGCTTGAGAACTGGTGAGGTGTGTAGACTTTGTAGAGCAGTGGATTGACATAATAATTCTGGACAAAGTCACTGCTTCCTGAGCTAACCAGGTGTATCGAACCTGCAATTATTGATGTTGCATTGGACTTCCCTGCGATTGTTACTAGTTTCTTTTGGTATTCCTTGTAGTACCCAAGCTGCTTGCTCAATGGAATTGTATTCTACATTCATTTTTCAATAGTTTTGCCATTAGTAGAACATTGTATAAGTCTGTTGCATAATGATTAACTTGTTGTTATGATTGTAGTATAGAAAGAGATGTTCGGGCATACATATAGCTTGGCAGTGGTCTCGTAATATCCAGAACCACCCGACGCGAAGTTGGCTCCAAGCAGGAGGCTCTTGCCATTGGCTTCTTTGCTTAGTATGGCTGGAGGGTACGATTTGAATCCAAGATTCTCAGCTGCACCAAAAATAATGGTGACAAATTTACAATCAGGGTGCATTAGGCATGTGCCACCAGGTAAAAAAATTCTGCGACGGATACTAGTAAATAAACCTTGCTAACGAAAAGAAAAATTATGACATGATGAAAAGACTTTTCTGAATTTGTTACTAGTTACAACTGATGGTCATTATAACCATATCACATGTAACACATGCATACAACACATGACATGCAAAAAGGATATATACATGGTTACCTGTAAAGTCAGAGGCTAGTTTTCCGTTACAAAAACGACCAGTGGCATGATGGTTGACGAAGTCTCTACCATACGGAGGGAAGTTAGACTTGACAAGGGTTTCAAGGTGGTTGTTATTTCCAACGTCGACGACAGAGTCTCCGAATATGAATAGTGCTGGAACTAACGGTTGACAATTTCCTTTTAGACTTGATAACGCTAATATGATGGATATTAACACAAAAAGAAGATTTGATCGCAAATACGAGACTTCAACAATGGCCATTTCACTTGTTTTTTTTTCTTTTACAGAGGAAACCGATTAGTGCAATTGTGTTTGTGTATAAGTCTATAAGATAGAAGAAATATATTTATAGAAAAATAAATATAATATTTTATTTGACATGGTGTTAGTTATTTGAATTGCTCTTTAGTATCTAATTATTATTATTTTATTTTTAGTGAAGGTTAATTTAGAGATTAAGGCTTTAAGGGTACCATATGTCAACAGATTATTGAGAATTAAAATTTTCCTTTCATTTTAATTGGATGATCAATTTGAGTAGCTAAAGTCTAACCAGAATAATTAAAGGATGTTAGTTATAGTTGAATACTTGAATAAATAAATTGAAGTAGTTAGATATCCTAATTTACACTTCAAAATAACTCTTGCTTTTGCCAATATAGGAAATTTCTATCACCAATACCATTTAATTATTAATTCCGAATTAGATTTAACTAAAACAATTTATGGTAGTTCCAACCTCTAAATAATTTCTTCGACTCTAGCTTGTTATAGAACTTTCTTCCAGAGACATATACAATCATACAAAGTCGTTTTTCAATAAAATAAGTTTAACACCAATATAATTTATGAATTTTATTTAGCTTCTAGTTCTTAAAAAGATGCAAGAACTAAAAAATCTCTAATATTTTTATACTTTGATGGATAATTAAGCTTATCACACAACTCATTGAGACAATGTTTCAACCAATTGATCTTACATGAAGTTAATATCGATAATCTTTCGTTTGACCCGCCCTCATAGATCAGCCTTAGGGATCGACAGGAGGGTTGTCTCCTGCCACCTGGGATGGTTCAATCAAAATACGTACAGAGAGTGTAAATTGTTGTGTGAAAGTGTATATAGTTAAAGTAATTTAAAAAAGACATATGTGGTTTTAGATATGATTTCTTTTACCGATTATCATTGTTCAAAATTACACATCTGACGTCCCACGAGCTGCGATGATGGTACAAGACACCCCTCAATATGGGTTAATACTACAATAAAGACTTAATTAAAAAAAGAAAAGGTAAATATGAGGTGAATCAAATTCATGTTTTATCTCTTTAAATTATGTCTTGTATGCGTTAAATTCTTTTTAGAAAGATATTTGGATTGCTTACACATTATGGTGTTTGAAGTGCGAACAAATAACCAAATTAACATAAAAGTAACTGAATTAAAGACTTAAACAAATAAAATTAATCAAACAAAACAATTAACGGATGTGTCGACAAAGCCATAGCCGATCAACCAAAATCCTCCTACTCTAATAAAGGGTAATTAAGATTGACATATGGCATGTTTTTAAGACTATTGTTGCCACATGGCAAATTGTTGTGGCCTTTCTGCTTAATTTTCCCGCTCATTCTGAAAACCCAAATTAGAGCACGCGGACCTTCTTCACTACCCGCCTAACCCGACCCTTTCCCTAACATCCCAATCTTAAAAAAAACTAAATATCTTTTCCTTACGACCTTACCTGCCGCTGCTCAAGAAACCTCGCTCCTCCTTAAATCGGCTCCTCTCCAAATCTGTTGTCAAGCTTCATTGTTATCGGAATGAATCGGTAATTCCTTCTTGCATCACCATTAATTCAGTTCATTTCTGATGATTATTTGCATCTAATTTTGTTGTGCGATGCTTGATCTTCTGCGTTCTGATTGCAGTGGTTGACTTAGGTTTTTCTGTCTTCTTTGATCAATGAATCTTCAAAAATTGCAGATTATTTGTGATAGTCTGTTGCTGCTTTTTTTATTATATTTTCCGTCTTCATTGAATGATTCTGTTGATTACTCGATTTGCAGATTATCTTTGATTGTCTGTTGCTTTTTTTTATTATATCTTCAAAAATTTGTCTGCTGATGCTTATACAGATTAGTATGATACATTTGTTTGGGTTTTAAGTTGATTTCCTCTACATCTTTTGCATAGTTAATGTTACCCCACATCAATATTATTTTTAAAAATGACAATAACAATGGTTGATGATTTTGTCTGTTTGTTACTCGATTTACAGATTATATATTTTACAATGTCAATACAAATATATTTTTCGTTTGGCGTTTGTTTGATCTGGTAATCGATCTGAAAAGGTAATTGTTATATTCTTCATTGTCTCATGCTTCTAACCTAGGCCTCAAGCGTGTACGTTGCCATGTACAGCCGTACATGCTCTTGGCTGAGGAAAACCGTAAATATAATATTTTTATTCAGTCCATTTTCATCTATAATTTAGGTATTTAATTGTAAACTTTTTCTTTCTGTCTCTACTTCAGTTCAAATATTATGAATTTTGTAAACCACTGGATAGATATGGATGTTGCATTTATATATGATGATGGTTTATGTTGATCATTTGGCTATCAATATTTGAAGTTTCATCTCATATTTCTGATTGTTCAGAAGTTACTAATAGGACAGAGGGTATTTTTGATTTTTTTTCAAATGGGTGCATGTGTTTTTGCTAATAAGTATTTGTTCCTGCTACACCCATACATTAATTGTGATGAGATTTGCTTGTGATAAGATTTGCTAACCATTTGTTACTCTTGGTTTGTTCCTATAGTGGCTATAATGCATAATAATGTAATAAAAAAATCAAGGCCTTTCATATTCATGTGTTCTTTTATACACATCATGCAACTCTTATTATATTGACATGTAAGCTGAAACTCTTATTATCATGACATTTGTTGCTGGACCATCGGTGCACCAACAATCACTGTGGGCTCACATCTTAGTCTTAAGAGGATTGCAAGAACCAAAAACACAGTAGAGGTTGAAATCACCGATTTCATTTGCCTCCTATGTTTGAATATTTGGGTCTTTCAGTTTGAATATAATCTTTAGGCAAGTTTTTGTCCATTGACATGTTTAGGTAAGGTCCCCACATAGATAAGTTAAACCAAGTATTAAGAATGAGCTCTATTGTTTCCTATACGTATTACACACAATTTTAATCTTTGGGCTTTGTTGTTTTTTTACATGTATGCTAATATGTTGATTGCTTATATATGAGTTATTTTTTTGTGGATTAGTATTCAACATAAATGTGTCTCTGATTATAACATTAAATCAAATCTTGGTTCTTCAGGAAAAAGTTGGTGTGGGCTGAATTGGATCCATTGTTGAGTGATGAAGATGATAAAACTGTTTGCTACTCCTTACACACCTGCCATTCCTAAATACAGAGTCATGTTTCATGACAAATTCATGTTGTAATTTTTTTTATTATATTTAATATATTTTTTAGTTAAAATGAAGAAGAATGTATATTTCTAATGTTTATTTATAATAGATCTGACCCGTGTAATACACGGGTGACTATAGCTAGTTAACAATAGTTTAGCAGCATCATTAATTAATGCAGTGCCATTGTAGTGCGCTTCAACACAACTCTAACATATCTAATTATCATTAATAACATGTTTCTTTGCAACTGTTCAATTCACCTACCCAAGGTAAGGCCACTGTCAACCGTCCTAGTTCTCATTTTTCCTTGTGTGACATGCAGTTTTTTTTATTTTCGTAGCTTTTTATCGTTTTACATGGTGTCATCCCAGATTTTCTCTATTTCCTAAATTTTGTTTTCAATTTGTGGGGTGTGTCCACCGGTAAATATTCACCGGATTGTAGCTCCACGGACCCGGGGCACGGTATTCCCCATCGGCCCTGGTTTTTTCGGGGATTACCACGGTATAGGGTAACATGATAGAAGTTGCAAATATAAATTGGATGTTAAAATTATGTTAATCCCACCATAGAACCATATTATCACCATAGCTTCTCAGCAAAATTCCATATACTTCAAGAACTTCTAAACATGTCGTCACACATATTTAATTAAACGAACCAATTACCATAATCAATTAGTTGAAACTGAATTAACTAAAAAAACGCTTTTAAATTTTAAAAGTCTCATGAAAAAAAATGTATAATTAATTTACAATGAACTATGAGTGAGGTTTCTTAGAAACAACAAATAATAAAAAATAAAAATTATACTCTAGCAAGGAAGCAACATATTTTGTCGGTGCTACACACGCGCTCACGCGACATTGCTGACGATCTTGTGGTCTAACCTTTCTTGTGGGTTTCATTTGGCCTGTGTTGTTGTCGGTGCCATATTTTTATTTTTTATTTATTTATTTTTTTTTTGTGTTTAGAATTCTTGCATTATCTTATTTTCTTTTCTTTTTTTTTTTTTATAAGAAAATAGAAAAATCTAATTTTTAAAAAATATTAAATGACTCAGGTGATAAGTCACTTTAGTAGTGGTGTTGAATGTTGAAATATCTTTGGTTCAAGGAATGTGAATGAATTCATTTAAGTTCTAGTTACTATAAATTTTTCAATCAAACAAATCTGGAGTTTATTTTAGATTTAAATTGTAATAAATTTTATGAACCAACACGTTAAGAAATATAATTCAAATACCAATTCTATTGAATTCAATTTAATTATGCAAAATAAACACACTTAGTTTAACAAATTAAAAGTGAAATTCAGATTTCAATTGTAAGCATGACTAGTACAAGTTAAAATGCACAAGAATGAAACTTAGTGCCTTGGTTTAAACAGTTTTTAGTTCACTGTTTTACACTTAAACAGTCTTGAGTTGAACAGTTTCTCAAACTACGATCAAATTAAGTACGAGAAAATTTATCTTTCTTGATGAATAACAATACAAACATAAAAATTAAAAAGATAAAAAAAATATACATGGACCACTCTTAATAAATCCTAAAGTTGGTCGTTAATCAATTTCATCGTAAGTACCTCTTTTTGGCACAATGTGGCCATGCCACCTGGCAACATCTAATTGCCCTAAAGCACCACTCTTCACCCTTCTTTTAAGCTTAGTTTTCAAAGATGTTCACATAATCTTTTTTTAGTTCAACGAATAATTTTTAAGCTCGGACACCCGGGTAAATTTATAGACGAAAGGCTACCCACGTCCGCGAAAACAGACAGGGCTGGTGTCCCGGCTCGCCCACCATTCTAAGAGAAACCCATCGCCCAAAAGTCCACTGTAGTAAAACCATTGGCCCACTTGGAGCATATTGGACCTAGTTAGACTCCAACCCATAACCTTCACTTTGGAAAATCATAGGGTGCCCCTCTTAAACCAGTTGATCTAAGACTCACTGGCGATGTTCATATAAACTATGCACGTTTTCACTTTAGTATTTTCTGATCACTTATGGTCGAAAAGGCGTTTAAGACTTTGTATCTCTAATTTATAATAACAATAAAATAAGATGTTGAAAAAAAACAAGTCTTACATATAAAAAGTGTCATAAATAAGCACAATTTTCTCAATTTAACACTCAAAAGTTCTTATACAGGTTAAAATTTTGTTAAAATTACAGTAAAAACTTTATAAAATAGTAATCAAATCTATTATATATTTTATTAAAATCATGCAACCTTTTTATCCTTCTAAAGTATTTAAAGTTTAATTTACTTAAGTTTCTAATCTTATGTAACTTTCAAAATTTCAAGTTAACCTCATAACATATCAGGCCATGATTTCTAATCTCAAACATACTCGAGTCGATCAATAGTTGCTACCATTTCTATTCACATTTTGTTTCAGAATAGGAAGGCTGAGGGATCACCGGGGTCAGTCGTGGTACATGAAGGACGTTTTGATTTGGCTACTACAACTATATTGTCATTTTTTAAAAAACTAAAACCATAAAAACAAAGCTAAATATAATGTACTGTTAATTTGTATTTAAACTTTATTTATTAGTATTTTTATTATTGCTATTTATAATTTTTTATATGAGAATTTTGGAATATAAATGTCTAGCTTGCATGTGCACTTAATAACTGGGCATGACACTCCACGTGAACCACTTTCTTCTTATTCCTTCTTTACTTGTTATTTTCAGTATATATATATATATCTTTTATAATCAGTTTATTCTCATTCCAAGATGTATAATTGTGATAAACTTATCTCTTTTTGCTGATTTTATATCGACATGCTATTGTTACTATTTTCACGAATTTAGGCAAAACTAGGTTTAAATTATATAGTGTTCTGTAAGATTGTAAGTAAATTGTTTATTGTGTGATAAATAAAATTTACCACATATTAATTTACAATATCGGCACGCAACATGACTTGTAACATATGTTTTAGTGGATTGTATCAATTTTTTATCTTTTTTTAATCTTTAATTTTTTATTCTAACCAAATATTTTTACATCATTTATAGTTTAGCCTCTATATTATTTTACTTTCAACATTGATCCCCTGCACTTTTCATATTTTTTTAAATTTGTTCTTGTCACTTTTCGGTTTTAATTTTACGATTTAACATGCCGCAACATGAGTGTGTACTTCAACGTTTTTACGCTTACTTTTATCCGTTTAACGGCTTCATCGCAACGCACTGGTCCAATATCGACTTATTGTTTTATACATTTTACTTTTCGTCTGCATGGTTCAATGTTTTTACGTCTAGTTTTCGTTCGGTTTTATTTTTTTCGTTTTTTTTCCCTTTAATATTAGTTTTCTTTTGTGTTTGGTAATCACTGATGGTGGTGTGTTACTTGCTACTTGGCATGGTTTGAAGCCTCCGGCTGCAACACGAGAGACTTAATACCAGTTATATTATTTCTTAAAAATTTCTAGCTTACGTACATTTAATAAGCTTATATCCAGTTTGTGCAGTAGCGAAGCTTGAACATCTCAGTAGGGGGGGCGGGGGTGAAACTAATTTTTTTAGGGGGGGGACTCGAGATTTATATAAAAATTTATACTACCGAGCTAAAAATTTACACTAACGAGCTAAAATTTAACACTACCGACGAAAAAAATAGGGGGACGGCGCACCCCTCACTATCCTCCGCATTGAGTTTGTGACTAGATTAACTCGTTATAAAAATGATTATTTTGGATGTGTAGCACCTATCTTCTTTATTTTCTTGTAGAACGGCATGTGTAGCACATATCTACTTGACAAAAAAAAATTGAAATATCATCCAACACGGATATACACCATTAGCTGTCCAAAAGGAAAATATACAAGTATACAACAATATTAAAAGCTTTTCAAATAAAATTACAACAATATTAAAAGCCATCGTAACCGACAACGCACACAAGCTACGATCCAGTACCGTAACATCCACGGTACACCACCGTCACTACACACCCATCGTCAGATCACAAAAGCACCACATTAACAATCATACTCGCGCCACTAGGGAATCAAATAAACGTCCACTTTTTTTTAGTTTTTTTTATTTTTAATTAAAGAAAAATATAAAACCATACTTAGGAGAATATATGCGTGTTATATTAATCAAGCTCACCTATTCTTTTTCCAGTCGAGATCACATCCTTAACTTCTTAAAAGGAAGCACACAACTAAGAAAACCTCTAATTTAACTTTAACGTTATTTTCATGAGTTCATTTAGAGCACTCACATCTCATTCCTTATCTTTATATATATAATTACACTAAAAATCACTACTTCTTCTCTCTTATTTTAATTAAATAATATATTTTATACTTTTTTTACCTTTTTCTCTCCTTCACTCACAACCACTTTCAAAAATATTAAAAAAATTATAAGGATTGAATAGTGAATCTTTAAATTTACAGATGAACGGTAACATTTTCTCTTTCCTCAACTCACAACTACTCAAAACTATCTCGTATAATTTAAGGACTCATACTCATATAATTATAAGACATGTGTTGTGAATGCTCTTAAGGAAATAAAAGAAATGAATTGAAAGGAAAAAGATAATTATGTTCCAGAGTTTTTATAATTAAAGAAAAATAAGAAAGTTATGTTTTTAAGTTTATTTTCAAAAGAAAAATAAATGAAACTAAAACAATAAAACCTAAAACCAATCAATCCAAAAAAATAAAGAGAGAAGAAAAAAAACCAAAGAAAAATAAGAAAAATTATCCTTATGTAAATCCGAGAACACAAAGTAAATATTTTTTTCAGTGAGACTAAACCGACCCGTTTTTCCTACAAACATCCACTTCACACAGCTAATGGCTAATCGCAAGTGGGCCCACCAACGCTGTGAACTGTGAACCTCTTCATCTTTCCCATCTTCTTCATTAAATACCTTCCTCCGTCGCCCAAATTCTCCCGTCAACACCGCATCAGATCCCGAGGTGAAGAAACACACACAAACACACACACACACAGTGAACGTGAGAGGCGATATTGACGATGGCGAGAGTAGATCTGGACGGAAATGTGATAAAGCCGATGACGATATGCATGATCGGCGCCGGAGGCTTCATAGGCTCGCATTTGTGCGAGAAGTTGATGGCGGAGACGCCGCACACCGTGCTGGCGGTTGATGTGTACAATGACAAGATCAAGCACTTGCTCGAACCGGACTCGCTCCCTTGGGCCGGACGCATTCAGTTTCACCGGCTTAATATCAAGAACGATTCGCGCCTCGAAGGACTCATCAAGTGCTCCGATCTGGTAATTCGTTCGTTATTATGTCTAGATTTGTTGTTTTGTAGTGTGCGGTTTGTAATTTTGTTGTTGAGAGCGATTTTATACTAGTTAATCACTTAATCGCATGTTTGAGTGTGTTATTAGTGTTATGTGAAGAATTCATTGTTGTTACTTCGTTATGCTGTTAGTTAATCACGTGCTTAAGTGTGTTTTTGATATTGTTTGAAGGATTTGTTGTGGTTACTTTATTCTGTTATTGGATTAAAGTGTAAGGTAGTTAGTGATGGTTAGAGTTTAGTGAGTTGCGTGATCTTGTTTCTATCTACGCAGATCGGTTTGGTGTGTTACTGTTACTGATTTTTGTTTTTTATTTGTGTTTAGACTATAAATCTGGCGGCTATTTGCACTCCGGCGGATTACAATACGCGTCCTCTTGACACGATTTACAGCAATTTCATCGATGCACTTCCTGTGGTATGTATTGCATATTTTCATCTTCTTTACATTGCTCTGACTTTGCAGTTTGTATATAGTGTTAATGCCAAAATCTACTGTTATTGATGCAAAATTGTGTGCTGATTTATGTCACTTTCATGTATAGGTTAAGTATTGTTCAGAGAACAACAAGAGGCTCATTCACTTTTCCACGTGTGAGGTGTATGGGAAAACAATCGGTAGCTTTCTTCCCAAAGATAGCCCCTTACGTCAGGTAAGCTTCAGATCTTTAGTTGGTTGTCCATTTGATACAGGGAAATGTGCTATTGTCACATTTGGTTGATGATATATCCTATATGTTGTTTATGTTATCGTTCTTCAGCTTTCTTGTGTTTTATCGACTTATTATCTTGCTGTTGATCTCCATAGTGTATTGTGAAAAAGTGAAATTCATTATTAATTTATTTATGTTAATCATGGTGGCTTTTGTTTTAAACTTGCTTAATCATTAATTTAACTTGCCAAAGGATGAATAAGAGTATTCTGCTGAGTGGCATGTGTTTTGGATTCACATTTAATCAAGTTTGCAACGCACTCTCCACTTATTGTGTGATATCTTGGGGCAATCATCCTATATCACTATTTATGTGATGGGGCGTTTAAAATGAGATTTGAGATCTATGATTCTTGATTACTGAAACTGCATCTTGTTGTATTTGTCATACGCCTACATCAATGAACACTTTATTCTACAGGATCCTGCGTACTACATTCTGAAAGAAGATACTTCCCCGTGCATATTTGGCTCAGTTGAGAAGCAGAGATGGTCATATGCTTGTGCTAAACAGTTGATAGAGAGGCTAATCTACGGTTAGCATACTTAAACTGCATTCTGTTAACTTTATAACAGCAACTGTGGGATGCTGATTCACTTTTCTTTTTTTCCCCCACAACAGCTGAGGGTGCAGAGAATGGTCTTGAGTTCACCATTGTAAGACCTTTCAATTGGATTGGCCCTAGGATGGATTTCATTCCAGGGATTGATGGTCCCAGTGAAGGTGTCCCCAGGTTCTGGCATGCTTTAGCAATGTTAGTATATATTTTCCCTTAATGTTTATCACTTTAATTTTACTTCCAATTTCTTGGAATATTATTTGTGTACTAATGATGTTTGCTTTGCTTTACGTGCAGAACCTTCTAAGGCGGGAGCCTCTGAAGCTTGTGGATGGTGGAGAATCACAAAGAACCTTTATCTACATCAAGGATGCTATCGAAGCTGTTCTTCTGATGATTGTATGTTTAATTTTTGTTCTCTTTAACATATGGTAATAATCGTGTAGCGTAATCATCTTATCTGACCTACTTTTCAGGAAAATCCAGCCAGAGCTAGTGGTCAGATCTTCAATGTAGGCAACCCTAACAATGAAGTTACAGTCAGACAACTTGCTGAGATGATGACTCAGGTCTTTTAATCTCTTACCCTGAAAATGTTCATATTATCTTCGACTTGCACAAGTATTTGAGGGGCAGAATTCGAAACATGTTAATGAAATCAAACTTTTTGTTTTGCTTTGACTAGGTGTACTCAAAAGTGAGTGGAGAAGACGCAATAGAGACTCCCACCATTGATGTCAGCTCCAAAGAATTTTATGGCGAAGGTTATGATGACAGTGATAAGAGAATTCCAGATATGACCATCATAAACAAACAATTAGGTACTATGTTTTTCCAATCTCTGCACACACTAAAATTTATATGTAGTTTACCTAAGGAACATCATTGATGTTTTAACCAGAAAGATTGAAGGACAATTTTGATTGTGCAATCTAACACTTGGTTGAATACAAATTAACAAAATGCTTCTTTATTGGATCTTTTAAAAGGGGAGGTCAATTTAAGAATGTTGAAATCATCTTGATATATAGTTTTATTAGGTAGGTAGCCAGAAACTGCATCACTCACTCAATTGATGGTACATAGACTGCAGTTGTTAATATAAACTCTGATAATTCCAGTATAGAGATTTGAATTTATAAAAGTTTATGTTTATGTATCATAGTATGCTAAACTTAAAACGCGAAAGGTTGAAAACTAACAAAACAGATTAACTACCCACACATAGTTGAACTAGGAACCCTTTATGCATTTGACCCGGTGGTGGTGGTGGTTGTGGAGATAGCGGCATTGAGGAGTAAATGATGGCGACAAACAATGGTTGTGGGACTCAGTGGTACTCACCCATTTGGAACTGTTTTAAGTAGCAAGTTTTATAAGAGTGAACCTTGTTGACCTGTTGTATAATTCGAGTAGAGCCAAACTGCCCTGTTTGAGTTGACCCAGATGGACCCATATGCACATATTATACCCATCCAGAGTGTGGGCATACTGCAATAATTGTACTCAGTAGTCAGTACACATCACACATGTTTAAAAGTTATTTTGCATGAATGACAGAATGGAATCCAAAGACATCACTTTGGGACTTGCTGGAATCCACACTTACATACCAACACAGGACATATGCTGAAGCTATCAAGCAAGCAATTGCAAAACCATCAGCAAATTGAGAATGTAAGGATTCTGGTTCTCCTGTAATAGGAACTCCAAAAGTGTCATCTCATGGTGTGAGCTGCAGCTGTAGCTGTAGCTGTAGCTGGTGTTTTTGTTCTTTTTCAAAGACCTTAATGAATATCTGTTTGGAACGATCAATCCCTCATATATAGACGACATTATATTCGTTTTTTTATGTCAACAGTAGTTGCTAATACTTCTAACGTCTGGTAGAAACTCTGCCTGTGTTCGACCCGACCATGTTATAATTCAGTTTATCACCCACTTTTCACAGTTCATCTATCTCATTTCCTGCAAAGGACCGAGTCTGAGTGTGTTGTATTCATTTGTTTTAGAGATTTTGTCTACACATTGTGCTATAATTTATTATTTGTTTTATCGTTGGCTTGTTGTCTCTTGGTCTGAATGTATTATGATCTATGAGTAGTTTTTTTTTTCACTTACATATTAAATTAAGATATATGGTTACAAACTTACATTTATTAAAAGGTACCCAATGCGAGTGATTGAATGAAGACTATAGTGACAACCTCCGGCAAAAGCAGAATATTTGCCATGTTAGAATTAAGAAAATTAACTCAATGGGAGCCTTAACCCAAAATCTCCAAGTTACTTAAAGGACGGAAAGCAATTTCATTGGTTCAGGCTTGCAGGTATAAACTAGGTATAGGTTTGCAAGTTACAAGAGCCGGCAAAACATGTCTTATCATATTTAACATGTTAGAGATGACGTGCAAAATTCACGTATCAAATATGCAAAAGACTTGTTTAGACTTATATATTATGTCTATAATTTTTTTATGTTTTTATGAACCAAGAATATGAAATAATAGATTCTAGTTTTTTGATTTTAATTATTTTTAAAAATGTAATAAAATAAAAAATATATTTTTTATTAAACAGCTTTAATCGTGTTATAAGCAGGTCGGGAATTGTCATGTTGCAGTCATGAGCGCAAAGCGAATTATTTTTTAGCTTTTTAGGCTTTTACTAAAGTGTAAAATTGGTATAAGCTAAAAATCTAAGGGGCTGTTTGATAAAACTGACCGGGTAAAATCTGACTGAGTAAGAAGCTGACCCAGTAAGAAGTTCTGACTGGGTCTGCATCTGACTGAAACTTGGCTGTTTGATTATGTATCTGACTGACTCTGCTGAATGAAAAAAATAACCTTTATATACAATTCTGTTAAATTTCTCTGTTATTATTATTATTATTATTATTATTATTATTATTATTATTATATAATAAGTTAAAAATGAGTGTTATATATGAAAGCCCTCTGGATTATGATGACCCGGGTAACGTTGCCCCGGATCTTGTGATCTCAGTCGGAGTAAACGACCCGCAAGAATTTACAGCAAATCTAATCAAATTCTTGATTTCCAACTTGCGAAAGAGATCGAAAACTTCAGTTCATATGCTGTTCGAAAGATTTTGATCTAAAAATCTGCAGCCCTACGGAGAAAATCATAAACAAAATGGGAAGATGGTCCTGCGATTTCAGATATCTTCTCATACTCGTTGCAATCGCATTCATCTATACACATGTTAGATGTAACTTCCATTGTTCTTCAAATTTGAGTAAAATTGCTTTTCAGATTGATTGAATTTCATACCCAATTGCAATAACCACCGAGGGGATGAAGGTATGATCTCCGACCACCGAGGGGTGGTCGTCGGTGGTCGCGACAGGCTGCCGGTGGGGCGGTGGTGCTGCGGCTGCCTGTCGGTGGTCGTACCGGTGGGGCGGTGGGAGGGGTGGCCGTCGGTGGGTCAGCCGGTCAGCAATTTTTTTTTCAAGGTCCGGGTTAGCAGTTAGACCCGGTCAGCCGGGCTCGAAGCGGAAATCAAACGGGCTGACTGCTGACCGAGTCAGCGGGTCAGCCCAGTCAGACCGGTCAGCAGCAAAACAAACAACCCCTAAGCTAAATTACTCTATTGAGAGAGAAAAATGTATCAAGCTATGAGTTATGTTTGCCAAATACAACTAACTAGTTAACCACCTAACTAATTATAACTAACCTAACTAACACATAACCAACTCCACAATCATAAAGGAGTCATCTTCGCCTCCAATCGTTCATATATGGAGCTAGTTGGTACAACTTAGACCATCCCAGTTGAAAAATCAACGATAGATAAAATTTTTATGTTCTTACATGTCCACAAGTGTACTAATATTCACAAATAGGGACGTTGAACTAATATTCACAACGATAGATAAAATTTTTATGTTCTTATCGTTTGACAAATAGTTGGGACCAATAATGTAATTTCTTAAAAGTTGGGATTAATCCTGTAATATGAGCATAACATAGGGACCAATCTATTAATTAACTCTTTTTAATTTTACTGTAAAAGAAAGAACATGTCAAATTGTCAATTGCTTTTCAAATAAAACATATAGAATACTGTTTTTGGCACCCACCATCGGCTTGATTCCATTATTATTCTATTGCGGGTCGTGTTCCTCGTTCATGAGGAAATATTTTAAAAATTCAAACCACAAAGCTTATATTTTTTACTTTTAGGTGTTCTAAGGGCTTTTTTTAGAAACATAAAAAAACAAATGCTTTGAAGCTCAATCAAAATTGTTTTGTTTTGTAAATGAGCCGAGTTAAAGTTTGCACACTTATTTAAATTATTCTTGACTTTTAAGTTAACTTACCATCGCTAGTTCATTCAATTCACATCAATATAATTTTTTTAATTCTAAACGTCTAACTACACCGACTCAAGCTAAAATCAAGTCAATTCGAATTGGCTCGTTAAAACTAAGCTGGGACCAAATTCCAACTTCCAGCTCATTTAAAACTCACGCCAAATCAGCTAAGGCTATGTGTTATGGAGGGGTTTTATCAGATACTCTATCCACGCGTGTTGTGTGATTATCTTGTAATATTGCGGCATTTTGCGTTGACCGGATGTTGAATAGGCACTGGATAAAGCCCTTGATCAAGCAACATGACCCTGTTGCGGATCAACATGACCCTGTTGTGGATCAACATGACCCTGTTGTGGATCATGTGATCAAAGGCTCTCACTCACGCCTCGTAAACCTCCCTCACGCCCGCTTAATCACGCCTAGATCGCGCCACCATGTTACGGTGTGCGTGACCAAGGTGGAAGGCCATGCTGATATTGCCCCTATTTACACTGTCGATAACACCTAGTCTAATACTATAGCCAAGCCCAAATACAATGCAGCTCGACTCGTAAACTGCCCTCCTGGTACTATATTCCCTTACCTTTGGTGTTTCATTATTCAAACAAATCTTTAAAATGATAATAATAATGACGATAAAGAGAAGGGGACATCACACAGCTGGATGACCAGATGCAACAATAATGACACTCAAAATCTCATTCAACAAAACCTCAACTTCATATTACTCCAATTATTATTATTATCATCATCATCATTTTCCACTAAAAACACCAAAACCAAAACCAAAACCAAAACCAAAATCAAAAACCAAAACAAAAAAAAGTCACCTTCTCATTCTCATAATCTCATTCTCATTCACTCGCCTACGGCTATTCCAAAAACTCCCTCAGTCCACCACTTTCTCTCTCTAGATCGCACCTTCAATTGCTCTCCGATCACCACCTCCGGCTGAAATTGACCGCCGGAAGACCGCCGCCGGAGCCGTTGACGTTGAATTAGGGTTTAGAAACGAACGAATCAGGATCTGGAGTTGAAACGCCTCTTTTGTGTGAAGTGATTGAAGTGGAGAGGCGATGGCGTTGTCAGGTATGAGAGGACTGTCGGTGTTCATCTCCGATGTGCGTAATTGCCGGAACAAAGAGCAGGAGCGACTTCGTGTTGATAAGGAGCTTGGGAATATCCGTACTCGGTTTAAAATGAGAAGGTTAGTTAGGGTTTTGGTTTGTTGGATGTTGTGTGCTCTATCTGTTGTGAATTTTAGTGTGATTTTTGTTGTGCGTGTTTTTGAGTTGTTAGGTTAAATTTTTGGGTGAGCTGAAGTTTCAGGTTTGATTTAGTTGGCTTTGTTAGTTGTGTGAATTTTTTGGAGTTGTGAGGGTTTCTGTGCTGGTGAGCTGAGTTATCATGTGATATGACTTCAGATTAACCCCAAGGCGCATAATTTTTATATTCAGTACAAAAATATTGAACCTATAGCAGTCAACCTTGTAGATAAGGCTAGGAGAGGGATTAGTGCTGCAATGTAGTCATGGTTGAATGAAATACAGAAACAGGATTAACAAGAATGTTTGAGTAAAGGCTGGGTGGGTGGGGGTGAGAATGGGGGTATGCCACTATGCCATTAGCATGTCTTCACAAGGGTTTCCTAGGGGGTATGCCATTTGAATACCTTGAAGCTGGGACTGTTACTGGAAAAGTGATAGATTGATAAGAATGTTTATCAAACTCCCATCACATGGAAAAGACACCGTTTACTGCTTTAGTTTATTTTATGTTAATTGCAATTTGCAAAGCTCACTTTTTGTCAAGCTTTTAAGCTTTTGTTCTTAAGTCATTTTTACAAAGTTATTGTGTATTGATTATGGTTTGCACTAGTAATATATGCATTAGCTTGAAAACCAAAATTTAATCTCAAACCGTCT
The DNA here is from genome assembly GCA_024085815.1 of Flaveria linearis. Taxonomy (NCBI): domain Eukaryota; kingdom Viridiplantae; phylum Streptophyta; class Magnoliopsida; order Asterales; family Asteraceae; genus Flaveria; species Flaveria linearis. The sequence continues at coordinate 4,353,393 of CM044011.1, forward strand.
TAGAAGTTGAATTCAAACAGTCTACCAAATTAGGGATCTATCAATAATGAAATGCCAATGTGAATATCTACTTGAAGTCGGTTTTATCAATCATTATGAGTTGGATAAGCTAGAAAATACATGATGGATGAACTTGCCTTCTGCCACTTGCAAATTGCAATTGGGTATTCCATGCTCTTTAGTTCCATTACATTTTGAGATGTAGTTTCACTTAAAAGCAGCAAACGCATAAGTTAAATGGTTGCTAGACTTTAAGATATGCATGTGAATGATGTAGCCACATGAGATTACCATAGGTTAGAAACGAGGATTTTAAAGTTAACTGTTGCATGAATTGAGTGGATATGGGAGATACAATTGTAGCCAAAAGTAACACAAGTTGCATTAGCATAGAGGAACTTTACAGTTTAAATTACAATCAAGAGCTTGACAATGTAGATGAATGAAATATACAAACTCAAAGCCATCTAAGCGAGGTTCAAACCTAGAATAAGTGACTATAAATATGTGGCAAGCTTGGTTTTAACATGCGTGCATCAGAAGCGTATAATGCAATAATGTGATCGCATGGCACATCGTTGCAGTCAATACGATGTGATTCCATGATTTGCATGTGATGTGCTATGATGTGTGATGCGACATGTGGTTAGATGCGACGTCTCTTGCAGTTGACTGATGTTTGAACAAATTAGACCATCATTTGGAATGGGCCTGAGTTTTCACATCTTATTAAACAAATTTGACCATCATATGAAGTATGAACAAATTAAACCATCAATTGAGCAATGGGTTTCAGTATTTGAACAAAGTAGACTATCGATTGAATGTATCTGACAAGAGATGATGAGGATGTCATATATTTAGTGTTTAAAAGTTAACATTTTAAAATATTATGTACAAATAATATTGAAATAGTATTTAGTAACTAGGTGTGCTTGTGGGGCTTACATACCTTAGTCTTGGTTTATGCTTGGTGCTTTCCTATTGTGTTATATTCTTGTTGTGCTATCTTCCGCTACTGATGGATAATCTACCTTGTTGACACACCAAAACATTAGACGTTATTAAACATCCATCCTACAATGTCTTTTCAAATATGACAGTAATTTTTATCCTTTATGGTCTATCCTTGAATGAATTTAGAACTGTCTGTACACCTTGTTGGATATATCACTTCTCATCTCCATTCATAGATCACATATGATTTCTTTAAAAGAAACCATGATTTATATAACTAGACATGGAAAATATAACCCTATACGTAGAAATCATCTGATGGATGTATTCAATTAAAACTCCAGTCAGAGTTCAACCTCGTAACTGTAATAATATATTTGTGCAAAAGATGTTTGTAGTCAGTGTAAGAGAACAGAAATGTTCGATGCCCTTTCATTCCCCAAATGACAGAAATATATACACGGTACATTCAATAACTTGCCTAAAGTAGAAATGGAAACTATACAATAATACAGCTAATGAGATCCCTAAAAATCATCAATCAAATAAATACAAAATATATTATTTGTTAATACACCCCCTCAGTCTGAGCAGGAGGTGTGCGTATGCACAGGCTGGATCTAAACCGGGTGAAAAGCTGTCGTGGAAGACCTTTGGTGAAGATATCTGCGAACTGAAAATCAGCTGGTATATGTAAAACTCGAACTGCACCAAGTCGTACTTTTTCACGCACGAAATGAATGTCAATTTCCACATGTTTAGTTCGTTGGTGCTGGACTGGGTTCTCAGATAAATAGACAGCCGAGATGTTATCACAGTAGACGAGTGTTGCTTGTCTAGTTGGAACTGAGAGCTCTAGAAGAAGGTTGCGTAGCCAAGTTGTTTCTGCAACCGCATTGGCTACGCCTCTATATTCAGCTTCTGCGGATGATCTGGATATAGTAGGCTGTCGTTTAGAGGACCATGAGATCAGATTGTCCCCGAGGAACACACAGTAACCTGAAGTTGAGCGACGTGTATCTGGGCACCCGCCCCAATCAGCGTCAGAATATGCTATGAGCTTGTGTGAGCTGGAGCAGGTAATATGTAGGCCGTGACTTGTTGTCCCTTTTAGATACCGGAGTACTCTTTTTAAGTACTGTAAGTGTGAGTCACGAGGAGCATGCATGAATAAGCAAATTTGCTGCACAGCATATGTGAGATCTGGTCGAGTGAAAGTAATATATTGAAGAGCGCCGGCCAGTTGTCGATACAAAGTTCCATCAGGCAACAGATTTCCATTTGTAGCACTTAATTTGGAGGATGTGTCAACCGGTGTTTGGCATGGTTTACAATCCGTCATGTTTGCTCGTGCTAGAATGTCCTGTGCGTAGTTGCTCTGTGAGAGAAACAACCCATTTTTGACCTTGGAGACATTGATTCCGAGGAAGTGATGCAGATGGCCCAAATCCGTCATTTTGAATTCCTTGGAGAGTGAGGTAATGATTTGTTGTCGAAGCCTGTCGGATGACGCGGTTAAGATGATGTCGTCGACGTACAAGAGTAAGTAAGCCATTTCAGTTCCTCGTTTGTACACAAAAAGTGAGGTGTCACTCCTAGTTGTTGTAAATCCGCATTTAAGCAAGTAGGTAGCGAAGCGCTCATACCACGCCCTTGGTGCCTGTTTTAATCCGTAAAGCGATTTGGTTAGGCGGCACACGTGTTGGGGAAACTGCTGATTCACAAACCCCGGTGGTTGGAACATGTATACTGTTTCATGCAGGTCGCCGTGCAGAAACGCATTTTTCACATCGAGTTGATGGATGTGCCAGCCGCGTGAGACGGCGAGACTTATGACGGTGCGGATGGTGGTGGGTTTAACAACGGGGCTGAAAGTTTCGTCGCAGTCAATCCCAATTTGTTGGCTTTTTCCATTGACGACTAGGCGTGCCTTATGTCGTTGAAGGGAGCCGTCAGCATGAAATTTGTGGCGAAACAGCCACATGCATCGAATGATGTTGGCATCGGATGGCCTCGGGACAAGGACCCATGTATTGTTATCCATGAGGGCTTGATATTCGTCTGTCATGGCAGCACGCCAGTTAGGATCAGTTAGGGCCTTGAGGTGGGAGGAGGCTAGTGGGGAGATGGTGTTGTGGGATTGAGTGTTGAGATTTAGGGGTGCACGGGTAGGGATGGTACCATCTTTTGTGCGGGTGGTCATCGGATGGTAGTTGACTGTCGGGTGGGATGTTGCTGCTGGGGTTTTGGTGGGGCCAGTGGTGTTGGGTACAGGCGGATGGGTGTTTGGTGGGTTGTATCTTGGAGCTCGGCGATGATAGGTGAATTGAAGGGGCGGTTGGGTTGTTGGATCAGGGGTAAGAGAGGGGGGATGTGGGGGAGGTGGCTGGGCAGTTGGCGGATTTGGCAGCGGATTGGGTGGTTGTGGTGTGGAGTCATAGAAGACAGGTGAAGGATCAAGGAAAGAGTAGTTGGGTGGGGGAGAGGTGGTGGGGTTTGCATAGGGGAAAGAGTTTTCATCAAAGGTGACATGTCGGCTTAAGAGCACTTTTCCGATTGAGATTTCAAGACAACGGTAGCCTCGAAAGTCAGCCGGATAACCAAGGAAGACACATTTGGTGGATTTAAGTGATAGTTTGTTTGATCTAGTTGAGGAGGTGTTCGGGTAACATGCACAACCGAACACCCGAAGGTGGTCATACGTGGGTTGTTTTAGGTAGAGAGCGAGTGTAGGGGTTCGGTAGTTTAGAACCGAGGTGGGAAGAATGTTATGGAGATAACAGGCCGTATGTAGCGCCTCTACCCAGAAAGTTGGTGGTAATGAAGCGTGTGTGAGTAGGCTAAGCATTATTTCGTTTAAACGACGGATCATTCGTTCGGATTTTCCATTTTGTTGAGACGTTTGAGGGCACGAGAAACGAAATTGGAGGCCATTTGTCTTTGCGAAATTGTGGAAGGAGTGATTGTCAAATTCACCCCCTAAATCGCATTGGAACGATCGTATGATTGTGTTAAATTGTGTATGAATATATTTGTGAAAATTTGAGAATTTTTGAAATGTTTCAGATTTAAATTTCAAAGGGAAAACCCATGTGTAGTGGGTGTAATCATCAACTAACACCATATAATATTTGTACCCGGTTTGCTGGTGATAGGGGAGGTCCACAAATCACAATGGATAATATCAAATGGTAAAATAGTTGTAGATTGAGACACACAAAAGGGTAATCGTTTGTGCTTTGAAAGTTGGCATGAATTGCAAACACGATTCGATGCCTGTTTATTACACGAAATTGATTTATTGGAAACAAGATAATTAAAAACTGGAAGCCCTGGATGTCCTAAGCGATCATGCCAGGGATCTTGAACAGTGGTTGTGAAAGCAGTTGGGACCGTTTGACTTGACATCGGGTATGAGACCGGATAGAGATGGCTGGAGCTATTGTGGCGAGTTAGAATCTTGCCAGTCTTGAGTTCCTTAACAGAAAAACCATTAGGGTCAAATTCAACGGAAACATAATTGTCAGTGGTAAATTTTCTTACAGAAATAAGATTTTTGATGACGTTAGGTGTGTAAAGTATATTTTGAAGGGAAAGTTCACGGTTGGTGGTTGTTGGAAAGGTGGAATTTCCTGATCCGTAGACTGGAATTCGTGCGCCATTACCTACAAAAATCGCACCCGTTGAACAAGATAATAATTGGGAATTAATTTTACCTAAGTCACCGGTGAGATGATCCGATGCACCCGAGTCCATATACCACTGGTTATCACCATCATCCATCGTCATCGCCTGTAGGGCTTCACCGAGTGCGGTTGGTTCCAAAGGGTCCACCGAGGCCAGATTGGCTTCCCTTTCTTCTGCTGGACTTTGGGCCTGCGGTTTTGGGCCTGTTTTGGCTGAAGAAGATGCACTCCAGGGCTGGGCCCAACCTGCCTGAGTTGGAAATGGGCAAGGTGGTGGTGTCCAGTAGGCCCAGTAAGGGGGCGGCCCATGCTGGGTAGAGAAAATAGGGCGGTGGGGCTGATTTGTAGAACCTCGAGTGCGGGTGTGGTGCTGAGCGGTGGAATCAGACTGAAGCATGGTGTTTCCTGGTGACTTTCGAGCGGTGGGGCGGCGACCGCTGTTGGTCGACGTGGTGTTTCCTTGGCGACGGCTGGCCCGATGGTGATTTGGAGGCTGTGGTTGAGATACGGCGGCCAAGGCGGTGGAGGGGGAGAGGGTTTCTCGAGTGGCTTGGCGCTGACTTTCGAGTTGGAGCATGTTACAGGCGGTTTCCCAGTCGGGAAGGTTTTGGTTGAGGAGAGCGCCAATGGTGTCAAACTCGGCTGGTAACCCTCGTACGAGTTGCAACACCAACCGCTGTTCATTTACGGGGCAATCGACATCATTCAACTGATTGCCAAGATCCCGAAGTTTCTGACAGTAGGACTCGAGGGAGGGCATGGACTTGAGGGTGAGGTTGTTGAACTCATGCTCAAGGGCCGCCGCCCTCGATCCCTTATTGTTAAGGAAGATGGTTTTGATCCTTTTCCATGCCTCGTAAGCAGTGGAATCAGACTGAAGCACACGAACCAGGTATTCGTCCGACAACGTTCCGTAGATCCATTGTAGGACGACTGCATCAAGTTCAGACCAAGACTCGTAAGTCGGATCTGTTTTTGCAGGTGGAGGGGTTCCGTCAATATGAGCCATTACCTTGTATCCTCGGGCGTGCAACTGAAACAACTTGACCCAAGCTGAGTACGTGACTTTTATGCCGTCCAGGACTCGGACTTTGCGCTGAATGTCCGTAACAGTGTAGGCTGGGTGGAGGGACTTTACGGGTGTGGGGGCGGTGGGTTGGTCAGTGAGTGGAGGTGTGCTGGAGTCGGCCATGGGAGAAGGTTGCAGCGGTGAGGAAACAGAGGGAAAGGGCTTCAAGATTGGGCGAAGAAGCTAGGGTTTTGGTGCCTGGTCTCTTGATACCATGTAAGAGAACAGAAATGTTCGATGCCCTTTCATTCCCCAAATGACAGAAATATATACACGGTACATTCAATAACTTGCCTAAAGTAGAAATGGAAACTATACAATAATACAGCTAATGAGATCCCTAAAAATCATCAATCAAATAAATACAAAATATATTATTTGTTAATAGTCAGGACTTGGCCTGACTTTGACTTGTTCTTGACTCCTCAGCCAATCTTCTTATTTACTTGTTCTAACTTGTGCTTCCAGGGTTTGACACCATATGAAAAGAAGAAATATGTTTGGAAGATGCTGTACATATATATGCTAGGATATGATGTTGACTTTGGTCACATGGAAGCTGTATCCTTGATATCTGCTCCAAAATATCCCGAAAAGCAGGTTGGGTATATAGTGACATCATGCCTGCTCAACGAGAATCATGATTTCTTAAGATTAGCAATAAATGCAGTCCGTAATGATATTATCGGCCGCAATGAAACTTTTCAGTGCCTAGCATTGACACTGGTATGAATATAGCAATTGAAACCTTAATATTTTATTTTTATGCATGTATGATTTAAATGCTAGAAAATTTATTTTTGTGCTCAGCTTATTAGCTTAAAGAAAATCATTTCTTACAGGTTGGGAATATCGGTGGTAGAGAATTTGCTGAATCACTAGCACCTGATGTTCAGAAGCTGCTTGTAAGATGAAAAGTACATTTGAACATTTAATTGTATTTTAATTAAGATTTAATGCTTACTCTGTTTACCTCAGATTTCAAGTAGTTGCAGGCCACTAGTGAGAAAGAAGGCTGCATTATGTCTACTACGGCTCTTCAGGAAAAATTCTGATATTGTGAATGTTGATGGCTGGTATTTCTTGTTTCTAGGATTATTGTTTCTCAGAGGTGGCAATTTTGACTAGTTTTTTTATGAGTGGGTCGACTTGGGTTTCTGTATTTCAGAATGGCTAAAAGTCACCTAAAGTCTATTTGCAAAGCATCCAACCTTCTACATCGTTCTATTTAAGAATTTGATTATTATTATTAATTTACTGTAATACTATAGTTTTTGTAATTATGATTAAGAATTATCATTTATTATAATAATGTTATTATCTATAAACACAACACCACCCGACCCAGTTCTAACCACACTAAAATGACCTGTTTTAATCTGACCATCACCCGCGCCATCTATCTTGCTGTCTCTACTGTTTCCTAACGTTTTTTTAACTTACCCTCTGATCGAATATTTGTGGATCAAACTTTTAGGTCAGATCGAATGGCACAACTTTTGGATGAACGTGATCTTGGTGTTTTAACATCGTCAATGAGTCTTTTTGTTGCTTTAGTAGCCAACAACCATGAAGCATATTGGAGTTGTCTTCCAAAATGTGTTAAAGTTTTGGAAAGGCTTGCTAGAAATCAAGATGTTCCTCAAGAATACACATATTATGGTATTCCTTCTCCATGGCTTCAGGTTTGTGCCTCCATTACTACAAATGATATATGTAACATATTTGTTATTATTATCTTTTATGCAACTTTGGTTTTTGCAGGTGAAAACAATGAGGGCACTTCAATATTTCCCAACTGTTGAAGATCCAAGCATTAGAAGAGCGTTATTTGAGGTATATTTTAGTAGGATTGTTTCCCCCTCTAGGCCAAGTTTTGGTTAAAACAATACTAATTAACTAAATGAGCTTATTTTTAATGTTTAGGTTCTACAACGAATACTCATGGGAACAGATGTGGTGAAAAATGTTAATAAAAATAATGCATCTCATGCTGTTTTATTTGAAGCCCTTGCTCTTGTAAGTTTATGTTTCCTGTTTCCATGTTTCATCACCTTAAGCCATAATCTAATGTGTATTATTTTCACTGAGTTAAGCTTGATATTTGCTTCCACAAAATGTTGACAGGTTATGCATCTTGATTCTGAGAAGGAGATGATGTCTCAATGTGTGGCACTGCTTGGGAAGTTTATAGCTGTTCGTGAGCCAAATATCCGGTATTTGGGTCTGGTAAGCAATTAAGCAGTGTAGATTATTTTTATGTTTTTGTTTGGTATCTGATGGCAATAGTTGGTGAACGTGGATTATGCAGGAAAATATGACTAGAATGTTGATGGTTACAGATGTTCATGAGATAATAAAAAGACATCAAGCACAAATTATCACCTCATTGAAAGATCCTGACATCAGGTGAGTTTTGATTGCTTTTAATCACTAATCATTTTTTAAAGATTTGTTTACGTTTTATCATTTGTTAATATTCTTTTAGTAATGCAGTATCCGGAGACGTTCCTTAGATCTGCTTTATGGCATGTGCGATGTCTCGAATGCCAAAGACATTGTTGAAGAATTACTGCAGGTTTACAATTGAAAGATATAACTACTTCTCAGTTTTATTTATTTTGTCATCATAGATTTTGATGTAGAGGTGGCAAAACAGCTGGTTGGGTTGGATAACCACTCAAAAGGGATACCAGTTGAAACATGTCACTTTAGAACGGGGTGGGTTATCTAGAGGTAGCAAAACGGTCTGCTGTTTCAAACAAACGCATCTAAATAATCTACATTTCTACTATCATTTTCCTGAAACTATTTATTGAAGTTAAAGAAAACTAAAATATGTTTTTTGTTGTTTATTAAAAAATTGAAATATTAAAATCTCTTTTGAAAATTACAAGCTTCATCTCTTTGGTTGGTAGAAATTATGGATTGTATCCTTAAACTTCGTTTATTAGATTGAATATTCTTATTTTATAGTTTTTATCCAAGTAAAATGACGAGAATACACTCATCTTCTTCAACATCTTTATTTATCATTAGAAGTTTTCTTAACTCAGATTCATAAAATCAATTTCACAAACAATAGTTTTATAATATGTTGGCCAAAATCAGACCCATAACTCTTTTTCTTCATCTTAATAAAACAACTATAATCAGCTATAAGTATTTTCTAAAAACTTAAATACTCCATTCGGGGGTCTCTTTGGAAGCGGGGGTCTCTTTGGAAGCGGTCTCTCTACCTAACAAGATAGAGGAAAGACTCGCCTACACCTACCCTCCCCAGACCCTGCTCATTGAGTGGGATATACTGGGTTTGTTTGTTTGTTTAAATACTCCATTCATTTTGATTATAGATTATTGAATTTTGATCTACTGGATAATGACACTGACATGCCTGTTCATAGTATCTTGCCACAGCAGATTTCGCAATGCGTGAAGAATTGGCACTGAAAGCTGCTATTCTAGCTGAGAAATTTGCTCCTGATTTATCATGGTTTGCAATTACACTTGTTAATCACATTTAAAGCAATAACGCTAGAATTTGATAGAACCTTTTTTGGAAGTTTTATTTTTATGAAGAGATATAATCTGTTACACTTCATTTTTTTCAGGTATGTGGATGTTATACTTCAGTTGATAGACAAAGCAGGAGACTTTGTCAGTGATGACATTTGGTTCCGTGTCGTGCAGTTTGTGACAAACAACGAGGACCTTCAGGTACCTTCATATCTTTGATTTGATATCCAGACTTATTTTTGTATCTTTTATTTAAGTTGTGGGACTTGCTCTTATCATATAACTGTATATTCCATCAGCCATATGCAGCACTGAAAGCCAGGGAGTATCTTGATAAGCCTGCCATACATGAGACAATGGTGAAAGTATGTAAACTCTCCTTTAATGTATATTTATTATACTAAGGTTAGGGGTGGGAGTTTCTACTTGTGTTAATTCAGATTATATTTTATATTTAGCTTGTCAAACGGGTTTAAAATTTCCCAGAGTGTACTTTCAATGCATAATACCTTGTAGGTAATTTTATTAAAAACATGTAATTTATATCAATTCTACAAGTTAACCCTATTTGACACTAATTTCTTTTTGACAAAATTTAGAAATTCAGATGGTAAGTATTTCAAGTTAGCCGAATCCATACAGTTAATTACCCATTTAGCTAATATTAATATCTGATGTTTTAAAAACGGGGTTTCTTGTCTGGACAGGTTAGTGCTTATCTGCTTGGAGAATACAGCCATCTCTTGGCCAGACGACCTGGTTGCAGCCCAAAGGAAATATTTGGCATCATACATGAAAAACTTCCTACCGTTTCGTAAGTATGCTTACTCTTTTATAACTTTATTATTATATAATTAGATAAACATTTACGAACTGCTTATATGTTCAGGACACCTACAATCCCTATTCTTCTTACAACATATGCAAAGATTCTGATGCACTCACAGCCACCGGATCCAGAATTACAGAATCAAATTTGGGCAGTATACAGCAAGTCGGTTGACAATTGTTTTAAACTCACTTCATGTTCTTTTTTATAAAGTCACAGTATTTTTCTAAACAGATAATCTCATCTATTTAGGTATGAAAGTTGTATTGATGCTGAAATACAACAAAGGGCAGTTGAATATTTTGCATTGAGTAGGAAAGGTGAAGCCTTAATGGATATATTAGCTGAAATGCCTAAATTCCCAGAGCGCCAGGTGATTGTTTAATAAATTTAGAACTTTAATATTGTCACTTGTGATTTATTTATATCACTAATGTTCTTTTTGCAGTCCTCATTGATTAAGAAAGCTGAAGATACTGAAGCTGATACAGCAGAGCTAAGTGCTATCAAGTTAAGGGCACAGCAGCAGACATCTAATGCTCTGGTGCTGACCGATCAGCGCCCTGCTAATGGAACTCCACAAGTGAGTCAGCTTGGCATGGTTATGGTCCCCAGCACAAGCAATGTGGTGAGGATATGTTACATATAATAGTTTAGCTTGTGTTAGGCGATGGTGTATAAATTTGTATATTTACAGGATCAAAATGGTGTTGACCAACGGTTAACCCAGTCCAACGGGACTCTGAGTGTTGTTGATCCTCAGCCCCCTGCGCAGGATCATGGTTCTGCTGGTGACATCCTTGGCGATCTTTTAATCCCGTTGGCTATTGAAGGTCCTCCTGGTGTATCTCCTCAATCAGAGCTTAATGGTGTACCTTCTCATGAAGGTACATTAGGTGCAAATGAGGCTTTAGCCCTTGCACCTGTTGGAGACCAAGAATCTACTGTCAAGGTACTGGGACAAGTTGGGTAATGCGTCTAAATGGTTTGGGTTAAATTTTTCATTATATAGTGCGGGTAAAATATGGACTACAAAAACAATATAATTGTCATCATAATCTAAATCTTGAATATAACCATTAAGAGGTTTGTATGTATTATAAACAGATTTTGGGTGACTTTTAGTTGGTTCAACCCACTTGACTATGTTTTGACCTGTTAGTGGCAAGTCACATTCATAAGTAAATGGGTCGAAAGTGCAACCTCCACTTATTGGCCCCCCCTCAACGTTATTAATGTGATTCTCAATTGTCTTATGCTTTTCACAGCCAATTGGAGATATTGCAGAAAGATTTCTAGCTTTATGCCTTAAAGATAGTGGGGTACTCTATGAAGATCCTTATGTTCAGGTGATTCGTAATGCCACTTGATATCATATTTTCTGTTACTCTCCAATGGACTTGAGGTAATAAACATTATTTATATTATTGCCAGATTGGCATCAAAGCAGAATGGCGAGGTCACCAGGGCCGTATGGTACTCTTCTTGGGTAACAAGAATACTGCTCCACTTGATTCTGTAAAAGCAGTAATGTTATCTCCTTCCCATTTGAAGTTGGACCTATCTTTAGTACCAGAAATCATACCTCCACGAGCACAAGTGAGATATCAAATCACCTTTTCTTTTTCTTTATGAACTTCTATTGTTTATTGACTGGTTTTTTCTTTTTTTTTCTTTTTCTAAATTATGAAGGTCCAATGCCCACTTGAAGTGGTAAATCTCCACCCGAGTAGGGACGTTGCTGTTCTTGACTTCTCATACAAATTTGGAACTTATTTGGTATGTGGTAATAATTTTTTCAATCTGCAAGATTGTGTTGTAATGATATTAATTATTTACATTTTCAAATTACAGGTAAATAATAGACTACGGCTTCCAGCAGTCTTGAACAAATTTCTTCAGCCTATTCAAGTATCAGCTGAAGAATTTTTCCCCCAGTGGAGATCACTACCTGGACCTCCTTTGAAACTTCAAGAAGTGGTCTGTGCATCTTAATAAATATCTTTATTTATTAATTATTTAATTTTTTTACCTTATATATTTATTCAATGCGTCAATGGTGCTTTTGATTCACTTACTTAGTAATGTTTAATGCGTGCATTGTTTCATTATTTTCATCATCATTTTGAGAAATTATATAATTTATTTATTAATAAAATGAAACAGGTTAGAGGCGTGAGACCCATGTCATTGGGAGAAATGGCAAATTTGTTTAACAGTTTGAGGGTGATGGTTTGTCCTGGATTGGTGAGTTTATAATATTATAATTGACCATATTTTCATTTTAACATTTGTCACATGCAAGCACTTTATGCTCGTTCCTTATGTTTTGTGTTCTTTTCAGGATCCAAATCCGTGTAATTTAGTTGCAAGCACAACCTTTTACTCTGAAAATACACGAGCCATGTTATGCCTCGTAAGTTCATATACATGTTCTAAACTTATATTAAACAAAATTATAGTTATTGTTTATTCTTCTAAGCTTTTAAGACCGAATTTTTCAGTACTTAACATGTTAGCTAATTGGTCACAGAAACACAAAGACAGCAGTGATTTTTGTGGGAAACATCCCCACGACTCTTTTCTTTATTGAATAAAAACCACACACTAAACTCTTAGACAAGGACCCTATTTTATACTAATTCTAACCTTAATTACTAATGAAAACTCCACTCAAACACAGCTGGAATGACAGCCCATTCACAGCCAAAACATAAATACTAAATACCTTAAATAAAGTTAATTAAAACTTACTAAATAAAACAAACCTATCTTTAGACTCTTGACGATTCTCCCCCCTAAACTTCCACATATGACCACAATTAGGATTTACTTCTAACAATCACCCCCTTAATCCTAATGTGGTCTTCCTTCTCTAAAGTAGAGTTGGCTCATCATCTTCACAAACCAAGCTGGCCTCCTCGTGCTTTGGTTTTGACTTTGGACATTAATATGCAAAGTGACCAAAGCCTTCACACCTATAGCACTTAACTCGTGATTTGTCTCGTCTTCCACTGTGTTCCTGCAGATTGTTACTAGGCTGTCCTTCACGACCTCTTCCTCGATCTCGGCCTCTCCCACGGCTTTGTTTGCAACACTCACAATTGCCACATCTTCCTTTAACTTGTTCATCATCACGAGTGAGTAGTAACTTGCCTTGAGTGTCTTCAGGTTGGTCTTCTTGTGGTTTCACTCTCTCCTCATACGCCTTTAGCCGACCCACCACTTCTTCAAAAGACATTGATTCAATTTCTGAGTATTGTTCAATTGATGCCACGATAGGTAGGTATTTTCTAGGCATTGAGTTTAAAATTTTCCTCACAAGTACTTCATCTCCAAGTGACGACCCAAGACTTTTATACCTTGATTGCACTCCACTTAGTTTACCCGCAAACTCTTCTATGCTTTCAGTTTCTTTCATCCTCATTATCTCCAACTCACTTCTAAGTGTTTGCAGCCTAGCCTTTTGAACCCTCTCGGCTCCCAAGTAACGAACACGAAGTGCATCCCACACATCTTTGGCATCTCCGTGCTTTGCAACTTGAAGCAAAACGTCTTCGGGAATCGACTGAAATATCATCGCCTTTGCCATGTTCTTCTTTCTTTCTTCTATTGCACCACCTGTCGCAGGATCAATGGCTTCTTGCAAATCATGTGCAGCTAGGATGGTCTCCATCATAATAGACCATGCAGTGTAGTTAGTAGATGTTAGTTTTGGGCATTGTAGAGACACGTTGCTTGAATCACGGGTAGGTACCATCGCCCCTGCTGGATTTGCCATTGTTGAACTACTTGATTAACACTCTTTTCTGCACAAAAAGAAACCTTACAGCTCAAACACAAACAGTTCCTACAGATGTAGCAAAATCCTCCTTCCTTTTTTTTTTCTCACTCAAACTTCAGCAAAAAAAATCAATCTGTTTCTCACAGATACACAGAAAACAATCTGTTTCACACAGATCAGTTTCTCACTTCTTCACACGGATCACCCGCTTTCCCACACCAATCAATCACGGATCAGTTCTTCTCGAATCTGCTTTCACAGCAAAGTTGGTTCAATCTTTCACGGATTAAACAACTTCTTCTCCACACGGTGTCACACCTTTGTAACCTGTATCACACAGGTCATCTTCTACTGCAGTTGAATCACACAACCTGTCTTCCACCGATCTGTCACAGATCAATCACTTATCTTCACCCTGTTTTGATTGCTTCTCGCAACCGGCTCTCACAGCCCTTTGATCCTTCAACAGAAATAGAGCAGAAACTTCACAAATCTTGTCTGCACTCTGCTGGTTATTTGCTACCCAAGCAGCCCTTTTATTAGAACCTTGCAGCAGCCTTCATATTCGATCAGCAGCTCTTTACCAATATTTGAACCAATCACAGGTTCATTCTTGGTTTGATGGTGGTCGGTTTTGTCTTCAACAGCCCTTGATCTTTATTGCTCTGATATCAATTGTTAGCTAATTGGTCACAGAAACACAAAGACAGCAGTGATTTTTGTGGGAAAACATCCCCACGACTCTTTTCTTTATTGAATAAAAACCACACACTAAACTCTTAGACAAGGACCCTATTTTATACTAATTCTAACCTTAATTACTAATGAAAACTCCACTCAAACACAGCTGGAATGACAGCCCATTCACAGCCAAAACATAAATACTAAATACCTTAAATAAAGTTAATTAAAACTTACTAAATAAAACAAACCTATCTTTAGACTCTTGACGATTCTCCCCCCTAAACTTCCACATATGACCACAATTAGGATTTACTTCTAACATAACAATCAATCACTTTATATGAATGAAAATGAAAAAGTATGTTTGTCTTTTGACTCGAATCTTGGCTATAACTTTGGGTATTCTCCCTTTCAGATAAGAATTGAAACAGATCCAGCTGACAGAACACAGCTCCGCATGACAGTTGCATCAGGGGACCCAACACTAACGTTTGAGTAAGTTTTTATTTCAAGTTTCATACCAATAAAATAATGAATAACAAATGAAGTCGGTTGGGTACTGGATCGATATAGGTTAGGGTCAAAATGGTTGATTATATGTGCATGCTGACGCTTATGTATGATTACAGAACTATATTATAAGTATAATAATTGTTTTTCTTTTACACAGGCTAAAGGAATTCATCAAGGAACACTTGGTAAGCATTCCTACAGCTGGCCAGCCTCCTGCACCTGTGGCTCAACAACCGCAGCCAACTAATCCACCGATTTCATCATCAGACCCGGGGGCTTTGCTTGCTGGTCTGCTTTAAAAATCCTAGAACAGTATGTTTTTAAAACACAAGCCCATTTGCCAAGAAAGAAACTGTAAAATGGTTATAAGAGCTCTACAACAAAACAGGCAGGCAATGATACAAGCATGGGCTCGCGGAATTAAAATGTAAGCTTACAAAATGTTCGATGCAGTGTTAGCGTTGGTTTTTCGAGGGTAACATTTGCGATTTTTTTTTTTCAGATTGTGCTATCAGGTCATGTTTTTCTCCTCATATTTGGTGAGGATTTATTTGTTTATACAACCTTTTTTTTATATATTTTTCTTGTTTTTCAGTCAAGTTTTGAACATTTGGCTTGATACAACTAATATATAGGGAGTGGTTGCCTCAAATTGGTTTATGTAATTTGGATAGGATGTGAATGATGAAGTTGATTGTAACATTGTTAATTGCATTTGGTTGTCAATGCATAAAATATATGATTGAATGATTGCCCTTTGAACTTGCATGTTATCTGTGGATTTTACGAGCTGTTTTTTTATCGTTTGTATAACGTTTTAAGTGGGCTAGTTTGCTTGTTTAAACTTTTTGTGTGCAATGTACCAAAAGGATGAAATCATTCGGCTCTCTTTTCGTCTTAGATATGAGCAATGATAAACTTTTGTTGAATTGGGTATGGTTCACTACTTTAAACACAGAAAAACGAGGTTTGCAACTGTAGACCAATATGCAAAGTGATATAGACCATCTTTAACGGGACGTCTGTGTGGTGTCATGGGATGATGTGGAACCGTCCTATGGAGGACCTGTGTTGGATCCTGCAGTGACCACTGTCCATTGCCGACGTGACAAGCCCGCTCCTCTTTCATTGGAGACGTTCTTGGTTTAGTTTTTTTGGATTCTAAGGCTGGTTTTGGTTGATATTCTAACATTGATACTTTTCGATTTATTACATGTATATATTAATGACTATATTGCATTACATCTAGAGAAATTAATTTCAGCGGGAGACACTGGGTATGTTTGTTTGTTTGTTTGTATCTAGAGAAATTAATGTTTACAATTCGCTTGTGATTGTACCAATTCAATCAATCTTCTTAAAAAGATAATAAGATCATATGTTAGCAAACAGTTTATAAGTCTTAGCATCTAGACTTATTTGTCTTACTGCTGCAACCGCTGCTATAACTCCGACCATGGAGAATATCACCGCTATGCTTGTATTTAACCAGAACAAAGGTCGTTTCTTGATGGCTTGAAAGTAAGATTGTAAAACACAACCGGTAGTACAAAATCAAGAGGCAAAAACCCGAACGCTCCAATCATTGCATTAATATCTCCAAAAAAAGGCAACATTGCAGCTATTGTTATCGCCATGATCACAGACATTGATCTTGAAATCACTCTTGGAATCACATTCTTGCTGAGAATTCACTTCTTGTTGGATCTGCAAACGTTCGTTCAAGAATTTCGTTTGTTGGTTGCAAGTACACCTGCAAAAGGAAGTGAAAATACATTATGGATCTTCTAAACAACCGGTTTAAAAGACTCAGGTTAATATCATTTAACATACTTACTACTGCAACAGCCGAGAGTTGAAGTATGGTAAAAATGTTGGTCATCAAGATGAACCATCTCGGAACCAATGGGTTACCATCATGGTCAATAAAATTGCTTAAAACAAGGCCAGCGGATTTGTTACCAAAAGCCCAATACCCAGAAACCGCAACACTAAAGAATGTTACTATGATCACCGTATAGCAAACACACAAACCTTTAAACATCTTCCCCTTAACCGGTGGCGCGAGTGTTGCCTACACACAAGAACAAGAATTAGTCCAAATATGAAAACCGGACACCTTGGTGAATCAACACTCATTAGTAGAGATGAAAACAAGAGTGGGTCCATGGGCTAGATAACTGGAGATAAAACAACAACAATAACAACAACATACCCAGATAACTTATCAAAATTTTTATTTTATCAAAAATAACAACAAACATACCCAGATAACTTATCAAAAATTTTATTTTATTTTATAAAAAGTGAAAACGTTAAATTTTTTTTTGGGAACAAAGTGCAATACTAGCAAGATGCTACATAGCACAACTACTAGGTACAAGAAATTTAAGATAAACTTTAAACCATTCTTTTAAATCTATAACTAACATATTGGATCTATTTTTGACCCACAAATATCCCAACCCCTTGATTTCTTTGATTTAAATAAAAGATATTTTACTTTTAGTAACATAAAATATTAAAAAGTTACCTGTATCTCTGGAATGATTCCATTTCCAAGAGTGGTGGCGATAATCGCAATTGCATTAAAGATTCCAAAAACTCGTGTTTCATCATTGCTGCTCAACGAGTAGCTCTTAAGAGGTGCTTTTGAAGAGTTCCCTAAGAAAAAACCATTCAATAAAACACTTAAATATAAAACAGATAATTTGGTATAATAATAATAATAACAAAAATAATAATAATTTAATAAAATGGTAAAGTTTGTACCTATATATATTGAAGCAACAGTAGCACAGGCGCTATAGAGAAGACATAAAATTAGAGAAATGAGGTTGATATGACGGAGGGAATGAAATGATGGAATTTGTGCCAAAATCAACAATAAAACCCCGAAAATAACCACAAATTCATATAGCTTCATTGTTCCATTTGGGTTCCATAGCACATATATCGCCTGCATGCAGTTGGTGTACGTTTGCCAATTGTTATTGCTTCCAAAATTACTTGTAATAACAATTTATTTTTGTCTACTTCTTCAAAATAGAAAGGTTTTATTTATTTACTTATTTATATTTTTTAATTTTACGAAAGTTGAAAAGAAAAACAGAAAATATGTAGATAGATAATAAATTTTTTTTAATTGAATTCAGCTTCAAGAAGTTCTATTTAAATATGTTTGTTTGTATATACTATAATGAAAAGTCTAAAACTATATTTTTTTTATATATATGATTTGAGTTTTTAAACATTATATAAATAAGTTTTTGAAAAATTTAACCATGTAATATAAAGACTAGGGATGAATCATGAATCCAAAGAGAGTTCTAAAAAAGACGTGTTAAAGGCAAAGTGTGAAAATAAATTTTTATTGTGTAATTAGATATTAGAAGATTTTATTTCTTATATCTGATAATGATTCATTAATAGTTATTTATTAGCAGAAAAGTTAAGTCTAAAATATAACTAACTAGTGACATTGTTAGTGTGTGTTAGTGGTGCACAAATCGTTTTTTTTTCCTGAACCGGTTCGGGTTCGAACCGGACCGGTTTCAGGTCAACGTTTCTGGGACCGGTTTTGACCAAGAACCGGGTCGGGTCCGGAACCGGTTTTGGTAGGGGTGTTCATCGGATTGGATAACGGATTATTCGGATTATTCGGATCGGATTATTCGGATTTGAAAATTTCATGACCCTATCCGAAATCCGATCCGATCCGAATAAGGATTTTTCAATCCGATCCGAATCTATCCAAATTCAATTCGGATCGGATTCGGATATATCCGAATAATCCGAATTTAACCGAATAATCCGAATAAACCAAATAATAAATTTTTTTTCTTTTTTTCTTCTATATATTTATATTTTTTTCTAATTTTTTATTCTTTCCATTTTATAAGTTGCTAATCGCAATAAAAGATATACAACTAAAAGATAAAATTTGACTTGTATACAAATTCAAAAATTTAGAACATAATAGGTAATTGTATAAAACCCGAATATTAGAATCTCTAATCTAGAACGACGGTCGATTATTGCATAATTATTTAGGATTATGACTAAAATGTGTAAAGATTCTTGTGTATTGAGTTGAAAACATAATATATAGTTGAGTAATGAGTATTGGGCAAGAAATATAGTTGAAGTCTTATTCGGATTAATCGGATATCCGAATAATCCGAATAACCCGAATAAAAAAAATGTGATATCCGAAATCCGATCCGAAATCCGAATAAGGAATTCGGATTGGGATGAGATCCGATCCGAATATCCGAATAAGGATTCAGATCGATTTATTCGGATTCGGATACGGATTGGATTTCGGATATTTTCGGATATCGGATTTTTTGAACACCCCTAGGTTTTGGGCGAATAAAACCCAACCCGGTTGGAACCGGTCCGGCTCGGTTCCTAACTGGTTCGGGTCCAAAAACCGGTATTTTTTATTTTTTAGTTCAATAAATAATATATTTAAAGTTTACAAAAGATACATACCAGTTTTTTGGGCCGGTTCCAAACCGGTTTTTTTGAGCCGGTTTCCAAACCAGTTTGGGCTAGAAATATACTGACCGGTTCCAACCCGCCAGTTTTTTCCGGTTGAAACAGATTTGGCCTACCACCGGGTTGAAACCGGTTCGGTTTCGGTTCAGATATCCGGTTCGGGTCGGGGAACCGGTTTGTATATGCACCTCTAGTGTGTGTTAGAAGAGGAAATTACGAACAAACCTTGAGGCATTGACCTCCCAAAAGGCTTAGGCCCACCACTGAACCATAGCAGACGATGAATTGGATAGGGCCCACATAGTATCTACTCCATCCTGGGCCTATTCAAAGCCCACAAACACATTTTCCTTTTTTTCCTTAGAATTAAAGTCCAACAAAAACACAAATTATGCCTAATGTTGGAAAGATTTCTCTCTTTTAAGGAAAATGGTGTTACCTAAGATATCATATGCCATGTCACGAAACCGAAGATGACGATTACCCAACTCGGCATGGTGTTCAAGGACGAGAGAGATAAGGTTATATGAATAGAAAGTCACCATTGCGCCAATCACCAACGACAACACTCCCGCGGTCCATCCTAGTGATGCAAGTGCAAATGGTAGACTCAACAACGAGGGTGCTACAATGGATGTTGTTAAATGATAGCCACTATGCCACCATGACCCTGTCACATATTACATTTGTTTCTTTTAGATACACTAATGTGAAGCGGATAATAATTTAAGGAAAATTTGTGACGATTAAAAATAAAGCATTTATCTTGCTTTTTTAGTGCAACAAATATAGCAATGTTTTTAGAAAGTGTGTAACATGGTTCATAAAGTTTTTATCATTATATAGAATTAAGTCGGTAAGCGATTAATGATCCTCAACTCAACTGGTTAAAGTAAGTTATCTTATACAATTGAAAATGGAAACGTTTTGAGTTCGAGTTTTATTTAGAGCAAAATTGTTTCGGGTTGAGTTGGGATTTTTCAGTTGTAGATTTTTTTTCAGGGGGTTGGGTTGTGCATGAAACCAACATAACCTAACTGTAACCTGTAATAATTGAAACAATTGGACCAAAATAACCAAACCCAAACAAAAGCCGACGGTTTGGCTCCAAGTTTTTTTAAAACCCGAATTTTCGGGTTCGGTTTTGGCTTTGATGGACACAATAACAATAAAAACCGAACACCATATTACAACCAAACAACCGAAACCTAACCGAACCAAAACTAATAATAAAAACGAATCAAAATTGACCAGCGTGCCTATACATGGATTGCAATTTTATATATTAATAATGTTTTATAGTACTATATATTTGATGGATTGTAATTTATTCAAATGTCAAGTAATTCATAAAAATATATAAATTATTTATTAAAGATTAACGAAGTATTGATTTAAAAACTAGGATCTAAGCTAATATCGAAGTGAAAAGTGAAAACGAAAAAACTAAAACGAAAACCAAATCTGAGAGAAAATCAAAAAACAAAAGCCGAAAAACACGAAACCAAACGGTTTAGAAAATCAAAAACCGAAATATCAGTTTGGTTTCAGTTTTAAGCCAAAACCGAACTAAACTGACCCATACACACCTGTTCTCCGAATTTTGATTGTGCATTTGGCGTCAAGAGAGAAAAAAAAAAGAAGAAAAAGTCGGTTAGCCCAAAGTCAAACGATCATTGCAATAAACTGAACATAAAATCTTCCTTGATTTTAGTGATTTTGAGAAATCTGGTGTTCATTTTCATAACTCAGTGAATTTAGTGGAACTAATTCTACTTTCCAACTCATTAGTTGATTAATAATCACATTAATTTGAACGAATTAATTGAGTTCTATTTCTAGCTTCAACGCCGATGAATACCGAAATCCTTGTTCCGATCATGATAATCAACTTAAAAAAAAAAAAAAAACACTTAGAAGATCACGATAACTTACACACGAATGATCGATAATATTAGAGCAAGTGAAATTTACAAACCAGTGACAGATGATGGATGAAAGATAACAGGTTAAGAACGTAGCTTATTGTTTGGGGATCGATTCGCGGTGATCTAGCGCTTAAATTCATGAATTTTAACATAAATGTTACCTTTGGATTTGAGAACAAAAAGAGCACCAGCATCAAGTGGTTGTTTGTGAAATGCTTCTTTCATGCTTTCTTTATGCAATTCTTCAATGGAGCCTGTGTCAACTGTACACACACAATTATTATTATTACTATTAGTGTTAGCATACAAACAAAGTATCAAATCTTCAATTCTCTACCTACGACTAACCAATTTCTCTTTCTATATATCAAATCATAAAAATAGACGAGACGATTGGATTTTAGCCTTTAATTTTGAGAAAGATTACAGATTTTTGAAGACTTTAAGTAAAGGTAGTTGGAGGCTACAATTAGAATACGTTATGTGCACTTGAAGGTTATAATATGGGTCATAATATATAGACACCCACTCAGTTAAATCGACACTTTCTTATACGTCATGTATGGGTCCATACGCGGCATATAGGGTCGAATGCGCTGAAAACGAGGAAAATTCAGGTGGGTGTCAGAGAGCTATACGCCCCATATAGCCCTATACGCCCCGTATAACCCTATACGCCCCCTATACGACACATATAGGGCTGTATGACGCGTATAGCTAATTTTGACACTGAATACAAGGAAAAATTCAGGGGTCTGTCAAAGGGGTTATACGCCCCTTATAGGGCTATACGACCCCCCTATACGACGCGTATGAGGCTATACGTCCCGTATAGAAATTTTGGGGTGTTGATTTAAAATAATGGGATGTCCATTTAACCAGACTCTATAATATTCTCGTTTCCTTTTCAGACTTAAAGGCTACAATCTAGCTCGTTTCTTTCCCAAGAGACTTAACTTTCAGTGTTCGTTTTTACAAAATTTGGATCGATATTTTTTTTGAACGGCCAACAAAAGATCATATTATTGAAAAATATTGGACTAGCGGGAAGCTAGAACCAAATACTTACATTGTTTGAACAACATCAAAATAAAAAGACACCAAGCATAATAGTATTAGCAAAATTGAGCAACATAAAATTGGCACCATTTATCCCAGTCTAAAGAATGAATTTTTGACCTCGATCTAATCCATAAATAACTAAGAGCTTGCACTTCATTGACCAAATGTTGGATATTTACCGGCTTCTGTTCAAACACCAATTTGTTCCTAGCCACCCATAATGACCAACAAGTGGTTAAGGAGATACCATATAAGACTTTTCTCCATCTTGCCGTGCCATTCACAAGACTATGAGCTTCCAAAAGATCTCGAATAGAGAATGGATAAAAGGGAGAGAACTTGCACCATTTAGTGACTTCCACCCAAACCGCTTGTGCAAAGGGACATGCTAAAAACAAATGTTCTACCGATTCATCTTGTTCACCACAAATTAGGCATGTAGCTGAGCCAACCGCGATGCTCCTTCTACTAAGCTCTACCAGAACCGGAAGCCGATGTAATCCAGCCCTCCAAGCTAGGATAGAGACCTTAGATGGAACCCAGTTATTCCATGAAAATGTAAAGATAGGGGAACCATTTACTTGTACTTGAAGAAAATTCTTGATGGATTTAGGAGAAAAGCTGAAGGTATTATCAAGTCCCCAGGCCCAGGAATCCTCCGAATCCGATAGTCTTACCAAATTTAAAGCCTGCACCAGGCGAACGTGTTCCGCCAGCTCCTCCGGTGAGGATGGACGCCTTTTCCAGTCAAAAGAAAACAAATTATTACCCAAAACTCTTTCAGCAACACGACAAGATTTCTTGATCTCCGAAGCCGATGTAATCCAGCCCTCCAAGCTAGGATAGAGACCTTAGATGGAACCCAGTTATTCCATGAAAACGTAAAGATAGGGGAACCATTTACTTGTACTTGAAGAAAATTCTTGATGGATTTAGGAGAAAAGCTGGAGGTATTATCAAGTCCCCAGGCCCAGGAATCCTCCGAATCCGATAGTCTTACCAAATTTAAAGCCTGCACCAGGAGAACGTGTTCCGCCAGCTCCTCCGGTGAGGATGGACGCCTTTTCCAGTCAAAAGAAAACAAATTATTACCCAAAACTCTTTCAGCAACACGACAAGATTTCTTGATCTCCAAATCAAAGATTTTCGGAAATTGAAGAGCTAAAGGGGAGTCCCCCAGCCAAAGATCCAACCAGAAGCGGATCTTTCTACCATTACCAGGAATGCCTTTAATGTACATTTCAAGATTAAGCCCCTTTTGCAACAAATTAGAATGAATTTTACAAATATTACTCCAAGTACTAGGTAAGGATAACCTACATGGGATGTAAGACCACCTTCGGGAAGAATGGTGAATGGACCATACTACCTTTCGCCATATGACATCTTTGTCTGTTTTGAACCGCCACCACCACTTCGAGAGCATTGCTAGATTAAAGTCGCGCAACGAACCCAGACCAAGACCCCCATATTTTTTAGGAGATACAACCAAGTCCCAAGATACCCAGTTTATCCTATTTTTGTCAGACCCACCGCCCCAAAGAAACATCCTTCGCAGTTGCTCAAGCCTTTCAATCACCTGGAACGGAGCTTTTTAAAGAGAAAAATAATACGTAGGGAGGGAGTTTAAGACAGATTTTAATAGGGTGACTCTCCCACCCAAAGATAGGTTCTTGGCCTTCCACAAATTTAGCCTGGACTTGAAAGAATCAATCATTGGATTCCAATGTTTAACTAGATTCATGTTTGCCACAACTGCTTAAATGGAAGGGAGCTGACTTGCAACAAACTTCTCCAGCCAGGGAATTAAGCTCCATAGCATCAACCCCAATACCAAAAAGTGAGCTTTTACTAAGATATGTTCCTTATGTTAATTTTCCCCAATTTTTATCACGACTTTAACCAAAGTTATATAATTAGAATATGTTTCACTTATGAAAAATACGTTTCTCTCTGTATTTATGAGTACAATCAAGTAGTAGCAAGTATAAATCTACCTATACGAGTGAGATTGCTTTAGACAACATAAGTGAATGTTACAATATATTGTTACTCTATAAGTCAGAAATGATAATATTATTAATAATAATAACTTACCAATAAGAACACATGGATCATGAACATTCTATAAATAGAATGGTATTATATTTGAATGTCACTGGATTTCCTAAAAGCAAAAATAAACAAATTAAAACTAGTAAATTGTAATTAACGCTTGTTTTATTTTTTAAAGTTATACAAGTTATACAAATTAAGACAACGACGTTGAAATCATCGTCGACCAAATCACCCCTAAACTCTCATATGTCAATTAGTATTTGCATTAGATTGTTAATTATGAAGCTCAGAAAGGGAGATACATTATCATTTACCATATATATTTATAACAACTCATAATTACTCTACTATCTTTAATTTATAAGATTTAAATCAGTGACTTATAGTATAGAGTCAAAATTTTTTACCACTACATATACAAATACATATAGACATATAGTTACCGGGATTTTATACATTAAGAAGAATATAAACTGCAAACTAGAAGAAAGAATTAAATATAAATTCATCGGTTTTTCTTAAAACAAGTTGAAAGTAAATAAAATTTTACATCTTTTGACCAAGTCAACACGATCCCACTGGGTTAACCCAGTGAGTAACCACGACAATCGTTTAGAACTCGGGGTTATTTTCTTCGTAGGTGAATTTTCTTCATTTGACAAAACACCAAAGTTGCCTCATAAATTCCTTTGTAAAAACTTCCTTTTAAGGTTCTCATAATAACACAAATTGTTATTTTTCTTCATAATTTTACGTTTCTCTACATAACATTTTGATTCGCTATAAATTTTAAATAATTTATAGGGAAAACTTTACAAAAATAGTAAGCAACTTTTAACAGCGTTTAAATTAGGTCACTCATATTTTTATTTTTCTAATCAGGTCACTAAAATTTTAAAAGTGTTCTATTGGGTCACTAATACTTTTATTTTTTCCAATCAGGTTATTAAAATTTTAAGAGTGTTATAATCAGATCACTCATATTTTTTTAGTTGTTTCATCATTTTTTTAAAAATAATTCAGTTTTTTTATAAATAATGTTACTTTTTTTAAAACTTCAATTTTTTAAATATTTTTGTAACTTATAAATGAGCTAATTACAACACTCCTGAAACTTTAGTGATCTGATTGGGACAAAAATTTAACAAGTGACCTGATTGAAACAAAAAACTTTATAAGTGATTTAATTAAAACAATTATAAAATTTGATTACTATTTTATAAAATTACCTCAAGTTTTAAATAAAGTCTGTGACATAAGGCTAGCAAGCGTAAACCATTGTACAAGGTTAGTGTTGCTTGATATCCAAACGTTTCTTTATATTCATGTTTGTAGAAAAGTTTCATCTAAAGAAATAAATGTTTGCTTTTTTGCTTGTAGATTGTACACAATTTAATCAATCTTCTTAGAAATAGAACAAGATCATACGTTAGCAAACAGTTTATACGTCTTGGCATCTAGACTTATTTGTCTTACGGCTGCAACCGCTGCTGTAACTCCGACCATCGAGAATATCACCGCAATGCTCGTATTTAGCCAGAACAAAGGGCTCCGCTTTGACGGCTTGAACGTAAGATTAAAAAACACAACGGGCAACACAAAATCCAGTGGCAAAAACCCGAATGCTCCTATCATTGCATTAATGTCTCCAAAAAAGGGTAACATTGCTGCTATTGTCGCCGCGAAGATCACAGATAATGATCTTGAAATCACTCTAGGGATCACATTTCTTGCTGAGAATTCGCTGCTTGTTGGATCCGCAAATGCGCGTTCAAGAACTTCGTTTGTTGGTTGCAAGTAAACCTATTAACGTAACGAAAATACAACTTTTAAATAACTTGTTTAAAAGATATGGTTAACATAAGTTAAAGCATACTTACTACTGCAACAGCTGAGAGCTGGAGTATGGTAAAAATGTTGGTCATCATAATGAACCATTTTGGAACCAATGGGTTACCATCATGGTCAATAAAGTTGCTTAACACGAGACCCGCGGACTCGTTTCCAAAAGCCCAGTACCCCGAAACCGCAACACTAAAGAATGTTACTGTGACCACGGTGTAGCAAACACACAACCCCTTGAACATCTTCCCCTTAACCGGTGGCGCGAGTGTTGCCTACACACAAACACAATGCATCAAGTCTAGCTAGTAGAGATGACAAGATGAGCGTGTTACGGTTAAGTAACAAATGAAAACATGTTATTTTTGTTAACTTTTAAAAGAAAGTTAGCGCGGTAATTATTAAATTAATAATGTTTTTTAATAATAACTTAAATATTAAAAAGTTACTTGTATTTCTGGAATGATCCCATTTCCAAAAGTGGTGGCGATAATTGCTATTGCGTTAAATATTCCAAATATTCTTGTTTCATCATTGCTGCTCAATGAGTAGTTCTTATGGGGTCGTTTTGAAGAATTCCCTGAACACAAACAATTCAACAAAAGAATATTAAATAAAATAGGAATTTAATATATATAATAATGACAGTTTAAATCAAAAATGGTAAATTTATACCTATGTATATTGAAGCAGCGGTAGCACATGCACTATAGAGAAGACATAGGACTAGAGAAATGAGGTTGATATGACGAAGAGAATGAAAAGATGGAACTTGTGCCAGAATCAACATTAAGACCCCAAAAATAACTATAAATTCGTATAGCTTCATCGCTCCATTTGGATTCCATAGCACGTATATTGCCTGCACGCGGTGTCGTATTCGTATATAAGTTAGAAATGACCTAGAATAATAAACACAGATGTTTTGAAGAATACCCATCTTAAGATTGTTGAGAATTATTAAAAAGAGTAAATTACCATTTGCATCCCTGACATTTGCCCATTTTAACCACTTGCGTCCCTGAAGTTTCAAAATTGCCATCCGCCCCCTAACGTTTCGTGTTATCTTCATTTGAGCCTATACGTTTCATTTTATCTCCATTTTAGTCCGGATGACTTAACACTGTTAGTTTTCCAGTTAAAATTGTTGTTAAAAAGACTAAATTACCCCTCATCACTACCATAGCCATCATCACCTTCACAGCCCTCATCACCACCACCACCACCACCACAGTCCCTATTACCACCATCACAGCCACCCAAACCCTGCTTTATTCATAAACTGGATCAAAACCCACATCAGGATGGACATAATTAGCTGCTAAATACAAATCAAACCCTGCTTTATTCATCAACTGGATCAAAACTTTCGTGAACCGATGCGAAGATCGACGGGCATCACGCAACATAGAATCAAAAACCCTAATTGTGGGCAAAATCCTATTTGGGGATTACCAAAGTGGGTATCAAAGGGTTTTATCACAGAATCAGAAACATCATGATTTTGACTTTCGATTTCGCAATTGAAATCAGGTTTGATGATTATAACCTTCTGATCGGTGATGAAGTCTTCGGTGGATTCGAGTAGAGTGAACCCATCTTCGTTGTCAGCGGTGGATTCTTCTTCTTCGTTGAAGAATCCAAAGGTTTTGGCTTTGAATGCGACTGCAAACTTCTGAAACATATCGGCGATGTGTTGCTGCTTCCCCTGCATCGTCAGCACAACAGCCGAGGTCGCGACCAAGGTCACCCCCATCACCACCAGCGCAACCACCCCATCACCACCACCGCGACCCCATCACCACCACGACAACCCCCGTCACCACCACCGCAGCCCCCCATCACCATCATCATGACCCCCATCACCACCATCGCGACCCTATCACCACCGTCGCGACCCCCATCACCACCAGCGCAACCACCCCATCGCGAAAAGAAGAATTCAGAATTAACGCTTCGATTTTAATTTCTGATTGAATTGAATCATTGATAGATTTTGATTTGCAGGTGAATATGAATACCTAGATGTTTGATTTGGGGGTTAAATGGAGAGATGAGAGTGTGTGTTTATGTGTGTGTTTATGTTTGAGAGAGAGGGAGAGAATTTTTGGGGTCAAATGAAGAAGATGACGTGGGTAGTCCCACAAAGATTTTTTTTATTCTTAAGGGGCAATTTAGTCATTTCACACAGAGTTAACTGAATAATTTAACGGAGTTAGTCATTTGGATTCAAACGAGGACAAAATTAAAACGTTAGGGGGCGAATCAAGACTTTGAAACTATAGGGATGCAAGTGGTTAAAATGGAAAAACGTCAGGGATGCAAATGGTAATTTACTCTATTAAAAAGAAAAACACACCAAAATACAAGGACCCTAAACCCTTTATATACTAAAACTTTAGCGTCAAGCTAACTAGTTCATATTAGGAAAAAAATACAATCCTGATTTTATTTTTACCTTTTAGTTAATTAAAAACATTTCATACACAAAAGAATTTAGCAAATACTTGAAAAAAAAAAACCAATAAAATAAAAAAATCTTGGTCGGTTCCAAATTAAGCTAACAATTCTGATACACTCGACCCCCCATCTTCAATTCATAGTAAACCATGTAAATATAAAGTATAGGAATATGAATGACCCCATAGAAAGTTTTTACTTAATATTTTGGATTTTTTCATAAAAAAAGTAGGATGAGTTTAAGCAAAAGTGTGAACATAATTTTCCTATCAGTAATATCAAAATTCTTGATAATGATGCATTGACGGTTATTTAGGAGCAGAAGAACTGATCAAAAAAACTAATTAACTAGTGTGAGTTGGTGTCCCCAAGGCTCAAAAGGATAGATTGGTGGTTAAAAGTGTGTTCTTCAATCAAATGGTTATTTATTTAAATCTTACGGTGTGCAAGGTAATTTTTCTGATAATAAGAATTGTTGTTAGAAAAAACTAGTATGAGTTGATGGGCAAGAGGGGAATTAAAAAGCAAACCTTGAGGCATTGACCTCCCAAAAGGCATTGACCCACCACTGCGCCATAGCATACCATGAATTGGATTGGGCCCACATAGTATCTACTCCATCCTGGGCCTGTTAATTCCCCATTTTGTAAATTGAAAAAAAATAAATAAAATACAATTCAGTTAATTTTATAAAAAAAAAAACTATTAGATTTCCCCAACTTATGAAACGGAATTGAGAAAATATATCATAGTATTAAGTTTAACATGAGATACAGTATTTAAGAAAAAATATGGTATTTTGTAAGAGCATTCACATTAAGTTCCTTATTTTGTGCGAGTGTGTGACTTTAACTTATATTATAAGGGATGGTTGTGAGTCAATGAGAGAAGAGAACTTACGGGGATTGTATCATGATTTCTCATATTTGAAGTAACATGGTACAACCCTCATAAAATTTTAATATTTTTAAAATTGGTTGTGAGTGAAGAAGAAAAAATGTAATGATAAATTTATTAAAAATATATTATTTAATTAAAATAAAGAGTAAAAAAGTAACGTTTTTAATGTAAATATGGGGATGAGAATAGAAAATCTAGTGTAAATGCTCTAAAATTTTCAATTATATATAGCTCGTTCTATAATCTCATGTTACAGTCTTACTTACAGACACAAAAATGATTGATGGTAAGATCTAGATTTTAACAAAGCTTAGAAGATAAAGTTATTATAAATTTATAAGCATGAGTATGTGAAGAAGTTGTATAAAAAAGATCCCATATTCCCATTAGATCCTATCAAAATCATTAAAGATTTAAACTTCATTAATGTTTAGAAATAAAATGTTAAAAAATAACACGTTTTGTGGTGTCTAAAATATTTGGCAAACCTACTTCAGAAAATAAATATTTGTTAGATGGAAATGAATAAATACGGTCAGCGTCACATTATCTTCACTGGTCCCACTTCTTTAATAAACGTTACGCCTTTGACTACAAAGATAAGATCCTGTTTTAGATTTTATATTTATTAAGATATATCCTAAATAAAATCTCCAAATCATTATTACAAGTTTACAACTTCCTTTTAGAATTAAGAGTTTCTTTAATAAAAGTTAAAATAAAAAACATTTTATAGATACTATTACTTGTTATATCATGTCATGTGCTTCATATATGTTATTGATGATTTAGCAATAGCAACACAAACTAGTTATGGGTGTTGTGGTTGGTAAGAAAATACATGTCAGTATTTCTATAATTTTAACTTATTTACTATTATCAATAAGAATATGAAAGTAAGTTGTTATTTTACGTGATTAATTCAGCAAATAATGTGCGATGTTACCTAGTATATCATATGCCATGTCGCGAAACCTAAGATGACGGTGACCCTGCTCGGCGTGATGTTCAAGGACGAGAGAAATAAGGTTATATGAATAGAAAGTCACGATTGCACCAATCACCAACGACAATATTCCGGCGGTCCATCCTAGTGATGCAAATGCAAATGGTAGACTTAACAACGGCGGTGCTACAATAGACGTTGTCAAATGATAACCACTATGCCACCATGACCCTGCAACATAACACATTTGCTTCTTTTAGATCCATTAAGTTGTGACAACGTAAACTAAAAGATAATCATCGTACTAGATATTTCAGTACCGGCAACAAATATAACAACAATCTGAAAAAAATATGTTACGTGGTTTATAAACTTAAAGTTTATAAACATTGAATAACAACTTGAATGAAATCCGAATATTCGGAAATCCTTTAAAGTTTAGTCTTTAAACCCATCAACATAGATAGGTTAACAATGCACATTCTTTTCCAAAAGCTATAATAATATATTAATATTAATTCTTGTTCTTATCGATTCTCATACCTATTTCATTCTTAGTATGTTGTTCATCGCTATAAACATTTGTTCACTACTCATCCACTGGGGCATAACACATTAAAGTCTAATAAATGAATAGATAACCAACTAAATAAATGCCAATGAGTCTTAGATTAGAGGAGGCACTCTATAACTTTTCAAAGTGAAGGTAATGGGTTGAAGTCTCATTAGGTGCAATATACTTCAAGTGGGTCAAGGATTTTATTATAGTGGCCTTTGGGTGGTGGGTTTCCCTTGGAATGGTGGGCGAGCCGGGTCACCAGCGCTGTCTGTGTTCGCGGGCGTAGGTAACATTTCACCAATGGATTTACCCAGATGAGCGAGCTTAAAAATTATTCGTTGACCGTTAAAAAAAACTAAATAAATAAATAAACGTGGTGAGTTATACACAGTCGGGAATAATCTTGGATCCGCAGGAAAGAGGCAACGCATAAAGATCTAAAATTTGAATACACACGTGGCATAACGTATTAATACTATATATTCAATTACATAGATACAATCATTGAGTAATAATCATGTTTTAATATTATTTTAATATAAACTTTCTTTCAAACAACGAAATTAAAATTTACCACACCTTACTTTGAATGTTATGTGTTATTTTAATCGGATTTATCTATACGTTTTTTAACAGAAACCGCACCCTCAACCTATTAGATAAAATAAATCCACAGCTGAGAAAACCTCATGATCAACTCATACTATTTTTACTCTGAATAAGACTCCAAACCAATACATTTCTATTTTTAGTTGTCTCGAACTCAATACCTCCACAATTTTTAATATGTAGAGCTATAATAACCACTCAAGCTTATTATTGTTATTGTTCTATTCTTGAAAATTTTTTATAGTAAATATTAACATATTGTGAAATAAAATAAGATAAATAAAATATATATGAAATTTGTTTACTATTTAATGACGACCTTTTGAACCAACTTAAATGAATAATTATGAAACATGGTTGTGACAGTGAATTTTTTTCTATGATCTCCTATTTTAGGTTAAATATGGAAGAAACAATTAATAAATAACAAACAAGTTTTATACATGTTTCATAGGTCTTTTAATTTTAAAATTTTGATATTTATAAAAAGTTTTATAACATTAAACAATATTAAAGGATCAGGAGCAAAGTATATTAATGATTTTTCCGGTCAGAACAAAGTATAAATGAGACGGTAGAAAAACTTGGTTGGTTTCTTGACTTTTTGTATTGTTGTGTAGTGCCTTAGTTATTTTTAATGAGTTAATATAATTTTGTGAATAATATTTTATACAACGGATATCATTCCGAAAATCCACATATCATTCTAACAAGACCAAACCAAACTTCAAAAAAAACAAAAACTAACAACTTTGAAATCTAAAGAGCAAAACAAAATCAAACTAACTTCCTTTTTTATGATCATGAAAATAACCTAACAAGATTATTATAAGGTAGTACACGAGAGCGATACACTACAAATCAGAGGACCTTCAACAAGAAACATAAACATCAGTGATCCCTCGGTGAACACTAGATGATAAGTTAAACACGTTGTACACGTTAATAAGTGACTTTAATTAGTAATTGTGTGATCTTTTTGTTATAATCATCTGAAAGAGGAAATGATATGATATGAGATGATATATTGATATACCTTTGGATTTGAGAACGAAAAGAGCACCAGCATCAAGTTGTTGTTGTTTGTGGTGGTCGGTGGCGACAGCGGTGGTGGTGTAAAATGCTTGAGCTTCTTTGGTGTTTTCTTCACTCATTGATCCTATGGAGCCTGTGCGACTTGTGCCCATATCTCTGCACACACACAAAGAGAGGGAGAGATAACGGGGGAGAGAGAGGGGGTTTGAAAATGCTACCAAAAATGATTAATATTTTTGATAGCATACATATAAAGGGTCAAACCTTCTCTTCTTTAAATATGGCCAATTAAACTATTTATTTTATCAACACTTTTAAAAAAGTTATGTAACTATGTATCTAGCTAGCGTCAGGTAGGGGATTGGGTCCGTAAAGCCTTTAGAGTTAGTAGTGATGTTTTTCTTGAGGTTAAGTGTTCGAGCCCCGACTCTAACATGTAAGTGTAAATTAGTTGTGGTGTAAATTTAGTAGCAGGTTCAGAGTGTATGTGAGTTTATTGTTTAAAAGAAATGTATTTGACGTCATGATGGATATTCTGATGCTAAATTAATGTATTCCCCAATTAAAGAATGAGGGTTAAAATGTTAAAGAGATGATATGTGATTTAGGACTAGAATGGATATAAAGTGTAAGTGTGTGTATTTGCTGATATAAAAAAGCGAGTGTATTTGCCGGTAATTTTTTTTTAATATTTCTGACTTTAACTTGAGCTTTTTTATAACATTTTTATGGCCACAAACATCCATTTAATCTAAGTTTTTATACGGAAAATAAAAAAAAAAAAAAATTTATTTCACGGAATATTTTGATTTATATATATATATATATACATACTCAAGAAAGAAAGCAGCATCAGGGATCTTGTATGATAAGAAATTCCCAGCACGATTAAAGGGAAAACTATATAAAGTGGCAGTTCGTCCAGCTATGTTATACGGAACAGACTGCTGGGCCATGAAGAAATCGCACGAGAAACAAATAGAGGTCGCAGAAATGCGAATGCTAAGGTGGATGTGTGGACACACGAGGTTGGATCGGATAAGGAACGACGTCTTCCGACCCAGAGAGAAGATTAAGATGGTTTGGGCACGTGAAGAGGAGACAGATGTCAGCACCAGTTAGAAAAGTGGAGCGCATCATTTTAGATGGTAAGAGTAGCAGAGGAAGACCTAAGTTGACATGTGATGAGATAATTAGCCGGGATATGGTAGAGTTGCACCTCTCCGAGTACATGATCGAGGATAGGAGTGCGTGGAGACGTAGAATTAAAGTTAGGGACTACTAGTGGTAACGTTATTTTGTCCAATGTAGGTGAGGCCTTAGTGCTAACGGCCGTATTTGTATTGTTAATATCATAGTATAATTTATCTGTCTTATTTCTTGCCTAGTAACATAGTAAAGTTTATCTGCCACTAACCTGATTCAATGCTGTTGTGTTTGCTTTTATGACGATTGCTTAATTGCGTATTATGAGGTTTGCATTATCATTCTGATTGTTTTGAGTATGCTATTGCTTATGTGATGTGTGAGGTATGCAATATAATCTGGTAATTTTGTTTATGGACATGCATATTCATATACAAAACTCTTTTGTCATTTATGCCTAGGTGATATATGTAATATAATTTGTTTGTTATAGTTGTCGAGCCAGGGGTTTCTTTGAAAGTCGTCTCTCTGTCTCCTAAGATAGAGGAATAAGATAGAGGAAAGACAGGTCACCACCTACCCCTCCCAGACCATACTCTCAATAGAACATACTGGGTATGTTTGTTTGTTATACATACTCAAGAACAAATTTACAATTTTAGCTTAATGTAACGCGAATTGGTAAACATTTTTTCTTAATCAATTACTTCTATTAAACCTGTAAATTGTGAATTAGTATATAAAAAAGCGATAGAAATCTGTCATCTTATAATGATAAAGGAAGAAATAGTGTTGGAATAAAATGTCTATTTAAAAATCACACCCAACCAAGCCGTCAATGTTGCAAGCATCTTTATATCTTTTTTTTATTTTTTATTTTTTATTTTTTTATTTTTTATTTTTTTATTTTATTTATTTTTTTTAATTTTTTGAACGGCATGTAGCAAGCCTTTTTAATCAAACAATCCAAAGTAAGTCAGATCAATTTCACACATGCTTATATACATTTACTTGGTATCTATAAACATACCTTTTCATCCGCCATATAAATGTTACGTTAATCACATGCGAGTATGTGATTCGCGTAATACTTATATAAACACGTGCAATTTAAGGAAAAAATATGTCAGTTTTAGGATTTTAAAATAAAAGTTATACAATTATTCTAGTATATTCCAATATAATATTTATTAAAAAAAGTTGATTTTAACAATTCAAACTTTGACCATCGACCGATTAATAAGTCGTATTAATATTTTAATCAATAATACTCCAAACTTTCATTTGTTGCTAATGACAATCTCGATCACATAATAACTGACGATTTACATTAAATTTTGCTCACAATGATTATTATAAGCGAAATAGTATAACGTATTTACTTGTAATCAAAATCAAATGTAAATTTATAATGACTATACGAGTTAAATTGTTTTATACGACAAAAACAAAATGCAAGAGTGCAATCCATATAATTGTGAGCATGTTATTATAACCTGATGAGCAATAATTAGTTGAAATTTAGTGCACCATATGAGCTGATTCCATATGTATGCACATATATAAGCCCTAATTCCCCGTAGGAAATCCGTCTTTGAAACAAATTTTCCTTGGAACTAGCAACCTCTTTTCGAATCATATTTGAGTATGTTTATCGTCTTGCATAATATATGTTATGCATATTAGTTTTTATTTTTTTGAACGATTGTATGTTATAAAATGAAACTCTCGGCCATAAAGTATGCACATTAAGTATATATTCACGTATGCTTAAAACATTTTCGTTTGTCACACTAAGATTATACAAACCAGATTTGAGTATCTAAAATTTGTTTTATACATAATCATAACTTCACAATGATATACCAATTATTTCATGATTTAATTTTGAGTAAATTACCATTTGCATCCCTGACGTTTTTCCCATTTTAACCATTGCATCCCTATAGTTCAAAGTCTTGATTCGCTCCCTAACGTTTTAATTTTGTTCCCGTTTGAATCCAAATGACTAACTCCATTAAATTGTTAGTTAACTTTGTGTGAAATGACAAAATTGCCCTTAATAATAAAAATTGAGGTAAATTCCTTTGTTGGACCACCCATCTTATCTTACCCCAAACATATACACACACTCTCACTCTCATCTCTCATACCCACCACCATAAACACCACCGCCACCCATCACCTAATTATTCAATTGCAAAAGTCGGCCGGCGGAACCACGACCAAACGACGCCGCTTCATGTCGCCTCCACCCTCGCAGCTTCGACGGGGCTTCATGTCGCCTCCACCCTCATCGAGTTTTATACCAAAAAAAAATTAGGGTTCTTTTACCTGAAGGTGGAGAGGGGAAGAAGCCAAATTGTGAGAAAAGGATCTCTAATTTCGTGCAGATGCCATTAAGCCCTGAATAACAAAGGCAAAATGATCGTGCAAAATGATCCAATTTCGTGCAGATCCCATTAAGCTCTAAAATGTGGATACAACTGTATTGATCTGGAAGATTTTAGAAGCAATCGCTTGGGTCGGGTCCTGCTACTTCATGCCCGTGTATCCACCTCGTCGAGCATTCAGCGGCCGACTCGATTTGATGTCTTGAAAACTCATATTGCACCTATCGGATGAACCTTAAATTGGATAATTGATTTGAAAATTTGAATTGTAGGATGAAGAACGATTGTGATTGGGGTTAGAGATATGTGTGGACGAAAAAGGAGTGAAATTCAAGGGTTATAAGTGATGAAATTGGGGAATTAGGGGAACGATTGATGTGGGGGAAATGAGTGATTTTTAGGTGAAGGGGTGTGGGGGGAAAAGCAAAAAGAAGATACAGGGTGTAAAACCCCTCCTTCGCCACCACGCTGTTGCTTCTTCCCCACCAGCCTCCTCCCAGTGGAAAGCCATGTTGTGGTGGCGACCGGGTGGTTGTGGCGGCGACCAGGTGGTTGTAGTGGCGACCGGGTGGTTGTGGCGGCGACGACGGGTGGTTGTGGCGGTGGTGTGATAGGGCTGTTGGTGGTGCAAATAGGCGGTTGTGGTGTGGAGATGCGGGTGGTAAGTGGTTGTGCTGGTGGTGATTTGAAGAAGAAGAAGATGGTGATGATGGAACCACAAGATTTTTTTATTTTTAATATAATACTAAGGGTAGTTAGTCTTTTCAATAATAATTTTAACAAAAAAACTAACGGTGTTAGTCATTTGGACTCAAATGGAGATAAAATGAAAAGTCATAGACTCAAATGAATATAACATGAAACGTTAGGCGGCAGATGGCAATTTAAAACCATAGGGATGCAAACGGTTAAAATGAATAAAAATCAGGGATGGAAACGGTAATTTACTCTTTAATTTTATTTGAATAAAACTATAGAGGCGGCTAGCCACCCCCTTCTCCCTCTCGCAGGCAGCCACCTTCGAACCCCCTTCCACCGTCGACCTTCGCCCACAATCGCCACCCCTATCGACCCCCTTCTTCCTCTCGCAGCCACCCCCCTTCAGCCACATTCGAGCCCCTTGACCCCCATCGATCGATCCCTTCTCCCATCTCAGCAGATCTTCGTCTACAGATCTTCGTTTACAGATCGGAGGAGCGTTCCTTCGTTTACAGATCGGTAAAGATCTTCGTTACGGGCTTCGGTTTAAACGTGCCTTCGTTGTTGTTCCGGTGGCGCCTTGCGGGCAGGGGCTTTCTCTCACCCATGGCGACAAGGGAGCGCTTTAAGGTCAACGAATGGTACGAGGTGCCATCTAAGAGGGGTAGGGTTAACAATAACGCTCATCGATCCAAGGCTTCAACAGGGGAAGTGAAGTTCTTTGTATCAAATCTGCCGGATAGGTGTTCATCGGTAGATCTGGCCGAGGTCTTCAATACATACGCAGAGGTGCAAGCTACGTATATGCTAGAAAACGATCGTCTAGGAAAGCGGTTTGGGTTGTTACGTTCAAGATTGATAGAAACATGACTGATCTGGGAGTACCGATTAAAGGACGTAGGATAGGAAGTTATAAGCTATTTATTTCTCCGGCACGATTCGTTACGATCCGATGGCGAAGAAGTCTAATGATAAGGTGTGGTAACCGGCTGTGAATGATCAACAGGAGACTGGGGTAGAAAATGAGAGGGCTAGATGGATA
The DNA here is from genome assembly GCA_024085815.1 of Flaveria linearis. Classification (NCBI taxonomy): domain Eukaryota; kingdom Viridiplantae; phylum Streptophyta; class Magnoliopsida; order Asterales; family Asteraceae; genus Flaveria; species Flaveria linearis. The sequence continues at coordinate 4,391,613 of CM044011.1, forward strand.
AAGGAAAAGCCGTGGATCAACATGTGAACGTGGTAAGTGGTTCTCGTTCGTTCATGGATACTTTACTTAATAAGGAGGTTGGGGTTGGGGTGGCCGGAAATTAATATTGATGGGGACATGGGGCTTTTGATGAGTATTATGATTATGGGTGGTGGCTAAGGTAAAGGTTATAATTGATTGATCAGTCTGCGATAAAAGTTGAGTAATATGACAATACACAAAGTTAAGATTCATTATGTGGGGGGTTTCACCGTTTTATTGGTATTCATGGACAAGATGGACAGGGATGCTTTTCGTGACCGATAAACAAGGTTGGGAGTTATTTTGGAGTGTGTGATGTTTGGAACGGTCACAAGTAAGAATGTGGAGAGAATTGCGTGGATAAAAATTCATGGGGCCCTTTAACATTATCAAAACCACAAGTTTTTGATGTCAAGCTGCTAATTTTGGTTAAGTAGTTATTCAGTCTGCACAATTTGAAGAGGAAGGGAAGGATCTTTCATATGCTGTGGTGGGAATCTTGTTAATGATGGTGGAGAAGACCAAACAAAGTGTGTTTTTGAAATGGCAACATTTAAATGTAAGGTGTTAATTGAGGAGGAGGAGGAGGGAAACGGGTGGGTTCCGGATTGCATCGTTGATTTTCATGAAGAAGAGGATTGTGAAGAGTCTATGAAGTCAGTGGACGCTCCCATTGAAAATACGAGGGGACACGACGAGGGGGAGATACTTATGGAGGATCAAGGCAACGATAAGGATGGTGACAAGGTATGTGAAAGCAGCCCGGTGAATAGAAATGATAATGCAATGGATGGTGATGGTTTATGCAGCCAAGTAGCTGAAGCATATCGTTCAACTTACTCGAAGAAAGGGGAGGTTTGGAACCAAAAAGAAATCATCCTTGGGGAGAGTTAACTCGAATTCAAATCCGGATAGGGCTAAGAAAAGATTACGAGATGGGGATGATCCTTTTGGTACCGATAAGTTCATTTTTTCGGATTTGAGTACGACGTCTAAAGTAACGGAGGTTAATGCTCAAGACGGGGAATTTTTGACGCCAGATCTTAATAATGAGGCTATGATGAATAATGAAGAAGGTGAACACGCATATGTGAATGATGGGCAATTAAGGCCGAGTAGTACTGAGGAGTCTGAAAAGGCAAGTTAATTTTGTTCAGAGTCGTGAGGTTCGGGAAACTATTGCATTGGGCTAAAGTGCTAGGAGCTGAAAATATGGGTAATTTTGAAGAAGCTATTGCTCTGGAGGTAGCGAACGAAGGTGTTCAATTGGGTATTCAATGAATGTGATCTCTATTAATATTAGAGGACTGGGGAATGACCGGAAAGGAGAGTGGGTGCGGAATATTCGGATTCAAAATAGTGCTTCGTTTATTTATTGCAAGAGTCTCAATTTTCTCATATGGATGGGGTGGACTTGAGTAAGTTTTGGGGAAATGACAACTTTGGGGTGGAATGGGTCGAGTCATCTGGGAGATCAGGTGGTTTAGTTTCATTTTGGGATATTAAGAAGTTTTGTTATGCTTGATGTGGTTAAAAATCGGTATTTTCTCGCAGTTCGGGGGTTGATTAAAGAAACTAGAAAAGAGATGTGTGTCATAAATGTTTACAAGCCACAAAAAAACCCGGATAAGAAGACGTGTAGGAAGATTTATTGAGGTTTCATGAGGGTGTTAATGGTATGTCATAGTCGGAGGTGATTTCAATTGTGTTCGTGATAAAGAGGAGCGTCGAAACTCGAAATTCAATTTGGCCATGACTAACGACTTCAATGATTTTTTGGAAGAGGCGTGCTTACATGAGTATTATTTTCGTGGTCGCAAATTTACTTATGTGGTTGGGAACAAATGTAGTCGGATAGATCGGATTTTTGTTTCTTGGAGTGTCATGTCTGAGTGGCCAAATGCGGAGTACCGTGCTCTCCTAGACAATGTTCGGATCATAGCCCGCTTTATTGAAGGTGGAGGACCGTAATTATGGTCCTAAACCTTTTAGGTTCTTTAACTCTTGGTTGCAACGTGAAGATTTTGATGAGTTAGTTATCAATACTTGGTCGAAGTTTAATGGAAACGGTAACCCGGACATTCAGTTGATGCACAAATTGAAATGCTTGAGGCAAGCTATTATGGCATGGAAAGAAAAAAAATGAGAAAGGAAGAACGGGTGGAGTATGCGAACCTCATTCAAGACATGGCTGATTTGGATGAAGTCATTGAGGAGCGGGTTTTTCAGAAGCAGAGCAGTGGGTTTATGAGCAGGCGAAAAAGAGAATTGTAGAGCTGGAAGAATTTAATCAGAAAGATCTTCGACAAAAGGCGAGAGTTAGATGGGCTAAGGAAGGTGACGAGAAGACGCGTTATTTTCACGGTATCATCAATAAACGCAAAGTGTTGAATTCTTACCGGGGTTAATGATCAATGGTGAATGGGTTACCAAGCCTTCTCTTGTAAAAAAGAAGTTTTCGGGTTTTTCAAAAATAAATTTACCGAGAATATGAAGGTTCGTCCGGTTTAGAATGCTATGGGTTGCGGGTGATTCGGATGAGATGGCAGGAAAATTGATATCTCCGTTTTTGGAAAGCGAGATAAAGGAAGCGGTCTTTGATTGTGGAAGTGATAAAGCTCCAGGACGGACGGGTTTAATTTTCGATTTGTCAAGAAATATTGGAGTTTATTATCTAATGATTTTGTGCAGATTTTCCGTTCGTTTGCAGATACGGCGACCATTAGTCGAGGAGCGGGATCGTCATTTATTACTCTTATTCCTAAAGTTTCGGATCCAGTTTCTCTTGGTGAGTATAGGCCTATTAATCTTATTGGTATGATCAGTAAGGTGATTTCTAAGACATTGGCGAATCGGTGAGAATGGTTATGGGTGACATAACTTATGAAACGCAATAGACGTTTTTGACAGGGAGATATATTTGGACGGGCCTTTGATGATTAGTGAGATATTGGCATGGGCGAAGCGGAAAGGAAAAGAATTACTTATGTTCAAGATCGACTTTAAGAAAGCTTACGATAATGTTAATTGGGAGTTTTTGCTTTCGGTCTTGAGACAAATGCGATTCCCGGATCTTTGGTGCAATTGGATTCATGGTATTCTTGCTTCAGCTAGATCTTCAGTTCTAGTTAATGGCTCTCCGACTTTTGAGTTTGGATGTGGTAAAGGGTTACGCCAAGACGATCCTATTTCCCCATTTTATTCATATAGTCATGGAAGCTTTTTTGGTATTCTTAGAGAAGCTTGTGACGTGGGAGCGTTTCATGGTGTGAACATCAAAGATGGAGGTCCTATTATTTCCCATTTTCTATATGCGGACGACGCCATGGTGATGGGTGAATGGTCGAGTTTTAATCTTTTAGCTCTCAGAAGAATGCTACGTATTTTCCACTTGTGTTCCGGATTGAGTATTAATATTAACAAATCTACTCTTTTTGGAGTGGGTATTAGCGATCAGTTGGTCAAAAACGAAGCTGAGAATTTGGGCTGTCGTTCGGGTTGTACTCCGTTTAAATATTTGGGAATCCAAGTTGGTGTTAATATGGGTCGAGTTAATAATTGGGAGTCGGTTATAATGTGTTTAAAAAAAGGTATCCAAGTGGAAGGCAAATACACTATCGATGGGGGGGAGGGTGGTGTTAATTAAATTGGTTTTAGAAAGTTTGCCGACCTACTATTTTTCGCTCTACAAGGCGCGGTGTGGTGTGTTATTATCATAAGTTAGAAGGCATTATTAAAAGGTTTCTTGGGGTGGGAGTGATGAAGTTAGAAGACTCATTGGGTGGTGGCTGGAAGAGGTTACAAAATCAAAGGAAAATGGTGGTTTGGGCTTGAGTAAACTAGAGATGATTAATAATGCTATGATCTGAAATGGTTATGGCGATACAAAGCTGAGCGAAACGCCTTATGGAAGAGGTTGATTGACGCGATACATTTGACAAGAAGAAAATGGGACGCCTTCCGGTTAGTGCTAATAGCCGTGGCACTTGGGCTAAAATTATGAGTATTGATTATAGAACAAAGGTTCAAGGGACTCAGTTCATCAATATGCGGGGTGATGGTATTGGTGATTATTGGTAGGGGATGGATATAAGTTTTGGATTGATACGTGGGTGAAAGAAGTTCTGTTACGTGATCTGTTCCTAATATTTTTCGTCTCGATAGAGATAAATGGTGCACGGTAAATGAAAGGATAGTCGATGCTGCAGGTGGTCCGATTAATTGGAATTGGGTTAGATATCCGGAATCGCAAGTGGAAGTTCAAGAACTGCTGGACTGTCATCGGGCTCTAAGTGATGTGCGGCTGAATAACAGATCGGATGATTGGGCATGGAACAACAGGGATAATAAAGACTTTTCGGTTAAGAAACTCGAGATGGTTGATTCAAGAGGCGGTCAGGTCGAATGCTAATGTGTATAAATGGTGTAAGTGGCTCCTAACAAATGTAATTTATTCATGTGGAGGGCCAATTTAGATAGAATCCCACGTTGGTAGCCTTAGCGCGGAGGAATATTGTCTTTGGGATTCTATTTGTTCAATGTGTGACGATGCGGAAGAAAGCACGGATCACATCTTCTCAGCTTGTTTTTATGCGAATGGCGTATGGGATGCAATATGTAGTTGGTTGTAACTTCCAAAAGGTTTCATGTTTTCCTTTCGGGATATTTTAGTTCTGGCAACTAGTGTGGATGGGTCTAATGTCCGGAATCAGCTTGTCTATGGTGTGATCATTTTGACGTGTTGGGCTATCTGGAAAGCTAGGAATGGGAAAAGATTCAATAATGAGGAGATCAACGTCCCAAAATATTGTGTCTGATGTCAAGTCTTTGAGTTATTTGTGGTATAGGAATAGATTCAATGGGTGGAAGGTTGATTGGAAAGATTGGAATTCATTTTGTATTGAGGTAAGTAACTGTCCGAGCGGACGTCTTCGTCTTGAAGATTCCTGGTTCGTGAGTTTTTTTATGAAGTTTGATTTTCAAAAAAAACTATACAGGCGGCTATGATGGTTGACACAGTGAGTCAAACTGACAGTTGCATTTGTGGTAAACAATTTGTATTGAAAATCACGTGCTTAATTTTTAGAGATTAACACTTCTAGTGGATGAGGCGTAGAGGAAATATACAGTGTGAACATATTTAACGTTTGAGGAAAAAACTTTATGTCTATTCCATAATATACTACTATTTTTTTTCTAAATACTTGCATAAATATAATAGTTTTGTACAAACTAGAACCAATTCTGGTCACGTATGTTAATCACTTGTTTTGCGAACAATAATTCACACTTACCCACATACTTGAGGAAAAGACGTTGCGTCTCTCCCTTGGGTTTGAGATGGTCTTTTTGTAATTATTGGAATGCTAGAAAAAACACGCAAGCATATATATGTATCACACATACTAAATATGAGTATCGTTATTTTAAAAACCATAATTTTTGTGAGAATTTTAGTAATCAATATAATTCACATATTTAAGTCACATATATATATGTATCACATATATATATGTATCCCACGTGTTTTTTTTATACGTTCATAACTTTTTTCACGATATTATTTTTTAGTTAATTTTCAACGCGTACCTTATTAATATATATTTTTTTAAAAATCACCCACTGTTATTTACAAGGGAAATTTTTTGTTTTTTATTTTTTTTTATTTATGTCATTTTTTGTTATATATATTTTTTATTAGTTTTTGTTTTACTATTTTAATATGAAAACTAGTGACTAACATTGGTTTCAAATGTGGGGCTAACTTACTTAGTAGAGACTTTGTCTTTTAGAGAGGAGGTCCTGGGTTCAAACCCATGTATGATGTAACTTGTGTGTAATTTAAGAGTAGAAGTAGGATAAATTTGTTGTTCAAAAAAAAAAACTAGCCACTCACATTGGTTTCTAAAGTTGTCAAAAAAAATAAAATTCTAGTTTGATCCTTCTCATGCTAATTACTGTGTATTATAAAAATAAAAATGTTTATGATATATTTTTATAAATATTTTATGAATCACAAGACTAAGAATTTATGTGATTGATTTACCTCTAACCTAAAATAATTTAAAGTCATTATATACAAATCTTGTTCTATTTGCTTTTTGAGTTAAATGCATTTTACGTCCTTGAGGTTTTATATAAATGTCATTTAAATCCAAAAATTTAAATTTTGCCATTTGCATCCAAAATTTTCACCAAATTGTCGTTTGAATCCACTTAACTACTCCAAATTAACGTTGTTAAGTTTTTTAAATTAGAGGTATTTTAGTCAAAACAATTACGAAATAAAAAATCAGCTTACATAATAAGTTTTAAGCATTCAGTCTCATTTGATAATCACCATTGTGATTTTATTTACTAGGAATGATTGTCAGTATTTCTTTCATTTAATTAAGAAAAACATCTCTAGACATCATATTGTATAAAATAAAATATAAGTATAACTAACTAAAATGATTCATTTCTAACTTTATAAAACATACAAAACAAAATATATAATAATAAACAAACAAGTTATATAATATAAATTATTTGAATTATAACCACAAAAAGACAAATTTTCATAAAAGGTATAAAAATAATTTATAGAATAACATTGCCCATGAATAATAATCATAAAATCAATCATCGTAATCATAATTAAGTTTTAAACTAAAGAAATCTATGTTTAGTAAATAAAACGGGCAAAAGTATCACAATTACTAAACAAAATACATTAACAAGACAAAATAATAAAATACAATTATAGAGTCAAAACATAACTACAATTATAAAAAGAGACTAAACTTAACCCTCACGTGAGTTGTTTTAATTTGTTTAATTTTTTAATCAAAATGACTCTTATGTTGGAAACTTAACGAAAAAAGTTAACCGTGTTAGTTAGATTGTTTAATTTTTTAATCAAAATGACTCTCATGTTGGAAACTTAACGGAAAAAGTCAATCGTGTTATTTGGATGTAGTCAAATGGATTCAAAAGGTATTTTAATGAAACCTTTAGATGCAAATGACAACACTTTAAACTTTTGGATTCGAATGACAATTTATATAAAATCTTAGGGACGTAAAACGCTCTTGCTTTTTTAACACCAAAATAACCTCGGTAATCTATAGATTTGCCTATATTATGGTGGTTATTTAAAGCCTATTGGGTGGTAGGACAAGATACCCTAATCATGAAGAATCAAATTGAATCTCATATAATATAGGGTCCCTTTATTTAGACCCCTTAATTTTAAATCAACACCCTGTACCCTATACGCCGCGTATGGGTCCATACGCGGCGTATAGGGTACATTATTGATTTAACGTTTTATACCCTATACGACGCGTATGGGTCCATACGCGGCGTATAGGGTATGCTGTTGATTTGACGTTTTATACCCTATACTCGGCGTATGGGACCATACGCGACGTATATGGTTTGACATTTTATACCCATACGTGACTTATGACCCATACGTGGAAGAGCTATACGCGCGTATGGAACCATACGCGGCGTATAGCTTTATATATTTATTTTTTTTTTATTTTTTGAGTTTTATTTTATATATACATAATTGAATTAAAATTATTTAAACAATACAATACGAATACAATAATAAAATTAAAATTAAAAATATAAATTCGCATATTACAAATTATAAATTAAAATAAAATTATATAAGCCGGGGGTTCTCGGTTATTCTCATTATTACGTTGTATTCCGAGATACGAATCCTATACATAATCTCCCATTCTGCAGCACGTACGCTTCGGTTAAGAATCCAAAGATTACTTAATGTTGGCATCGGATAATCTCCTTCTAACTTAACGTGGACGAAATGATTGTTGTTGACATGAACAATCGACACGACATGATGAGGCATGACAGTTTTCGGATCAGCCCATAATGGAAAAATGTTTGACAACCATTATTGCTTAGTAAAAGAAGAATAACCCCAAACTTTTGAGCAACCACTAATCCGTATACGGCATTATCATCCAAGTTCTTCTGGTGCAGGTTCCACACTTTGCCAATCGATGGTGTGGACGTAATTCGTTATACTGTCCGGGGTACAAAGTATCAAAAACTTCTCTGTACTCCAATTCATGTCTGTCCAACTCTTCTAAAAGTTGTGTCCGCACATACATCCACTTATTTTCGTCAAACCCTAAGCCTAAAGCTATTGATCGAAAACCACAAATTCCATCGGGTCGGACATCTCGTATACGTGAAATATACTGATGAAAGATTGACGGAATCCAATTTTTTAACCTGTTATATTGTTTAATTGGTGATCTCCGACAATCGAAGAAAACTCGTAGTACCCCGTGATACTTTAGATGACGTTGAACGACTACGTTGCATGGCAGGCTTCTGGGGCTTTTACAGCTGAACTTGTTCTTCCGGAAATATGAGACGCAATAAACGAGCTATGTCTCGGCATGTCGCACGTACTTTGTTGAGTGTCGTCTTTTGTTGTTGAACCTTTAACGTTGGACGACCGCGAATATCTGTTTGAACAACAGGCGCTTTTTTGTTATTTTTCCATGGATACACATTTTTTTTATTTTTTCCACCAAACTAAATTTTACAGCTGGGGTTGTGTCATTATTTGTTGTTTCACCCGTTCCATTTCTTCTTCAACATTCAAAATTCAAACTAAATTTTACACCTACATAATTTTACACATGCGTTCATTAAGCGTTCACTAAATTTTATACCATTTCTTCTTCAACATTCAAAACTAAATTTTACACCTGCATAAACACTTTGAAGCATTCGGAAACACTTTAACACATGCGTTCATTAAAGCGAGATCTCTATCTGTTATTATGACGCGCGGCTCCATACACTTGCTTAACGTATCTTTCAATCTATTAAGCACCATTCAAAATTATCTTCCGTTCTTTGCTAATAAACGCATGAGCAACACAAAATGTCTTGTGTGTGGGGCACCCCAACAATCTGAACAAACGGAAGCTTGTACATGTTGTTTTATATGTAGCGTCTATCATCAGCACGTGCGGATATGCACGCCAAGTGTCATATGATTTAGGATGACAAAAAAATATATCTTCTACGACATTAGTATCGGGATCTTCTCGGGTGTAATAAACGTACCTTTTAATAGAAAAAGGAAGGAAAATTGATGTTGTTAGTGAGGATACAAATACAAGTTAGGCTTCATTTTAATTAAGTCTATAAAAAAAAACCCTCGGGTGTAATAAACGTACCTTTTAATAGATAAAAGGTTTTCTAAGACTTGCATGGGTGTTTCACCGACTTTTCTTTCACTTCTTATCTTTTATTGAGCGTTGTATACGTCTCTGGTTATTGATGCGTTATTAGGATTTTGCTTTTTAATAGCTGATAAGATGCTACGAGGCTCCATGTTCTGATCAGTAAGCTGCTCCACCAAATTGTATTCGTTTTGAGAAAACCTTCTTACAAAAGGATGCCCCTCCATGTTGAGCAGGATCATGGTTATGTTCGTCTTCGCACCTCTAATTCCAACGAACGACGTTGTTGTCGTATATCCCTACTAATTAAAAGGACATCCGATTTTTTTGCTACCAGATCGTCTAACTGTTGCTTTACTTTTGTGTTCGCCCGCACGATCACAGATAAGCCATACCTTTACGACCTGACCTTCTTTTTTCTTTGATCTTCGTGTAATAAAACGTAACCATTATCACGTCCTCTATTAACAGCCCAACAGACTAGCTCATCGAGAGATAAAAAAGATTTTGAGATGTTTCAAACGATACTTTTTTCGTTTGTTTTTCATCACTCGAGAGTATATTATTTTGTTGCGTGTCGTAAGTTGACTCTCGGCAAAACTCAACTTCATCATCGGGAACATACGATTGGTTTAAATCTGGCAGTCCTGTCTCGTAAGTAGATTGAACGTACGCATCATCTGATTACTATCCACCAGAACAAATATTCATTTGAATATTCACCAAACAAATAGTTACCGTCCTAAAACAACATACCGAACGAATAAAAAGTGTGATATTTTGAGAGAGAAATACGTTTGGGATTACAGGAATCGAAAGCATATCGAAAGTGTTATCGAAATCGTTGTTATATAGGTGAAAACGAATCTTGGGTCACGTCATATTGAAATAATTTATACGTGGCGTATGGGTCCATACGCCACGTATAGGCTGGCGTATGGCCCCTATACGCGTCGTATGGGACTATACGCTAGTATAGGCTTGCCACGTCTTCCACGTATGGCACCTATACGTTGCGTATATTCGTACTAGTACAAAAACGCTTTATAGGACGTCTGACAACTATACGTAGCGTATGGGACTATACGCCACGTATAATTGCCTATACGCAGCGTATGGTTCTATACTCTGCGTATAGTTCTGCCACGTTTGCCCCGTTATGCCATACGCCACGTATAGTGCAAAGAATTGGTCGTATGAGCACTATACGTGGTCGCAAGAGCACTGTAGTGGAGGAGCTATACGCCGCGTATGGGTCTATACGCGGCGTATAGTTATATATGTATATGTTTTTTTAATTTTTGAGTTTTAATATTATGTAATTTGAATTAAAATTATTTATGTATGTATGTATGTATGTATGTGTGTCTGTATGTATGTCTGTATTCTGTATGTCTGTATGTCTGTATGTCTGTATGTATGTATGTATGTATGTATGTATGTATGTATGTATGTATGTATGTATGTATGTATGTAGTATGTATGTATGTATGTGTGTCTGTATGTATGTCTGTATGTCTGTATGTATGTATGTATGTATATATTTACAAAGATAAACATAAACTGATAATAAACATAAAAGATAAACATAAACTGATAATATATTTACAAAGTTTTTTAAATTACATAACAAAATAAAATTACATGCAAAACTACGGGGAGTCAGGGTAATCTCGAAGCGGTGGAAACGGCGGAGGATCAGTACCAGAACGCCGCGCAATCTCTGACTGAACCTGCCACTCCATCAGATCCTCAACGCGATCGAGCCGTCGACTCTGCTGCCGTAAGCTCCTAGACATATCCTGCAACAATGTCTCCACACGTGCAGGCAGCCTCACCTCTCTATAAAATATGTCGCGGGAACTGAGGCTGAGGAGGCGGCTGATGTGGCTGAGGAGGCGGCAGATCATGTGGCTGCTCGTCGGGTGGTGGCTGATCATGCGGCTGCCCGTGCTGCTGCAGTGGATCGACAATGCCGAGCTGCTGAACTGGTGCCGGCTGCCAGATCTCCCCGGCTCGAAGAGAGAATCGTATGCCAATCGGAAACTGGCGTATAATACGCATGCCGAATAGCGTACGACGATCTAATCTCACCGGCTCGATCGGCGGAGACACGTCACCAAGATGCCGAGGAAGATAACCTAAAGATCGGGCAATCAACGTGATGTACGCGCCGCCGTACACCGCTCCTCGCTCCTGGCGATGATAATACGACGCAAAATACTCCGCCAAACATCTCGCCAGGTTACACCTGGTCCCCGTAATCAAACAGTATAAGTAAAATAAGTCGGGAATGGTACACCACTCCCGACTCTTGCCACGTCCCGTGATGGACGTGGCGATCATCCGATGCAGATAACGGATGAGAGGATCTCGAATGCCGGTGACCCTGCCCTTAGTCCTCTGAAACGGACCTCCGGCAATCTGAGGCCACCACTCTCTCAATGTGCCCTCCTCCATCTCAGTAATACCCTCAGTGAACAGAGGGGTAACAGTCTCTGGCTCATAATAAAGCCCGAGACAACTGCAAACTGCTCAATGGACATCTGATGTGCATGTCCACAAAGCGTAAAAGAAATCTCCGAGCGCTCATCGTCCTCCTCCATCTCATCTGGACGAATATATGTAAATGTGGATAAAAACTCCACTACCAGCTCACGGTGGGACGGTAAGAATGCGATCTCAAAAAGACGTCTCCACGGCGTATCGTCTCCGATAATAGCAGCAAGACGATCGCGCTCTCCCAACTCAGCCATAACCTCCCAATCTACGGCCTTTTGATGACCGATCTTCATCCGAATAAATTTTGAGCACTTAGCGTGCTCAATGGAACCGGCATCAAACTGCAGCCAAGGATGCTCGACAATATGGTCAACAACGTCAGCCTCAATCTCAGAATCGGAAGACATATCTGCACAGGTGAACAAATAGGTCAAAACAACGTATACGTATATATCTTAACAACTATATAATGCATAAATAGTGGGTACTATGGTAATTTCATAGTTTTTGTAAGACGCGCTCCTTGGTCTCCTTCTTTACCCTCCAGTTTACACCTTCTTCCGTTACTCATCCTTCCATTGATGAATGAAGAACCCTGTCCTGAATTCAATGGCATTCACTGTTGCGCCTTCAATGCAAACAATCTCACGATAAATTAGTTACCATCATTCTAGCTTCTGGAACCCTATAACTTATTCGAGTCGTCTCTTTCAATTTCTGGAACCTAATCGCCGGATATGTTATTCCCGGGAACCGTTATGCGTAGGTCTTCTATGTAATTTAAAGGGGCTTTTGAAGATCGATTTAAACTGGTATGAACTCTGCTTTGATTTTGTGATTCTGTTGTGGTTCAAATGGTGCGATTTGGGTTCAGATGTTTTGATTTGAAATCACAAACGCTAAAGCATTGTTGTCAAGAATTGGAACATTTCTTCTGTTTCATGTTTTGGTGGGAATTAGGTTATGTTTAGGATTGATTACTGGGTCTTTATGCTTGTACATGAGTTTGAGAGTTTTGGTCGATTGTTGATTTCTGTTGTTTATCGTCTTAAGATTGACGTTAGGGCTACGACTCTTATACCTTTTTTATGTAAATGGTTTGGATTAGATCTTGTGAAATATGTTTTTTAGGCAGCAGAAGAAGAAAAGCTGAGGGAAGAGTTTGAGAAAGAAGGCAGAAAGCTTCCTCCAAAGCAGGAATCACAAACTTTTGATTCTAATGTCATTACTCCAGGAACTGAATTCATGGTTGTTTTGTCAACTGCTCTACAGTATTATATTCACAAGAGATTAAACAACGATCCTGGATGGAAATCTATAAAGGTATCGTTCATTAAAAGTTGATTTAATCTTTAATATTTTAAATGTATGTTATTCTTTAAATACTTATATTATATTGTGATTTATATGAAGGTTATGCTTTCTGATGCAAATGTTCCTGGTGAAGGAGAACATAAAATCATATCATATATTTGCCTTCAGCGAAACAGACCTAATTTTGATCCAAACACCCCCATTGCATATATGGTTTGGTATGATCATCCTTTTGAACTCATTTGTATTATTGTACTTAAAGGCAGCGACATGGGTGACACGATGAGTTGGGTAAAGGTTCAAAATGGTTAATTCTTTTGGTGTGAGATGGCTGACTAGAAGCAGTCAAAATTTTTAAGTTTTACCAAAAAAGTAATCTTCTATATGGCTGCATATGGTATATTCTATCAATAAGAATCTAAGTTTTTGAATTAAAGGATATATGGTGAGGGCTCCTTAGCAAATAATCTGTGGTGATTTTGCACTCTTTTTCTTTGAACTTCATATGTTGTTATACTCTTTTAACATGTTACAGATAACTTATAACTGAAGCCATTCATTTATAAGTCAATGGGTTAAATTGCAATCTTTTATTTATACCGGCCTTCTGTTCTTATTGATTGCTTTTCTTCAGTTTCAAGTTAAGATAAAATTTTATTGTTGTCGATTACCCAGGATGCAGATTTGATAATGTTGGCTTTGGCTACGCACGAAGTTCATTTTTCAATACTTAGAGAAGTAAGTCTCTTTCAACCTTTTCAACCTTTATTAAATAGAAGGAAATCTTAGAAAAGTTAGCAAGTCTGTGAAGGAAGGTGGTGGATATCATGTTAATGTTTTTTTTTTTGTTTTTTTTTTTTTCCTCTTCTTTTTCTTCTTTTGTATATTTGATTTTTAATCATCTTTGCCTTTTAAGGCGAATGATAAACTGTATGCTTAAGGTAAGAATGATAAATTTGTGGTTTATCTTCAGCTAGCAGGGGTGAATCTCATACATACTGTATCTTTTGTAGTGTTTTGTTGTGCATTATTATCATAACAAAGAGCAGTATGTTATTCTTGTGCAATCATTGTGATCTTTCTAAAATGGTAGTGTATACACTGGTTGGTAGTCCAGTTTCTATTGCTGTATTTATGAATGATAATAACAATATTCTCACGGTATGCAATAAACTTTTATTTTTTCATCAAATTTGTTATTATCGGGCTGCTCATGTATGCCCTCGATTCCATGTATGCCCACCAATGCCTATGAAAATAACACACCACGAACTTTAGTCTGTTGAACCTCCAATATAGCTTTTGGATAGTGAATCATGTATTTCTGCTTCTACCAAATAAATTCCCTCCATCCTATGAAAATTGCTACATCTAACATTATTTCTGTTTCTATGTTTAAGGTTATATCTTTTCCAGGACAACAGGACAAATGTCTTCTTTATGGTCAAACGGGTCATATAGCAGTAAATTGTGAAGGAAAGGCAAAGAGAAAGGCAGGAGAATTTGATGAATAAGTGGTGATGCAGTTCCTAAGAACCCATATCAGGTACATAGTTTATTTATCGATGTTCAGAATTTATACCCAAGTTGCATAAGAGAAAGGCAGGAGAATTTGATGAAGTAAGGCATAGGTCGGCCCAGCCATAAGAGGCTTCTTTTAATTGCAAGAGAAGAGTTTTTAGAAAATTGTAAGTGAACTCAACTTTTTCAAATGTTGTTGCCTTTAATTGTAAACTTAATTTTTTTAATTTGTTTGATTTTGTATGGGACAATGCAATTCATGATGTACGGCTTTGGAGTTGAATCTAAAGTAAATAGTAACATTGATGCAAAAAATGGTTTTGTTTTAGTAGCATTTGGTTCACCAAATGATCAAGAGGACTTGTTTTGTTACAAAAGTAAAATTTATATGTCAATATTAAGAATGACTTTTTATTGAGTCACATATAGTAGGTTTCATTTAAGATATGTTTCGTTGTATCAAAAATTTAATCATTTATCAAGTTTCTGTTAAGTGCTTGGACTTCAAATATTAATGGTTAAATGTTAGGTAGTGCGTGCTTAATATCCTTCGTTCAACAGTTCATTTTATTCATTTTTTATGGATTACACATGACTAATTACGTTCACAAAATTATTTTAGGTGGCAGCTTTTAATATCAGGGTTGTTGTCATAGCTTCATAAAGTACCTGCTTCAATTTATTTTTTTCTTTGCTTAATATAGGGTCATATGGTATAAATCAATGTATAAAAGATTAAAACAATCAATTTTTAGTTTTCAAACTACACAGTACATGAACCTTCTATTATCTTTTAATATGTAAATTGTTCAATCCGCGGCATCGCGCGAGATTACCACTAGTATATATATATATATATACACATATACATATATATATGTATATGTATATGTATACGTATATGTATACGTATATGTATACGTATATGTATACGTATATGTATACGTATATGTATACGTATATGTATACGTATATGTATACGTATATGTATACGTATATGTATACGTATATGTATACGTATATGTATACGTATATGTATACTATATGTATACGTATATGTATACGTATATGTATACGTATATGTATACGTATATGTATACGTATATGTATACGTATATGTATACGTATATGTATACGTATATGTATACGTATATATACGTATATGTATACGTATATGTATACGTATATGTATACGTATATGTATACGTATATGTATACGTATATGTATACGTATATGTATACGTATATGTATACGTATATGTATACGTATATGTATACGTATATGTATAGTATATGTATACGTATATGTATACGTATATGTATACGTATATGTATACGTATATGTATACGTATATGTATACGTATATGTATACGTATATGTATACGTATATGTATACGTATATGTATACGTATATGTATACGTATATGTATACGTATATGTATACGTATATGTATACGTATATGTATACGTATATGTATACGTATATGTATACGTATATGTATACGTATATGTATACGTATATGTATACGTATATGTATACGTATATGTATACGTATATGTATACGTATATGTATACGTATATGTATACGTATATGTATACGTATATGTATACGTATATGATACGTATATGTATACGTATATGTATACGTATATGTATACGTATATGTATACGTATATGTATACGTATATGTATACGTATATGTATACGTATATGTATACGTATATGTATACGTATATGTATACGTATATGTATACGTATATGTATACGTATATGTATACGTATATGTATACGTATATGTATACGTATATGTATACGTATATGTATACGTATATGTATACGTATATGTATACGTATATGTATACGTATATGTATACGTATATGTATACGTATATGTATACGTATATGTATACGTATATGTATACGTATATGTATACGTATATGTATACGTATATGTATACGTTATGTATACGTATATGTATACGTATATGTATACGTATAGTATACGTATATGTATACGTATATGATACGTATATGTATACGTATATGTATACGTATATGTATACGTATATGTATACGTATATGTATACGTATATGTATACGTATATGTATACGTATATGTATACGTATATGTATACGTATATGTATACGTATATGTATACGTATATGTATACGTATATGTATACGTATATGTATACGTATATGTACGTATATGTATACGTATATGTATACGTATATGTATACGTATATGTATACGTATATGTATACGTATATGTATACGTATATGTATACGTATATGTATACGTATATGTATACGTATATGTATACGTATATGTATACGTATATGTATACGTATATGTATACGTATATGTATACGTATATGTATACGTATATGTATACGTATATGTATACGTATATGTATACGTATATGTATACGTATATGTATACGTATATGTATACGTATATGTATACGTATATGTATACGTATATGTATACGTATATGTATACGTATATGTATACGTATATGTATACGTATATGTATACGTATATGTATACGTATATGTATACGTATAGTATACGTATATGTATACGTATATGTATACGTATATGTATACGTATATGTATACGTATATGTATACGTATATGTATACGTATATGTATACGTATATGTATACGTATATGTATACGTATATGTATACGTATATGTATACGTATATGTATACGTATATGTATACGTATATGTATACGTATATGTATACGTATATGTATACGTATAGTATACGTATGTATACGTATGATACGTATATGTATACGTATATGTATACGTATATGTATACGTATATGTATACGTATATGTATACGTATATGTATACGTATATGTATACGTATATGTATACGTATATGTATACGTATATGTATACGTATATGTATACGTATATGTATACGTATATGTATACGTATATGTATACGTATATGTATACGTATATGTATACGTATATGTATACGTATATGTATACGTATATGTATACGTATATGTATACGTATATGTATACGTATATGTATACGTATATGTATACGTATATGTATACGTATATGTATACGTATATGTATACGTATATGTATACGTATATGTATACGTATATGTATACGTATATTATACGTATATGTATACGTATATGTATACGTATATGTATACGTATATGTATACGTATATGTATACGTATATGTATACGTATATGTATACGTATATGTATACGTATATGTATACGTATATGTATACGTATATGTATACGTATATGTATACGTATATGTATACGTATATGTATACGTATATGTATACGTATATGTACGTATATGTATACGTATATGTTACGTATATGTATACGTATATGTATACGTATATGTATACGTATATGTATACGTATATGTATACGTATATGTATACGTATATGTATACGTATATGTATACGTATATGTATACGTATATGTATACGTATATGTATACGTATATGTATACGTATATGTATACGATGTATATGTATACGTATATGTATACGTATATGTATAATATATGTATACGTATATGTATATTGTCACACCCCCGCTAAAGCGGAAACACGGGGAGTGCGAGCTAGACGGGATCGTCATAACACATGGTATATGATAGAGTAGCAATAAATATGATGACAAGCGTGTCATGACGACACCCGAACACAGTTGGAGACTTGTGTCGTGTATAATCAAGTTCACGGCAGCATAGCCATAAGCACAACAAAATGATCACTAAAACATTGATAATAGCTTGTAATGTAATATTCCCGCATCACGGGAACAAGTGTACAAAAGATCATATTCATGTTCAAGCTTTGCAACAGTAATAACACAAATGCATCCTAGGGTCTCCTCTACAAGGCAGCACTCCTAGATCTTCAGTTCTCATTGTTACCTGAAAAATATGCTCAAAATGGTCAACAATAATGTTGGTGAGCTTCGCAGTTTAAATTGTAAACTTGTAGTTGATGCTGTATATTGTTTGTAGTGGAATACCGTGCATACAGTTATAAGTAAGCAAAATCACATACCATGAGTTTTATACAACCAAACCTAATGACGTACACAAAGAACTTGTCAGAATATATTCACCCCAGGCTCGTTCCTGGCAGTATGGATGGTACTCACAAGTAACCATCTCGTCAAGGGTGGGGTGTCAACCCAGTAGTACTACTAATACCTATCTGTTGGTTCCAACACCGGAATTAATGGTTGTAAGACAGTCCACACAGTAACATCATGTATGTATCAGATAAGTACTCACAAGACAGTATCACGTTGATTCCAAGTATAAAAATTGTATGTAAAGTGTACAGCATTGAAAATGTGTGAGCATACTCTTCCCCCATGTTGTAAAAGATTGAAATAATGTATAAGCGTAAAAAGGGGCCACGAAACTCACTTGTTAAGTGGTATGTATGTCTGATGGAACTTCCCAAACTTGTATGTATGTATGAACAGTCAATCACCTATTGACAGTTATGTTAAGAATTAATCTTGTGGACTATTGTTGATAATATTGTTTAATTGAGTCGGGTCGTTTCGGTTCGGTCGTGAGTAGTACACACAAGCAGTCACACACATCTTAGACTAGATTGTTTTAAATAGTACGTGCCTGTTAATGGCGTTGATTTTAATCTTTGTGATCAAGCTATGACACTTAATTGTATTTTATTATAGTCGTGAGATCTCCGAAGAGGGGATCCACACACACACCATTAAGTCATACAGTGGGACCGGACGCACGACTAACACCCCATTCACGCGAGTGGACTTTCAGTCGTACGAATTAGCTACTTTCGTACAATTGATCCTCCATTCGTGTGACTAAGCCTTCAGTCGTACCATGCAATACCATCGCACGACCCGCAGCCAATCACGCGACTTGAAGTCCCTCCGCGCGAATCAGCTTCATTCGCGCGAGAAGACCCCCTTTCGCGTGACAGGCGTCTGACCGTGCGATTTCACACACTCGCACACAATCCACATTCGCATAGCCCAGTCACGCGACAACCCCTGTCGCGTGACATCTCCAATCGCGTGACATTCCTAATCGCGTGACATTCTCTGTTTCGCACCCACCGACAGTCGCGCGACACAACCGCGCGACTTGCCTATTCGCTCATGTCTCAAGTCGCGCCACATGCAGTCGCACCCCCTTTCGCGTGCGATAACCCCATTCGCGCCATCGGGAGTTGCGACGGCAGTGAGTTTCAGGTCGGCCTTCGGCTGCCCGATCGCGAGTGTTACCCAACCAGAACCTCCAGAACTCATATTCCAACGTATCTAGGCAAGAAACACACTCAGAAACAAGACATGCAAGTCCACACGACCTCTTGTGCTCGGATGAACCCGAGCACCCGAAAACCCTCGAATGCAGCCGTAAAACCGAGTTATAAACGAGGTAGTGAGGTTATCTACCTGCTAGGAACTAGTATTCACGATGGTGCTCGAGATTTGAAGACGAAACGTGAGAAACGGTCGGTTTTTGGTGTAGTCTAGAGAGAGAGAGTAGAGAGAAAGATGATGTGGTGAGAGAGTGGAAAGGATGAAAATGGCTGGAAGGTGGGTATTTATACCCAGCCTTGTTTCTCAAAGTTTCAAGTTTAGTCCCGAACTTTGCCCCGAGTTCCCAAATGTTTGTTTCGGTTAAAACGTTATAATTTAGTCTTATTTTATTGATGATAAAATGTTTATTTATGTTATTTGTAAGTTAAAAATGATTTTATTCGTGAAAGTTATTTTATTCTAAAAATGACGTGTTTAATGTTAACGGGGCAATTCTTGGAGAATGTCTTAAGATACTACACATATAAGGGCAATTAAGTAAAACAAATATGGTGTTCACGTAATTGGTTCGTCAAAATAAGGATGTCTATAAATAAGGCTAAGTACAACACGTTAAATGACGGACCTTTGGTAACGGATGTCACAGTATCCCCCAGTTGAGGGAATTTCGTCCCGAATTCAACTGGTGCTAGGCCCTAGAACGTCATCCGCGAATAAATGTGGATATTTGAGTCTCATCTGATCTTCACGTTCCCATGTAAACTCTGGCCCTCGTTTGGAATTCCATCTCACACGGACGATAGGTATCTTGCTGCGCCTTAGCTTTTTGACTTTCGGTCCATGACCTCAATAGGTTCTTCGACAAAATGAAGCTTTTCGTCGATCTTGATTTCCTCAATTGGTACGTGTAAGGACTCGTCCGCCAAACACTTTTTGAGGTTCGACACGTGAAAAGTATCATGCACACCGCTAAGTTCTTGTGCAACCTCAATCGGTAAGCCACCGGACCGATTCTTTCTGTAATCTCGAATGGTCCTACGTATCGAGGGCTAACTTCCCTCTCTTACCGAATCGTACGATCCCTTTCCAAGGAGAGACTTTGAGTAAGACGTGATCCCCAACATTGAATTCGAGAGGCTTCCGACGGTTGTCGGCATAGCTCTTTTGGCGATCTCTAGCTGCTTTAAGTCGGTCCTTGATTAGGAAGATTTTATCAGTGGTTTCTTGGATGATCTCTGGGCCCGTAAGCTGGCTTTCCCCAACTTCAGCCCAACAAACTGGTGATCTACATTTCCGTCCATACAACGCTTCGAACGGTGCGCATCCAATGCTTGTGTGATAGCTGTTGTTGTAGGAGAACTCAATCAACGGTAGATGAGTATCCCAACTGCCACCAAAATCAATGGCACATGCCCTCAGCATGTCCTCAAGCGTCTGTATTGTTCGCTCGCTTGGCGTCTGTCTGGGGGTGATGGCTGTACTCATGTCTAACCGAGTGCCCATCGCTTTCTGTAACGTCTGCCAAAAGTGAGAAGTAAATCGACTGTCTCGGTCGGATATGATGACACCGGTACCCCGTGCCGTGTCACGACCTCTTTGATGTACAACCTTGCAGTTTATCCATCTTGTAGTCTTCTCGGATAGGCAAGAATGAGCGGATTTCGTCATTCGATCCACCACGACCATATCGAGTCGTGCCACTTGGCGTTCTTGGGAGTTTGGTAATAAAATCCATGGTGATGTTCTCCCATTTCCACTCGGGAATTTCAGGTTATTGCAGTAGTCCTGATGGTTTCTGGTGTTCAGCCTTGACCTTTGAACAAGTCAAGCATTTGCTCACGTATACAGCAACATCTTTCTTCATACCTGGCCACCAGTATAATTCCCTCAGATCGTGGTACATCTTGTCTGCACCAGGATGAATAGAGTATCGGGTCTTGTGTGCTTCATCCAAGACTAGTGTGCGTACACCTCCCCATTTGGGGACCCATATACGATCTATGAAGTAATGGAGCCGTCATCCTTGCGTGTCATTTGTTTATCCAACCCTCGGAACTCTTCTCCCGCAAGGTTCTCTTCTTTCAACGCCTCGTTTTGTGCTAATTGAATCTGAGCCTTTAAATTGGTTTGAATAGTCAAACCTAGCGCTCGAGCACGTAATGGTTTCACACGTTCCTTGCGGCTTAATGCATCAGCCACCACGTTAGCTTTCCCCGGATGATACCGGATTTCACAATCGTAGTCGCTAAGCAGCTCTACCCAGCGTCGCTGCCGCATGTTAAGTTCTTTCTGGTTCATGATGTGTTGAAGGCTCTTATGGTCTGTGTAGATGATGCATTTGGTTCCGTATAGATAATGCCTCCATATCTTGAGTGCAAATACTACGGCACCCAACTCCAAGTCGTGAGTTGTGTAGTTCTTTTCATGCACTTTGAGTTGTCGCGAAGCGTAGGCAATCACTTTATCTTTCTGCATTAGCACACAGCCCAAACCTTGATGTGAAGCATCACAGTACACCACAAAGTCATCGGTTCCTTCTGAAGGACAATATCGGTGCGTTGCATAACTTCTCTTTTAATGTTTGGAACGCCTGTTCTTGTGCTTTCCCCCAATCGAACTTCTTGTCTTTCTGAGTCAGCAAAGTTAACGGTTGGGCAATCTTGGAGAAATTGGCAATGAAGCGTCGATAGTATCCGGCCAATCCCAAGATTGCCGTATTTCTGAGGGTGTTTGGGGAGTATCCCACTTCTTCACAGCTTCAATCTTACCGGGGTCCACATGAATTCCATTTTCGTTTACTACATGACCCAAGAACTTCACTTCTCGAAGCCAGAATTCACACTTCGAGAACTTGGCGAAAAGTTTCTCTTCCTTCAACAGTTCTAGAATTGCTTGGAGGTGTTTTCGTGATCCTCCTTTGAACGAGAATAGATGAGTATGTCGTCTATGAACACAATCACGAACTTATCAAGATAAGGCTTACACCCGATTCATCAGATCCATAAAGACAGCTGGAGCGTTGGTCAATCCGAATGGCATGACCAAGAACTCATAGTGCCCGTAACGAGTTCTGAATGCTGTCTTTGGGATATCGTCCTCGAATACTCTGAGTATGATAACCAGATCGAAGGTCGATCTTAGAGAAATACGAGGCTCCTTGCAACTGATCGAACAGGTCGTCGATTCTGGGGAGAGGATACCGATTCTTCACGGTTAATTTGTTCAACTCCCTATAGTCGATACACATACGGAACGACCCATCCTTCTTCTTGACAAATAACACCGGTGCTCCCCACGGTGATTGACTCGGTCGGATGAAACCCTTCTCCAGTAGTTCCTGTAGTTGGCTGGATAACTCTTGCATCTCTGAGGGTGCTAACCGATAAGGTGTCTTTGCTACCGGTGTAGCTCCAGGAACCAGCTCTATATGGAATTCCACCTGTCGTGGAGGAGGCAATCCAGACAGATCATTAGGGAACCACCTCCGGATAGTCCGTACAATTGGAATGTCTGCCAATTTTGTCTTCTTCTTTTTTTCTACGATGTGAGCCAGAAAAGTGTAACATGCTTCCGTAAACTTCGGCGGGCTTTCATGCAAGAAATGAGCTTTAGTGTTCTTCCCGGCGCTCTCCCTGAATCTTGAGTACCTCCCCGTTTGGCATGGGGATTCGTACTACTTTCTCCCGGCAAACAATCTCGGCTCCATGACTGACAACCAATCCATGCCCACTATCACATCGAAGCTGCCTAACTCGAATGTATCAAGTCTATGCTAAAGGCCTGGTTTTCTAACGTTGGGTGCAATCTTAATAATCTCGTCTGCTTGTTCAACCCTACATTGGCCATTTCTACGGAGTAAATAGTTTCTAGCCTACTAGCACTTAAATCAAGCATATGCACGAATTCAGAAGATATAAAGCTGTTGTTTGCCCCAGTATCAAATAGTATGGATGCAAAATGGTGATTGAGCAGCTATACCCGTAACAACGTTCGGGTCCTGACGGGCATCATTAGCTCCAATGACGAAGGCGCGTCCCCGTGCAGCAGTTCCTTGGTTTCCATGACCTTGAGCGCGCCGCTATGGCCATCATTGCTGTTGATTATCCCCTGTTGGCCCGGTGCCCTGTTCAGTCGGGGGCACATGTTTCTGAAGTGACCCGGATTTCCACATTCGTAACAGACTCTGGCATTCCCCGGCGGGTTAACCGCGTTGACGGGGGCAACCAGATTCGGTGCCACTCTACATCTCTTGCTAGGTGCCCGGGCGCCTACAGTTTGCGCAGCATACCCGGCACTGCGTCTCTGGGGGAGATGATATAGCTGCATCTGTCACATTTGGATATGGCCCAACATATCCCTCTTCCCTTGAGTCACGGCCGCAAGTTCTGGTGATCTTGGCCCTTTTATCAGATTTCCGGCACTCGACCGGCTTGTTTCCCCAACATCTTTCGCTTCTCTGATCCTTGCCCAATACCCTGTTCGTACCATCTCATCGGTCAGGGCGCCAGCCTTCAGAATTGCGCTCTGAATCGTAGGAGGAGCAGCTGCAGTTACCATTGCCCGTATTTGAGGCGCAAGTCCCCAAAATGTACCTCTCAATCCTCTTAGATTCCGGAGTGACTAAATGTGGAACTAGTCTAGCCAACTCGTGGAATCGGTCAGTGTAGGCTGCATGCCCCGCCCCCACCATGGCATGATTCCAGAACTCATGCTCAAGCTTTTGCATCTTATTGTGAGGCAGTACTCCTCGGTAATTAAAGCTTTAAACTCATCCCATGTCATCTGCATCGCAGATTCCCTTCCTCTCGCTTGAACCTGGGTGTTCCACCAGGTTAGTGCTCGGCCCTGCAGTGAGCACGTAACGTATTTGATGCGTTGGCTGTCGAGGCATTCGCTGATGTCAATCACAGGCCTCCATTTTCTCGAGCCATCTGATCAGGGCTATCGCCCCACCTTCCCGTCGAATTCACGGGGCTTACAGGCCACAAACTCCTTGTAAGAACAGCCCCGTTTAGTATTAGCAACCCAGTTCCATTACCGGCCGTTCCACCATCTCCGGTCTCTTGATTGCTTTCATTCCTGTTCGGTTCCCATTACCCCGTTCTCGTTACCACCATCCCGTGGGAGTGGTTTTTGCTGTTGTAAAGCATCGCTCACTGAGCTACAATAGTGGGAATCAAGGCAGTCAGTTGTTGAGCAATCAGGGTTGCCATGTCAGGACTTCCAGTCCCTTGAGTATTGCCAATAGGACCCTCATTTCCTCCTGAAGATCTGCCTCTGCCTCTGCCTCTACCCCTCGGGGCTTCACTTCCGCTATACTTCTGCGGTTAGATCTTCGAGGCGGCATGTCTATTCATAAAAGAGGTAACATATAGCTTTAGTCACCTTATGATAATCAAGTACTCCACTTACAGTTCCAACGTTCGATGCTCCGGTCAGTCAAGACCACCATGCAACCATTTTAAGCATATTCTCGGTATACCGGTGGGTGTTTATATATAGGTTCCCCGCAGCGTTCCCACCACACCCACGATGTACCAAGAATGATGCCTAATCCGGTTACATGACATCCGACTTCATTACATCATAATCCATCAAGTCACTGAGAGTCAAGCATGTAATCACGATAGTTAGCGAAGGTTGTCTATCACGCGTCCTTAAAAGGACTCAGACATAGCCTCCTCGGGTTGGTTTCTCAGTGTATGAGGTCAAGCGCAATGTAAGATCTGTGACGATCTGTTCGGGTCTCGATTCCCGAATTTCGGTTATGATAACTTGGCGCACAGAGGGGACGGAAGATCCAATAGGAAGCACCTTATCAGTGACGAGCACAAGGCTCAAGCACAAGGTAAAGGATCACATATCAGAAGGATAATCAATCATGTAAGGAGGAACACATACACGAGATATATAATTGCACACAAGCTTAAGCATGCAAATCTACATGAAGGTTCCTAGGTTATAGTCTAGGTCAAGTGTAATTGCCTAATTCTCTATAACAAGTGGCTCTGATACCAGTCTGTCACACCCCCGCTAAAGCGGAAACACGGGGAGTGCGAGTTAGACGGGATCGTCATAACACATGGTATATGATAGAGTAGCAATAAAATATATGACAAGCGTGTCATGACGACACCCGAACACAGTTGGAGACTTGTGTCGTGTATAATCAAGTTCACGGCAGCATAGCCATAAGCACCACACAAAATGATCACTAAAACATTGATAATAGCGTGTAATGTAATATTCCCGCATCACGGGAACAAGTGTACAAAAGATCATATTCATGTTCAGCTTTGCAATAGTAATAACACAAATGCATCTAGGGTCTCCTCTACAAGGCAGCACTCTAGATCTTCAGTTCTCATTGTTACCTGAAAATATGCTCAAAATGGTCAACAATAATGTTGGTGAGCTTCGCAGGGTTAAACGTAAATTGTAGTTGATGCTGTATATTGTTGTAGTGGAATACCGTGCATACAGTTATAAGTAAGCAAAATCACATACCATGAGTTTTATACAACCAAACCTAATGACGTACACAAAGAAACTTGTCAGAATATATTCACCCCAGGCACGTGTCCTGGCAGTATGGATGGTACTCACAAGTAACCATCTCGTCAAGGGTGGGGTGTCAACCCAGTAGTACTACTAATACCTATATGTTGGTTCCAACACCGGAATTAATGGTTGAGACAGTCCACACAGTAACATCATGTATGTATCAGATAAGTACTCACAAGACAGTATCACGTTGATTCCAAGTATAAAAATTGTATGTAAAGTGTACAGCATTGAAAATGTGTGAGCATACTCTTCCCCATGTTTGTAAAAGATTGAAATAATGTATAAGCGTAAAAAGGGGCCACGAAACTCACTGGTTAAGTGGTATGTATGTCTGATGGAACTTCCCAAACTTGTATGTATGTATGAACAGTCAACACCTATTGACAGTTATGTTAAGAATTAATCTTGTGGACTATTGTTGATAATATTGTTTATTGAGTCGGGTCGTTTCGGTTCGGTCGTGAGTAGTACACACAAGCAGTCACACACATCTTAGACTAGATTGTTTTAAATAGTACGTGCCTGTTAATGGCGTTGATTTTAATCTTTGTGATCAAGCTATGACACTTAATTGTATTTTATTATAGTCGTGAGATCTCCGAAGAGGGGATCCACACACACACCATTAAGTCATACAGTGGGACCGGACGCACGACTAACCCCATTCACGCGAGTGGACTTCAGTCGTACGAATTAGCTACTTTCGTACAATTGATCCTCCATTCGTGTGACTAAGCCTTCAGTCGTACCATGCAATACCAGTCGCACGACCCAGCAGCCAATCACGCGACTTGAAGTCCCTCGCGCGAATCAGCTTCATTCGCGCGAGAAGACCCCCTTTCGCGCGACAGGCGTCTGACCGTGCGATTTCACACACTCGCACCAATCCACATTCGCATAGCCCAGTCACGCGACAACCCCTGTCGCGTGACATCTCCAATCGCGTGACATTCCTAATCGCGTGACATTCTTGTTTCGCACCCACCGACAGTCGCGCGACACAACCGCGCGACTTGCCTATTCGCTCATGTCTCAAGTCGCGCCCACATGCAGTCGCACCCCCTTTCGCGTGCGATAACCCCATTCGCGCCATCGGGAGTTGCGACGGCAGTGAGTTTCAGGTCGGCCTTCGGCTGCCCGATCGCGAGTGTTACCCAACCAGAACCTCCAGAACTCATATTCAAATATCTAGGCAAGAGAAAACACTCAGAAACAAGACATGCAAGTCCACACGACCTCTTGTGCTCGGATGAACCCGAGCACCGAAAAACCCTCGAATGCAGCCGTAAAACCGAGTTATAAACGAGGTAGTGAGGTTATCTACCTGCTAGGAACTAGTATTCACGATGTGCTCGAGATTTGAAGACGAAAACGTGAGAAACGGTTCGGTTTTTGGTGTAGTCTAGAGAGAGAGAGTAGAGAGAAAGATGATGGTGAGAGAGTGGAAAGGATGAAAATGGCTGGAAGGTGGGTATTTA